>CM037860.1:4486204-4540255 GCA_021292105.1 Anadara kagoshimensis | reverse complement strand
GAATTCTTATAATAGTTGTAATAAGGAGTGATCAAATTTGCAGCCATACTTAATTGGTGAAGACCTTCGATTAAAGGGTTGGGCTGGGTATGACAAAAATTTAGTTCATCAGTTTAATGTTAAGTTGGGTGAAGGGGTTAAAATAGTAGGCTTTATTGAATTACTAAATTGGTATGAATGTAAGCGGAATAATGTAGTTCACCATCCTGGCAATTCGGTAGCAACCTGTCAATCAGAATGAGCTAAACTCTTCCCCCATTTAACTTGTTTTGATGTTGATTTTCCTATTGGTTTATTACGTGGCGCAATTAAGAATATCTATTCTGGTCAGGCGCAACGTGGGTTTTTTGTGGATTCCGAGACTCAACGGCAAGTTAGGGGATTGGCCAATAAAAGTGAGAGTGCTAAGTTAACTGAGTTTAAAGGCAAGAAAGGGCCGTCAGTTATCTTAATTGCAAAATATGATAAAGAGGATGGTACTATGCAGTCGCCCATACCTTCTACAGGAAATCTTTCCGAAGGCGGTTCTGTTTTTGTAGCACACAGTTTAAGAAGAGATGAATCTGTTGTCAGGGCAGCTGAGTCTAATATGAAGGGTTCTAGTTTCAATAGAAGTAGGTTAGAGTTAAAAAGATCGGGTAGAGAAATTGCAAGTAGTTGTGGTGAGTATCAAGAATATAATAGTTCAAGTGAGGGTTCTGATGAGATTATTACTAACATAGAAGAAGGGGTTAATTTTTCAATAGAAAAGTTTTATAATAAGTTAGATTTTTCTGGAGTTGACTCTGTAGGTCTTGTTGGTGATGTAGGAAATATATACAGGTTTCCTGGGGCTAGTAGTACTGAAGTTTTTCGTAATACAGAACTTGGTAAAGCTATTGGTCTTATTTTTGCCATAGACGATCCGCGTTATAAGGTTCTTATAGAAATGGATTCTTTTGTTACTTCTTCTTTTAATGAGTTTATTGAGATGGTTGAAGATAATCCAGGTTTATTAGAAAAAGCTTTGGATTATAAGTCCATTATGGAAGAATATTATATGGAATCTAGTTCTGTATTACGTGAACATATCTTTGGTACTCATTTTATTTCAAGGGTTAATTCTAATGATCTTGGTATTATTCATGTTAAAGATTGTATCAAGAATAGCTATATTATAGGGGTTGATATTATGGATGAGGTTTTATTAATAATGAGAAGTGTAAAAAAAGATAATACTTTACTTCTAAGTAAAGTTTCTTCTTGAGAAGCTGTGCACATAAAAGCTCTTTCTAGTATGAAGACTTTACCTTCCAGCGTAAATAAATATAAGCTTGAAAGTCTTCGTGATTTTACTAGTGCGAAAGGTGTTTCGTCTAAATCAGATCCTAGGTAGTTTTGAGCTGGGGTAATTTATTTTTATTGGACGGGTTAGTGCAGTTATCTAGTTGTAAGTAAGTTTGTTTTTTATTTCTATTTCTGGTTTGGGCTTGTAGTTTATATAGAATATTCGGCTTCGGATCGAATGGTAGGGGTTAATCCTCAGGCCTACTATTCTTAAAAAAACTTTAGAGCTAAAAGAGTAGGAGAAGCTGATATGAATAAAGATTGAATTCATAAAGGTAGAGGAACTTTGTACTTTTTGCTTCCCGTAGGGATAATAACACACTGGGTATATTTAAGAAAAACTTTTTGGGATTGTTTGGGAAAAAAAACAAGGAATACAGAATATAAATTTTACCAATAAAATCTAACCTGCAAGATAGTTCTATAACGACATTTATACTTAGATTTTTTTTTTTCATTGTGTTAATTTTTTTGGTTTTATGGTTGTTTAATAAGTGATTAATAAAATTTATAGAGCGTTTTGAAGAGTTTAGTAACCCTTCTTTGGATGAGGTTTTAAGGCAAGAAGAAACACCCCCCAACAAATGCCCTGAATGTGGCCAGTTGATAAAAGTAAGGGAAAAATCCGATGCGAATAAACTATATGATGATCTCTCTAATATTTTTGGATCATATCTTAAACTTCTTACTGAATTACATTTGAAGTTGAAAGAGAGGTTAAGGAAGTTCGAAAAATCGAAATTCTTTCCTTTATTGGACAGCGGGCATATTAAAAAGCAAAACCTTTCAGGAAAAGTTAGTATTTTTTTTCGTTTACCTTTATATTCTATAATTGATTTTTTGGTTCGAGCTTATTTACTGCTTGTCTCTTCTTTAATTGCATTTATGGAAGGGTTTTCTATTATGATAGCATATTATAATAATGATTTTTTTCCTTGAATTCTTCCAAAGTTGTGTAAATTTGAAGAATATTGTTCTAGAAAACTTGTTTCTTATCCATCCGCTAAAATCTGTTGAGATAAATTGAGGGGTTATAAATTTGTTAGGAAGGTTGTTGAAGTTCCTAAAACTCCTGCAGATTTTTTGTTTAAGGTTATTAAGTTTATTTTCTGAGCAATTATATTTGATATCTTCATAGGTCAACTTGCCTTATGGAATGTTATTGTTATGTTGCTAGGAATGTCACTACTTCCTATTATACTATTTCTCATTTGAGTGCTAAAGTAGAAAAGACCAAACCCTCCGTGTTACCCACCTTTCCCGGGGTGAGTAACCTGTGAGGGAAAGGGTGGGGGCTGGCGGTGGTTTGGGTCGGGGAACCATAAGGATATTGGTACTCTTTACTTTTATACTGGGTTTTGGTCGGCTCTTGTTGGTGTGTGTTTAAGGTTTCACATTCGTCTCAACCTTGCCCAGCCCGGTGGTATTTATAGGGAAATAGGTCAACTTTATAATGTAATTGTTACTAGTCATGCCTTTATAATAATTTTTTTTTTTGTTATACCAGTAATAATTGGCGGATTCGGAAACTGATTAGTGCCCTTATTTATTGGGAGGAGGGACATATCTCACCCTCGTTTGAATAATTTTAGGTATTGAATTTTGCCAGGAGCTTTATTTATAGTAATTATATCTGCTTTAATTGAGGGAGGGGTTGGAACTGGTTGAACATTGTATCCACCCCTATCAAGCTGAATTTTTCATAGAAGTCCTGCTTTAGATATGGTGGTTCTTTCCCTTCATATCGCAGGATTTGGGTCAATAATAAGTTCTTTAAATTTTATGAGCACGATAATCACAGCTCGGTTTTTTGTTTTAATTCCTGAGCGAATACCTGTTTTTTGTTGATCGATGTTTGTAACGTCTTGGTTGTTGTTGCTTTCTTTGCCTGTGTTGGCCGGAGGGTTAACTATACTGTTGACGGATCGTCATGTAAATAGTTCTTTTTTCCGTCCTCAAGGTGGCGGAGACCCTTTATTATTTCAACATCTGTTTTGGTTTTTTGGTCATCCAGAAGTCTATGTTCTGATCCTTCCGGGGTTTGGTTTAATTAGTCATACAATTATTAAAAGTGGTGGTAAATTGCGAGTTTTTGGTCTTGCCGGAATGGTTTATGCTATACAATCTATTGGGGTGTTAGGTTTTGTTGTATGAGCTCATCATATGTTTACTGTGGGCATAGATGTTGATAGACGTGCCTATTTCACAGGTGCTACAATGGTGATTGCCATTCCCACAGGAATTAAAGTTTTTAGATGATTAGCAACACTTCACGGAAGGGTTATACTTCGGTTTACACCTAGGTTTTGTTGAGTGTTAGGATTTTTGTTTTTGTTCACTATGGGTGGCTTGACGGGTGTTATTTTATCTCACGGTAGGTTAGATATTTCAATACATGATACTTATTTTGTTGTTGGGCATTTTCATTATGTCTTATCAATAGGAGCGGTTTTTTCTATTTTTGTTGGTTTTCATAATTATTTTCCTTTGTTTTTTGGTGTTGTTCCACATAAACGTTATTCTAAGGGTCATTTTTATTTGGCTTTCTTAGGTGTAAATCTTGCTTTTATTCCCCATCATTTTTTAGGATTAAGCGGGATGCCACGACGGTATGTAGATTATGCTGATTGTTTTTTTTTTGACATAAATTATCTAGGTGGGGTTCTTTGATGGGTATATCAGCTACAATAATGTTTTGCTTTATTTTATGGGAGATGTACTATAGACGTCGAGGTGTAGTTTTTGGTAATTATCTAGCTACTAGCCCAGAGTGAATAAGAAGTAAAGAGAAGGTTCCAATACTTCGTCACTCTAAAGGTGGTACACCCGTTTCTCATGCCAAGCCAAAAAAGGCACGCAAACCTCAAATTAGAAGTATGAAAAATAGGAATTAATTTTATTGTTTGAAGCTCTGTATTATTTATTTTGGGAATTACTAGAACTTTTGGAATATGAATTATTGGAATGAAAAATTTGGTTATTGAAATGAAGGTTGTAAGGATAAGAGGAAGAATAATTGATTTGAATATATTGGTAGATATTTTAAGTATAAGTTTTATTTCGTTAGTTTTTCTGATTTCTTCTTGCGTGTTTTTTTATAGTTCTAGATATATAGCAAAGGACGAAACTGCTTCACGTTTGATGTTTTTAATAATTGTGTTTATTTTTTCAATAATTTCTTTGATTATATTCCCGTCTTTGTTGGGGGTAATTTTAGGATGAGATGGGCTAGGTTTGTCATCATTTCTTTTGGTTGTATTTTTTCAAAATCATCGATCACTGTCTTCTGGGGTGATTACTGCTTTAAGGAATCGAATTGGAGATGGATTGCTAATTGTTGCTATGGGTGTTAATTTAGAGAATGGCACTTGGTGAAGTGTTTTCGAACTTAGAGGCTCCGTAAGAGTTTTTATTGGTTTAGCCAGAATTACTAAGAGAGCTCAGGTGCCATTTTGTGCTTGACTTCCGGCTGCTATAGCTGCTCCAACACCTGTAAGTTCTTTAGTTCATTCTTCTACCTTAGTTACGGCTGGGGTATACCTTTTACTGCGTTATAGAGTTGTAGAAGAAGTGTCTAGATTTTTAATGGCGGTAAGCTCAATAACTATAGTTTTGGGTGGAGTCAGTGCTTTATTTGAAGAAGATGTAAAAAAGGTAGTAGCTCTGTCAACACTTAGCCAACTTGGGATAATGATTTTTGTGGTTAGAGTGGGTTTTAAGTTGATTTGTTTATTTCATCTATATATACATGCTTTACTAAAGGCATCTTTGTTTTTAGGGGTCGGCTCTTTGATTCACTGCCGACGTGAACAGAAAATTCTTTTTATGAAAGGGGGGATTATTGATAGTCCTGGGAGAAGGAGGATTATTATGATTTCCTGTGCTGCTTTAAGTGGTATTCCTTTTTTGTGTGGGTGATTTTCAAAAGATTTAATTTTAGAAGTTTTATTAGGTAATGTCAGGTGACTTTATAGAATAATCTTTTTATTAGGTGCAATAAGAAGAGTAGTTTATAGTGGTCGATTGGCTTGAATGTGTGTATTTGCTCCCATCGGGTTTTCACCTTTAAGGGAGAGGGCGGATTGTAAGGTTATATTAATTAGAATAATAATACTTCTTTTAAGGTTATTATTAAGAGGTACATTTTTTTTTTATTGACTTGGGGTAGAATCCGCCATTGTTCTAATTGAGATTGATAAGATATCAAGGATTCTTATTATCTTTATAGGTTTTATTTTTGTTAAAAATTGAGTTCTTTATTGAAAAAGATTAGGTGACGCCCATAATTTTATTTATGAAGAGTTGAAAGAGAGGAAATTTTGGTTAAGATTTTGAAAAACCATGTGATTTTTACCTAAACTTAGATCCGAAGTGGGAATAACAAGGTTAATAGGAAGAAAACTAAGTATAAGGTATCTTGAACAAGGTTGGTTCGAGTATTTTGGGGGTCAGGGTGTTTCTGAGTTGTGGAAATTGGTTCTTAGAACTCACCAACGAGGTCAAAGTGGTGGGTTCAATATAACAATGGAGATTATAATTGTGATATTTTTTTATTACTCTTATGTGCTGGATTAAGAACATTTTAACTAGTGTTAAATTTGTTCTTTATTGCACGGGGTAGACTAAAAAAGTCTGTGGGCTCATAACTTGAAAATATGCTGATAAGCATTCCTGTGAGTGATTTACGGGGGGAGGGCAGGTGAGGTAAAGTGAATCGAACTTAGACATGGATTTATTTCGTGTTTATGTGTGGTTTTATCAGTAGCTTTTTTTACTTTGCTTGAGCGGAAAAGGTTGGCTGCTTTTCAACTACGTTGTGGGCCAGAAAAGGTTGGGTTTATTGGACTTCCACAGCCAATTGCAGATGCTTTAAAGTTAAGAATAAAGGAGTGGGTTATTCCTTACCGTTCTAATGTAATGCTTTATTTGTTTGGTCCTTTTATTAGTTTTTTTATTTCTTATATGATGTGGTATTTAACGCCTCTTGAAGGGCAGGTCGTGGCCTTAAAAATTAGTGTTGTTTGATTTATGTGTTTTTCAAGATTAAATGTATATGGGATAGTTATAAGAGGGTGGTCTTCTAATTCTAAGTATAGAATGCTTGGGACAATGCGAGGGGTGGCCCAAGTAATTTCTTATGAGGTGGGAATAGGGTTGCTAATGTTCTTTCCTGTTGTTTTGGGGCTTTCTTTTGAATTTTTTGAGATTTTATCAAGGCAGAGTTGAATTTGGATTGGTTTTACTAGATATATTGTATTGGTTTCGTGAGTTATTTGCATGTTAGCTGAAGTACAACGTCCGCCGTTTGATTTAGCTGAAGGGGAGAGGGAGTTAGTATCAGGTTACCATGTTGAATATAGAGGGATAGGATTTGCTCTTCTTTTTTTAGCTGAATATGCTTGTTTATTGATGGTTGGTTTGTTGGTAGTGGGGTTATTTTTTGGGGTTTTGGAAGAGTTTTTAATGGTTGGTTTTGGTGTTTTAGCTGCTTGAGGGTCTGTATGATTGCGTGCTTGTGTTCCTCGTTGTCGGTATGATCAGTTAATGATGCTCAGATGAAAAACTCTTTGTCCGCTAGGGTTGGGCGGGGTTATTTTAGCAACCATTATAAAAATTAAAGGAAGTTAGGTTAGTAGCATTATTTTTTATAATTAGATCTATATATGTCGTTAATGTTCCTTGATGAGGGTTTTCTTGTTTTTTTGTTATTGGAGCCTTTTTAGTTACTTTTGGTGTGCCTTTTTCTGTGGTGGAATTAACTACTGTAAGAATAATTGATGTTTTATCATGGTTGATAATCGTTCTCACTTTGGTTATTTGTAGGTTGTCTATTCTAGCATCAAAAAAAGTTTTTTTTAATGGGTTATTTGGAGAAGCTTATATTTTTTTGGTACTTTGGGCCAGGTTGGCTTTGGTTATAACTTTTAGTTCTCCTAGAATGATTAGATTGTATTGATGGTTTGAGGCTTCTTTGGTTCCGTTGGTTTTTTTAATTGTGGGGTGGGGTTATCAGCCAGAGCGTCTAAGAGCGGTAAAATATATAGTTATTTATACTTTAGCAGGCTCGTTACCGTTTTTAGTGGTAATTTTAGTGATATTTAAACTTGTTGGAAGTTGGGTTTTGTGAGGTGGTGTAAAAATAACTAATTGATGGTGGTTTATGTTGGCACCTTTT
Organism: Anadara kagoshimensis; assembly: GCA_021292105.1. NCBI lineage: Eukaryota > Metazoa > Mollusca > Bivalvia > Arcoida > Arcidae > Anadara > Anadara kagoshimensis. The sequence continues at coordinate 4,532,754 of CM037860.1, read as the reverse complement.
TTAGTAAAGTTACCTCTTTATGGTGTTCATAGTTGGTTACCTAAGGCTCATGTTGAAGCTCCAGTGGCTGGTTCAATAATTTTAGCTGGGTTGACCTTAAAAATAGGAGGTTATGGGTTAATTCGTGTAGTTAGCATGTTTAAAAGAAGTATAAGTTTTGTTGAGTTTTTTTTATGTGTGATGGCTATTTGAGGTGCTTTTATTAGTCCGTTGTTGTGTATTAATCAGTTGGATATAAAAATATTGGTTGCTTATTCATCTGTATCTCACATAGGTTTGGTTATTTGTGGTATCTTAACACTCTCTTCTTGAGGGCTTAGAGGGGCTGTAATAATAATAGTCGGACATGCTTTTGCTTCTTCCGGGTTATTTTTTTTGGTAGGTGTAATTTTTAGGTGGACGGGTTCTCGAAACTTTAAAGTTTGTAAAGGGATTTTGAAGGTTGGTGTAATAGAGTATTTTTGAGGGTTTATTCTTTTAGGAGTGTGTATGGGCATGCCTTTCTCAATTAATTTGTGTGGTGAAGTAATGCTGGTTGGGTCTTGTGTTCAATTAGGGTTATTGTTTTGTTTGATTATGGTTCTTATATCAGTTTTAACTGCAGCGTATTGTTTTTATTTTTTTGGATGTTTATTTCACGGTGGATTGTCTGAGTGTATTCGTGTAAATGAAAATAGGTTGGTAGATGTGTTTGTTCTTATAACTCACGTTTTGTGTGCTTTTCTAAGAGTTTTTTTGTGTGATTTTTTTTTTTTTGATGGTTGTTAAAATACTATTTTTTTAGTTTATTGAGTTTTACAACATCTTATTTTAATAAAAAATGCTCATATTTAAGACCCTTATAAAAAAAACTTGAAAAAATACTTTAGATAGAAGCTTATTTACTTTTAATAGTTGGTTTGAGGAATTTAGTTAATGAGTGAAAGTTATTCGAAAGCGTAACTGGATTCTGAAAGTTTTAAATGATAGTGTTTACGACCTTCCGTGTCCTCCAAACTTAACTATCTGATGAAATTTCGGTTCTTTGTTAGGTGTTTTCTTGGTGTCGCAAATTATCACTGGAATTTTATTAGCATGTCACTATAATCCGTCTAGAGAAGAAGCGTTTTCTTCTGTAGTTCATATTATACGTGACGTTCAATGTGGTTGAATTATTCGATTTGTTCATGCAAATGGTGCTTCTTTTTTTTTTATGTTTTTATATGCTCACATTGGTCGGAGTTTATATTTTGGTTCTTATTTAAATCGGGCTGGTTGGAATATTGGGGTGGTCTTACTATTTATAAGCATAGCTATTGCTTTTACTGGTTATGTTTTACCTTGGGGTCAGATGTCTTATTGAGGAGCTACTGTAATTATTAATATATTTTCAGTGATTCCTTTTTTTGGTCAAAGAATTGTAGAGTGAATTATAGGAGGGTATGTCGTTTGTGATGCAACATTAAAGCGTTTTTTTGTTTTTCATTTTTTACTGCCTTTAATTATAGTTTTAATAGTTGCTCTTCATTTAGTTTACTTACATGAGGGAGGCGCTAACAACCCTTTAGGGGTGTCAACTTGCACTGTTCCTTTTCATCCTTATTATACGTGAAAAGACCTTTGAGGTGTGAGGGTAGCTTGGTTTTTTTTTAGAGTAGTTTGTTTTTATTTTCCATATTTGTTTATGGACCCGGTTAATTTAACTCCTATAGATTCAATAAAAACCCCTCCTCATATTCAGCCTGAGTGGTACTTTTTGTTTGCCTATAGGGTACTTCGTGCTGTTCCTAATAAGGCTGGAGGTATTATTGCTTTGATTATATCTGTTTTGGTTTTGTTCTTTTTACCTTTTTTACATGTTGGAAACTTTAAAGGATTAAGATTTTATCCTATTTGCCGGTTATTGTTTTGATGTTTTGTTTGTAATTTTATTTTTCTAACCTGGGTTGGAAGAATAGATGTAGAGGAGCCATTTATTTCTGCTGGTCAGGTTAGTACTGTGATTTATTTTGGTTATTTTGTTTTAATTCCTTTGATTATATTTGCTGAAGATAAATTTATGTTTGGTTATGGAAATGTCTTTTGTTTGAGTTGGTTTAAATTTTTAGTTTTTTTAGTGTTTGAGAAGAGAAAAGGTTTTAGTGAATTTCGTTACAAGGTTAAATTTGCACGACTAAAATTTGGTTATAACCCATTTCGTTGATGTTATTTTTTTTTAAAACTCGCCACCATACACCGTGTTGGTAGAATACGTTTTCTTTAGTAGTTAATAAAAAATAGTGATAAAGATTCAGTAAATTTTATTATAAGGCTGAGTTTGTATAATTAAATTTTGGTTTTAATATATTTTTTATTGACGGTATTTTTTTAATTTTTTTAATACTTCACGCTAGTATAAGAATGTGTTTTTTAGTTCTAGTAGGTGGGGAAAAGTCTTGATTAATTTTATTGTAAGGTAAAGTTTGCATAGCTAAATCTTATTTTAACTTATTTGTTGATGTTATTTTTTTAAAAGTTTATTACTTATTGCGCTGATAGAATATGTTTTTAGTTCATGGCTCTGAAGAAGCTATAGAGGTTATCTAGCCTCAGCGCAAGATGAAAGTTAAAAAAATTGGAGATGTCTGAATATGGGTTTTTAGGAATATGAGTAGAAAAAGTTCTTGGTTTTGAGTGTTGGTTTTGCTTTCTTTTTTGGTTTTTTGTCGGGTATATTTGTTGATCTTAGAACGGTAGGAAGGGCTGTTGATGTAAGTATTGTTGCTAATCAATGAAGATGGTATTACGAGGTGGAAGGGTATCAATTTAGGTCTTCTTTAAGTATTCCAGGTGGGTTTGATTATGATGGTTCTCTTCGTATGGTTAAAGTTACCGAGGAGTTAATTCTTCCCTGTGGTGTTGATATTCAATTGGCATTAAGTTCTTTAGATAGGGTTCATAGTTGGTCTGTCCCTGAATTGGGGGTTAGTGTCGACCTTGTGCCTGGAGTTATTGAAAACATAAATCTTATATTAGATAAACCCGGGGTTTATTATGGAGATTGTATGGAAGTGTGTGGGGTATTGGAGTCACATATACCTATTGTAATTAAGGTTTTAAGGTCTAAAGAATTTTTTAGTTGAGTAGAAAAAGAGTATCGCTTCCAACAGGAAAGTTGAGGTCGGATTAAAGGTTGTGTTGCTAGCAATTTTGCTCAGGAGACTCGTTTTTTTTTATTATCATCTGAATTATTTAATTCAATGGTAGATTATCTTAAGAAGGTTGCCGGAGAGGATAAATTGTGGGTAGATCGATTGGAGCAAGTACGGGAGGTATATAATACTATGTTTAAAAAATTTATAAAAGAACGGTTTTATAAATATAAAGATTTTCGAGCTTTTATGAGTGAGGGTCAGTCTAAGAAGTTAACAATGTTTAGAAATCTTTTAAGTAAGGTTATACTTAACTGACAATTGGTTTTTATGGGTATATATTTTAACGGAACACCCGTAGAGTGTGGTAAGTGTAGAGAAAAAGAATGAAAAAAACTTCGGTACAATAGATTAATAGATATGTTTAATTTTCTCAATAAAATTGTTCACGATGAAGAAAAAGATGTTTTGTTTGAAAAAATAAAAATATATAAAAAGCGAAACACTTTTTCGACATCTAATAAGAAATTTTGTCCCCCCAAAAAAAATTTTTGATCATGGTTTGAATGGTTTGAGTGAAATTTTTATTTTGGTGATAAAAAAATTGGTTTTTGTGAACTTATATCATTAATTAAATCAACATTATTTCCTGAATCAAACTATAAAGAGAGTGATTTTGAGGGTAAGATTAACGATGATGAGGATTGATAAAATTATTTGTTGGGGTTTATTAGGTAATGTGTTTATTATGGGCTTCAGCGGACAACTTGGTATATCCGAGTCTTTTAGGAACAGAATAGATGGGATTCGTTTCTTATGAGACCATGTCTTAGCTGGCTGTGTGGGGGTGGGGTTATTTGTTTTTTTTATATTAGTGAGAGTATTAATAAGAAAAAACATCAACCTTTATCTTTGGTCAGCTAATAAAATTGAGTTTTGATGGACGTTAGTTCCGGCTTTTATCTTATTTTTTCTTGCTATTCCTTCTTTACATTTTCTTTATCTTAACAACCAAATGGGAGGGATAATAATAGATATTAAAATTATTGGGCATCAGTGATATTGAGCTTTTGAAGTTTTAGGTTGTGAGTATGATTCTTTTATAGTTATAGATAGCGATTTAGAGTTTGGAGAGCGACGATTAATAGAGGTGGACAATCCTTTGGTAGTTCCATTTAAAACACCTCTTCGTTTTTTAGTTACGGGAGCCGATGTAATTCATTCTTGATTTATTCCTAGATTAGGGTTAAAAGTTGACGGAGTTCCTGGTCGTTCAAATGCCTCTTATTTAGAAGTTAATGGTCCTGGAACATTCTATGGCGGTTGTGCCGAGATGTGTGGGGTTCATCACAGACATATACCAGGTGTAACAGAAGTCGTACATCCCATAGATTTAGGTTATTTTTTTTTATAGTAATAATATGTTTGTTAAATAGCGGAGACCCGTTAGTCGAATAGACGTTAAGTTGCAGCCTTAAAGACGCATAGTAATTCATTGCACGGGTTTAATGACAGTAATAAAAGTACTTGTAATGTTATGGGCTCTAACTTTAATATCAGTGCTTCTTCATGCTTGGTGTTCTATTATTTTTCCCTGGGTGGTGAATTCAAAGTCTCCAATGTGGGTTTTTAACGGGGAAAAGTTAAAGAGGACAATATATTTTTCTCGTCGTGCTGATAAAAACATCGAAAAAGAGTGGTATTATAGGGATGAGGATACCTGATGGTTAGCTTATGAGCATTCATTAAAGTTTTGTTTTAATGATCCACGTCAAATTCTTATAAAGGAAGCTAGTAAAGTTTGCTTACGTATGATTTGATATTTAGGAATATATGTTTCTGATGAATTATTTCGGTTAGAAGTTGGTATGTGTCTTGATGAGCTTCAGGTTTTTTATCACATGCAGTATGAGGCCCTTTGTCAAGCGATTTTGTTAATAAGTTGTCATGAGGTTGGGTGTTTAGAGTATGATAGTGGTGTTAAAATTATACGTAAGGTCTTTGAGTCTAGGTATATTAAAGGTTATTGTTTATTTGAAGGCTGTATTCGTTCTAGTTCTCCTGGAGTTAATCGTAATTCTATAATTAAGCTGTTTAGAGAGTGAACTTTAATCCATGAACTTTTAGTTGAGTGTTGTGATTGTCTAAGAAAAGAGATGGCTTTGGTTAAGTTAAGATATTGGAAAATGTTTAAATGGAAGTTTTGGTATTTATGGGAACATTATAAAGGCGGCAAATGAAAATAATTTTCTTTATTCAAATATTTTAAATGTCTAGAATTAATTAAGACCTATTAGTTTATAGAAACACTGAAGTTGATACTTCAAGGAATAAGAGAGTATTATATAGGTCAATAAGTAAAAAACTAACAAATCGGTATAGTGTTTTTGGGTTATTTCGTTTTTTGTTTAGGGTGTTTTTTTTTATTCCTCTTATTACTTGGGAGATGTGTAAAGAGAAACATAGTCGGTTGAAATCTAATAAATTAGATGATCGTTTATTGGAGGGTAGTCATTTAGTAAAAACTTCTGCTATCGTGCGTGCCGGGGCGAAATTTTCTTTTACTGATGAACGTCGCATATTGTTGGTTGATGGGGTTATATTTAGAATAAAAATAATTAATGAAATTATCGAACTGACTCCTAGTGGCCAACGAAAGTTGGTTTTAAAGTATTGGAGAGATGTTATTTATAGTCATTTTTTACGGGCTTTTGAAGATTTAGATGAATATATTTCTAGCAGGCCCAGTAATGGGCTGCTTTTGGAAAACTTGGACAAAGGGTTGTGAGTGGTGTATTGTTGTTTTTGTGTTGTTTATAAAATTGGAAATAATCATTTATTTAGACATTCTGATGATTTTTCGGATGGTGAATATCGTGCTACTATGATTACTTATTCTTATATTTGACATTACTCTTATCAAAGTTTTTTTAAGCAGGCCTATGATATAAAGTGTTCAAAAAAAAATTAATATTTTTTAATATTTTGTTTTTATTTATTTTTTTAGAGAAATAAGTGCTTGATAATTTTGATTTTAGGAACTGATAATTCTTAATCTAGAGAGTGTGAGGATTAGGGTAGATCAATGATAAATATTTATTTTGTTTTGTTGAACATTTAATTATTTTACTCTCAAGGGACTGAAGTCTGTATTTGTTTAAATTAACTGAGTTCGAAAAATGTTTTGGTGGAAAGATGGGCTTAGAAAAAGTAAAACCCCCTTTTTTTAATAAATATTTTATTTTTTTATATTATTTTATTTAAAAGTAAGAAAGTTTATTATTTTTTTTAGTTTTGTTCGAGGAGTCTTTTATTTTTTAGACATCAGGTTTTACTTGAAGATGCAGAGAACTGTGCTCGGGCTATAAAAGAGGAAGATTTTAAAATAATATTAGAAGAGCTTCTTATTAAGGAAGTAGTAATATCATCTGATTATTTATTTTTAACTAACATCAGGATAAAAGTAGGTGATGGGTTTCCTTATAATCACGGTTGTCGTGTGTTTCTTTTTGTGTGGTTTTTCTATATAAATGTAATTGTTAGTTTTTTAATTTGTTTACATAAAGGTGTGTTTAATTTTCTACTTGTAATGTTTAAAAAATTTGTAAAATTTTGCTATCTATTTCTTTTAAATCAAGTAGATGTTGAAATTGTTAAGGGAATAGAATTAAAAAAAGTTGGTCGTATTAGTTCTATTGAGGGTAAAGGTTCTAAGTTTATTTATTTTTTTATTATTTTTTTTAATATGTTGGTTAGTGGAAGTATTTTGTTTTGTATTGGATGCTCTAAGAAGAGTCAATTAAGGAGGCTCTATCTTTTACAGAAATGGTGAAATACGAGAGTTTCTGTGTTTCTTAACAGTGAGCTAATAAAGTTAGTAGAGCAAGAGATTTAAGAATTAGTTTAAAAGTTTTGGTAGTTTAATATAGTTCTATATTTTGTCTAATGTTGCAGTAGGTGGCTCTTTAATAAAAAATTTTAAAAATTTTATGGTTGGTCTGCTTTGTTTGTGGGTTTTTATTAATATATTTGGGTTTTACTTCAATGTTTTATGAAGTTTATGCCAGAATTTGAAAGAAATTATTAAAATTTTTTTCAGAAAGTTTATAAGATTAGGTAAAAACTAATTTTTCTGTGCTGGAAAGTTGTACCAGAGCGGAGGATAGAAATCTAAGCTCGAGAGGGTGTTAAGAAAAAGGTTATTTTTTAAGTGGGTTATTTTTTAAGGTGCGGGAAGTCTATTATGGACATCAGGCTTTTATCCTGAAGATTAAATTAATTTTGTCCGTACAAATCAATGAGGATAAATTTTTGGTGGCTTTAGAAATGTGTATAAAGAGTGAAACAGCTCAAATGAAAAAATACAAGCGGCGAACTAGGATTAGAGATGATATTGGTTTTAACTTTCCTATAAACCACGATTGTCGTGGTCTTCTTTTTGCGTGGTTTTTTTATTTTAATGTTGGTTTGAAACTTATGTATGTGTTATATGGAAGGAATTCTTTTATTCTTTTTTGTTTTTTTAAGAATTTTATAAAAATATCTTATTCTACTATTCTTCATCATTTAGATGATAAAATCGCTGATGGTATAGAATTAAAAGAATTGGGTCGCATTAAAACATAAATAAGATTCAAACCAACATTAAAATAAAAAAACCACACAAAAAGAATACCACGGCAATCATGATTTATAGGAAAGTTAAAACCAATCTCATCTCTAACACCAGTTCGCCGCTTGTATTTTTTCGTTTGAGCTGTTTCACTCTTTACACACATTTCTAAAGCCAACAAAAACCCAGCCTTTTATTGTACGGACAAAATTAATTTAACTTTCAGGATTAAAACCTGATGTCAATAATAGACTTCCCGCACCTTAAAAAATGTTCTACTTAAAAAAACTAACAACTATTACCTAACAAAGTCTCAACCTTTTCTATCCGATTCCTCTTGTTCAATAAGCTCAGCAAAATTAATTCATCAAAATCTTATAATCTTTTCAAAAAAATAAAATTATCCCGTTTTTCTCCTTCAGGTATAAAACTAATATAAATGGAAATGCCAATACTTATAACCTCATTAAAAAAAAAAAACAAACAAAGCAGACCAACCATAAAATTTTAAAATTTTTTATTAAAGAGCCACCTACTGCAACATTAGACAAAATATAGAACTATATTAAACTACCAAAACTTTTAAACTAATTCTTAAATCTCTTGCTCTACTAACTTTATTAGCTCACTGTTAAGAAACACAGAAACTCTCGTATTTCACCATTTCTGTAAAAGATAGAGCCTCCTTAATTGACTCTTCTTAGAGCATCCAATACAAAACAAAATACTTCCACTAACCAACATATTAAAAAAAATAATAAAAAAATAAATAAACTTAGAACCTTTACCCTCAATAGAACTAATACGACCAACTTTTTTTAATTCTATTCCCTTAACAATTTCAACATCTACTTGATTTAAAAGAAATAGATAGCAAAATTTTACAAATTTTTTAAACATTACAAGTAGAAAATTAAACACACCTTTATGTAAACAAATTAAAAAACTAACAATTACATTTATATAGAAAAACCACACAAAAAGAAACACACGACAACCGTGATTATAAGGAAACCCATCACCTACTTTTATCCTGATGTTAGTTAAAAATAAATAATCAGATGATATTACTACTTCCTTAATAAGAAGCTCTTCTAATATTATTTTAAAATCTTCCTCTTTTATAGCCCGAGCACAGTTCTCTGCATCTTCAAGTAAAACCTGATGTCTAAAAAATAAAAGACTCCTCGAACAAAACTAAAAAAAATAATAAACTTTCTTACTTTTAAATAAAATAATATAAAAAAATAAAATATTTATTAAAAAAAGGGGGTTTTACTTTTTCTAAGCCCATCTTTCCACCAAAACATTTTTCGAACTCAGTTAATTTAAACAAATACAGACTTCAGTCCCTTGAGAGTAAAATAATTAAATGTTCAACAAAACAAAATAAATATTTATCATTGATCTACCCTAATCCTCACACTCTCTAGATTAAGAATTATCAGTTCCTAAAATCAAAATTATCAAGCACTTATTTCTCTAAAAAAATAAATAAAAACAAAATATTAAAAAATATTAATTTTTTTTTGAACACTTTATATCATAGGCCTGCTTAAAAAAACTTTGATAAGAGTAATGTCAAATATAAGAATAAGTAATCATAGTAGCACGATATTCACCATCCGAAAAATCATCAGAATGTCTAAATAAATGATTATTTCCAATTTTATAAACAACACAAAAACAACAATACACCACTCACAACCCTTTGTCCAAGTTTTCCAAAAGCAGCCCATTACTGGGCCTGCTAGAAATATATTCATCTAAATCTTCAAAAGCCCGTAAAAAATGACTATAAATAACATCTCTCCAATACTTTAAAACCAACTTTCGTTGGCCACTAGGAGTCAGTTCGATAATTTCATTAATTATTTTTATTCTAAATATAACCCCATCAACCAACAATATGCGACGTTCATCAGTAAAAGAAAATTTCGCCCCGGCACGCACGATAGCAGAAGTTTTTACTAAATGACTACCCTCCAATAAACGATCATCTAATTTATTAGATTTCAACCGACTATGTTTCTCTTTACACATCTCCCAAGTAATAAGAGGAATAAAAAAAAAACACCCTAAACAAAAAACGAAATAACCCAAAAACACTATACCGATTTGTTAGTTTTTACTTATTGACCTATATAATACTCTCTTATTCCTTGAAGTATCAACTTCAGTGTTTCTATAAACTAATAGGTCTTAATTAATTCTAGACATTTAAAATATTTGAATAAAGAAAATTATTTTCATTTGCCGCCTTTATAATGTTCCCATAAATACCAAAACTTCCATTTAAACATTTTCCAATATCTTAACTTAACCAAAGCCATCTCTTTTCTTAGACAATCACAACACTCAACTAAAAGTTCATGGATTAAAGTTCACTCTCTAAACAGCTTAATTATAGAATTACGATTAACTCCAGGAGAACTAGAACGAATACAGCCTTCAAATAAACAATAACCTTTAATATACCTAGACTCAAAGACCTTACGTATAATTTTAACACCACTATCATACTCTAAACACCCAACCTCATGACAACTTATTAACAAAATCGCTTGACAAAGGGCCTCATACTGCATGTGATAAAAAACCTGAAGCTCATCAAGACACATACCAACTTCTAACCGAAATAATTCATCAGAAACATATATTCCTAAATATCAAATCATACGTAAGCAAACTTTACTAGCTTCCTTTATAAGAATTTGACGTGGATCATTAAAACAAAACTTTAATGAATGCTCATAAGCTAACCATCAGGTATCCTCATCCCTATAATACCACTCTTTTTCGATGTTTTTATCAGCACGACGAGAAAAATATATTGTCCTCTTTAACTTTTCCCCGTTAAAAACCCACATTGGAGACTTTGAATTCACCACCCAGGGAAAAATAATAGAACACCAAGCATGAAGAAGCACTGATATTAAAGTTAGAGCCCATAACATTACAAGTACTTTTATTACTGTCATTAAACCCGTGCAATGAATTACTATGCGTCTTTAAGGCTGCAACTTAACGTCTATTCGACTAACGGGTCTCCGCTATTTAACAAACATATTATTACTATAAAAAAAAATAACCTAAATCTATGGGATGTACGACTTCTGTTACACCTGGTATATGTCTGTGATGAACCCCACACATCTCGGCACAACCGCCATAGAATGTTCCAGGACCATTAACTTCTAAATAAGAGGCATTTGAACGACCAGGAACTCCGTCAACTTTTAACCCTAATCTAGGAATAAATCAAGAATGAATTACATCGGCTCCCGTAACTAAAAAACGAAGAGGTGTTTTAAATGGAACTACCAAAGGATTGTCCACCTCTATTAATCGTCGCTCTCCAAACTCTAAATCGCTATCTATAACTATAAAAGAATCATACTCACAACCTAAAACTTCAAAAGCTCAATATCACTGATGCCCAATAATTTTAATATCTATTATATCCCTCCCATTTGGTTGTTAAGATAAAGAAAATGTAAAGAAGGAATAGCAAGAAAAAATAAGATAAAAGCCGGAACTAACGTCCATCAAAACTCAATTTTATTAGCTGACCAAAGATAAAGGTTGATGTTTTTTCTTATTAATACTCTCACTAATATAAAAAAAACAAATAACCCCACCCCCACACAGCCAGCTAAGACATGGTCTCATAAGAAACGAATCCCATCTATTCTGTTCCTAAAAGACTCGGATATACCAAGTTGTCCGCTGAAGCCCATAATAAACACATTACCTAATAAACCCCAACAAATAATTTTATCAATCCTCATCATCGTTAATCTTACCCTCAAAATCACTCTCTTTATAGTTTGATTCAGGAAATAATGTTGATTTAATTAATGATATAAGTTCACAAAAACCAATTTTTTTATCACCAAAATAAAAATTTCACTCAAACCATTCAAACCATGATCAAAAATTTTTTTTGGGGGGACAAAATTTCTTATTAGATGTCGAAAAAGTGTTTCGCTTTTTATATATTTTTATTTTTTCAAACAAAACATCTTTTTCTTCATCGTGAACAATTTTATTGAGAAAATTAAACATATCTATTAATCTATTGTACCGAAGTTTTTTCATTCTTTTTCTCTACACTTACCACACTCTACGGGTGTTCCGTTAAAATATATACCCATAAAAACCAATTGTCAGTTAAGTATAACCTTACTTAAAAGATTTCTAAACATTGTTAACTTCTTAGACTGACCCTCACTCATAAAAGCTCGAAAATCTTTATATTTATAAAACCGTTCTTTTATAAATTTTTTAAACATAGTATTATATACCTCCCGTACTTGCTCCAATCGATCTACCCACAATTTATCCTCTCCGGCAACCTTCTTAAGATAATCTACCATTGAATTAAATAATTCAGATGATAATAAAAAAAAACGAGTCTCCTGAGCAAAATTGCTAGCAACACAACCTTTAATCCGACCTCAACTTTCCTGTTGGAAGCGATACTCTTTTTCTACTCAACTAAAAAATTCTTTAGACCTTAAAACCTTAATTACAATAGGTATATGTGACTCCAATACCCCACACACTTCCATACAATCTCCATAATAAACCCCGGGTTTATCTAATATAAGATTTATGTTTTCAATAACTCCAGGCACAAGGTCGACACTAACCCCCAATTCAGGGACAGACCAACTATGAACCCTATCTAAAGAACTTAATGCCAATTGAATATCAACACCACAGGGAAGAATTAACTCCTCGGTAACTTTAACCATACGAAGAGAACCATCATAATCAAACCCACCTGGAATACTTAAAGAAGACCTAAATTGATACCCTTCCACCTCGTAATACCATCTTCATTGATTAGCAACAATACTTACATCAACAGCCCTTCCTACCGTTCTAAGATCAACAAATATACCCGACAAAAAACCAAAAAAAGAAAGCAAAACCAACACTCAAAACCAAGAACTTTTTCTACTCATATTCCTAAAAACCCATATTCAGACATCTCCAATTTTTTTAACTTTCATCTTGCGCTGAGGCTAGATAACCTCTATAGCTTCTTCAGAGCCATGAACTAAAAACATATTCTATCAGCGCAATAAGTAATAAACTTTTAAAAAAATAACATCAACAAATAAGTTAAAATAAGATTTAGCTATGCAAACTTTACCTTACAATAAAATTAATCAAGACTTTTCCCCACCTACTAGAACTAAAAAACACATTCTTATACTAGCGTGAAGTATTAAAAAAATTAAAAAAATACCGTCAATAAAAAATATATTAAAACCAAAATTTAATTATACAAACTCAGCCTTATAATAAAATTTACTGAATCTTTATCACTATTTTTTATTAACTACTAAAGAAAACGTATTCTACCAACACGGTGTATGGTGGCGAGTTTTAAAAAAAAAATAACATCAACGAAATGGGTTATAACCAAATTTTAGTCGTGCAAATTTAACCTTGTAACGAAATTCACTAAAACCTTTTCTCTTCTCAAACACTAAAAAAACTAAAAATTTAAACCAACTCAAACAAAAGACATTTCCATAACCAAACATAAATTTATCTTCAGCAAATATAATCAAAGGAATTAAAACAAAATAACCAAAATAAATCACAGTACTAACCTGACCAGCAGAAATAAATGGCTCCTCTACATCTATTCTTCCAACCCAGGTTAGAAAAATAAAATTACAAACAAAACATCAAAACAATAACCGGCAAATAGGATAAAATCTTAATCCTTTAAAGTTTCCAACATGTAAAAAAGGTAAAAAGAACAAAACCAAAACAGATATAATCAAAGCAATAATACCTCCAGCCTTATTAGGAACAGCACGAAGTACCCTATAGGCAAACAAAAAGTACCACTCAGGCTGAATATGAGGAGGGGTTTTTATTGAATCTATAGGAGTTAAATTAACCGGGTCCATAAACAAATATGGAAAATAAAAACAAACTACTCTAAAAAAAAACCAAGCTACCCTCACACCTCAAAGGTCTTTTCACGTATAATAAGGATGAAAAGGAACAGTGCAAGTTGACACCCCTAAAGGGTTGTTAGCGCCTCCCTCATGTAAGTAAACTAAATGAAGAGCAACTATTAAAACTATAATTAAAGGCAGTAAAAAATGAAAAACAAAAAAACGCTTTAATGTTGCATCACAAACGACATACCCTCCTATAATTCACTCTACAATTCTTTGACCAAAAAAAGGAATCACTGAAAATATATTAATAATTACAGTAGCTCCTCAATAAGACATCTGACCCCAAGGTAAAACATAACCAGTAAAAGCAATAGCTATGCTTATAAATAGTAAGACCACCCCAATATTCCAACCAGCCCGATTTAAATAAGAACCAAAATATAAACTCCGACCAATGTGAGCATATAAAAACATAAAAAAAAAGAAGCACCATTTGCATGAACAAATCGAATAATTCAACCACATTGAACGTCACGTATAATATGAACTACAGAAGAAAACGCTTCTTCTCTAGACGGATTATAGTGACATGCTAATAAAATTCCAGTGATAATTTGCGACACCAAGAAAACACCTAACAAAGAACCGAAATTTCATCAGATAGTTAAGTTTGGAGGACACGGAAGGTCGTAAACACTATCATTTAAAACTTTCAGAATCCAGTTACGCTTTCGAATAACTTTCACTCATTAACTAAATTCCTCAAACCAACTATTAAAAGTAAATAAGCTTCTATCTAAAGTATTTTTTCAAGTTTTTTTTATAAGGGTCTTAAATATGAGCATTTTTTATTAAAATAAGATGTTGTAAAACTCAATAAACTAAAAAAATAGTATTTTAACAACCATCAAAAAAAAAAAAATCACACAAAAAAACTCTTAGAAAAGCACACAAAACGTGAGTTATAAGAACAAACACATCTACCAACCTATTTTCATTTACACGAATACACTCAGACAATCCACCGTGAAATAAACATCCAAAAAAATAAAAACAATACGCTGCAGTTAAAACTGATATAAGAACCATAATCAAACAAAACAATAACCCTAATTGAACACAAGACCCAACCAGCATTACTTCACCACACAAATTAATTGAGAAAGGCATGCCCATACACACTCCTAAAAGAATAAACCCTCAAAAATACTCTATTACACCAACCTTCAAAATCCCTTTACAAACTTTAAAGTTTCGAGAACCCGTCCACCTAAAAATTACACCTACCAAAAAAAATAACCCGGAAGAAGCAAAAGCATGTCCGACTATTATTATTACAGCCCCTCTAAGCCCTCAAGAAGAGAGTGTTAAGATACCACAAATAACCAAACCTATGTGAGATACAGATGAATAAGCAACCAATATTTTTATATCCAACTGATTAATACACAACAACGGACTAATAAAAGCACCTCAAATAGCCATCACACATAAAAAAAACTCAACAAAACTTATACTTCTTTTAAACATGCTAACTACACGAATTAACCCATAACCTCCTATTTTTAAGGTCAACCCAGCTAAAATTATTGAACCAGCCACTGGAGCTTCAACATGAGCCTTAGGTAACCAACTATGAACACCATAAAGAGGTAACTTTACTAAAAAAGGTGCCAACATAAACCACCATCAATTAGTTATTTTTACACCACCTCACAAAACCCAACTTCCAACAAGTTTAAATATCACTAAAATTACCACTAAAAACGGTAACGAGCCTGCTAAAGTATAAATAACTATATATTTTACCGCTCTTAGACGCTCTGGCTGATAACCCCACCCCACAATTAAAAAAACCAACGGAACCAAAGAAGCCTCAAACCATCAATACAATCTAATCATTCTAGGAGAACTAAAAGTTATAACCAAAGCCAACCTGGCCCAAAGTACCAAAAAAATATAAGCTTCTCCAAATAACCCATTAAAAAAAACTTTTTTTGATGCTAGAATAGACAACCTACAAATAACCAAAGTGAGAACGATTATCAACCATGATAAAACATCAATTATTCTTACAGTAGTTAATTCCACCACAGAAAAAGGCACACCAAAAGTAACTAAAAAGGCTCCAATAACAAAAAAACAAGAAAACCCTCATCAAGGAACATTAACGACATATATAGATCTAATTATAAAAAATAATGCTACTAACCTAACTTCCTTTAATTTTTATAATGGTTGCTAAAATAACCCCGCCCAACCCTAGCGGACAAAGAGTTTTTCATCTGAGCATCATTAACTGATCATACCGACAACGAGGAACACAAGCACGCAATCATACAGACCCTCAAGCAGCTAAAACACCAAAACCAACCATTAAAAACTCTTCCAAAACCCCAAAAAATAACCCCACTACCAACAAACCAACCATCAATAAACAAGCATATTCAGCTAAAAAAAGAAGAGCAAATCCTATCCCTCTATATTCAACATGGTAACCTGATACTAACTCCCTCTCCCCTTCAGCTAAATCAAACGGCGGACGTTGTACTTCAGCTAACATGCAAATAACTCACGAAACCAATACAATATATCTAGTAAAACCAATCCAAATTCAACTCTGCCTTGATAAAATCTCAAAAAATTCAAAAGAAAGCCCCAAAACAACAGGAAAGAACATTAGCAACCCTATTCCCACCTCATAAGAAATTACTTGGGCCACCCCTCGCATTGTCCCAAGCATTCTATACTTAGAATTAGAAGACCACCCTCTTATAACTATCCCATATACATTTAATCTTGAAAAACACATAAATCAAACAACACTAATTTTTAAGGCCACGACCTGCCCTTCAAGAGGCGTTAAATACCACATCATATAAGAAATAAAAAAACTAATAAAAGGACCAAACAAATAAAGCATTACATTAGAACGGTAAGGAATAACCCACTCCTTTATTCTTAACTTTAAAGCATCTGCAATTGGCTGTGGAAGTCCAATAAACCCAACCTTTTCTGGCCCACAACGTAGTTGAAAAGCAGCCAACCTTTTCCGCTCAAGCAAAGTAAAAAAAGCTACTGATAAAACCACACATAAACACGAAATAAATCCATGTCTAAGTTCGATTCACTTTACCTCACCTGCCCTCCCCCCGTAAATCACTCACAGGAATGCTTATCAGCATATTTTCAAGTTATGAGCCCACAGACTTTTTTAGTCTACCCCGTGCAATAAAGAACAAATTTAACACTAGTTAAAATGTTCTTAATCCAGCACATAAGAGTAATAAAAAAAATATCACAATTATAATCTCCATTGTTATATTGAACCCACCACTTTGACCTCGTTGGTGAGTTCTAAGAACCAATTTCCACAACTCAGAAACACCCTGACCCCCAAAATACTCGAACCAACCTTGTTCAAGATACCTTATACTTAGTTTTCTTCCTATTAACCTTGTTATTCCCACTTCGGATCTAAGTTTAGGTAAAAATCACATGGTTTTTCAAAATCTTAACCAAAATTTCCTCTCTTTCAACTCTTCATAAATAAAATTATGGGCGTCACCTAATCTTTTTCAATAAAGAACTCAATTTTTAACAAAAATAAAACCTATAAAGATAATAAGAATCCTTGATATCTTATCAATCTCAATTAGAACAATGGCGGATTCTACCCCAAGTCAAAAAAAAAAATGTACCTCTTAATAATAACCTTAAAAGAAGTATTATTATTCTAATTAATATAACCTTACAATCCGCCCTCTCCCTTAAAGGTGAAAACCCGATGGGAGCAAATACACACATTCAAGCCAATCGACCACTATAAACTACTCTTCTTATTGCACCTAATAAAAAGATTATTCTATAAAGTCACCTGACATTACCTAATAAAACTTCTA
The DNA here is from genome assembly GCA_021292105.1 of Anadara kagoshimensis. NCBI lineage: Eukaryota > Metazoa > Mollusca > Bivalvia > Arcoida > Arcidae > Anadara > Anadara kagoshimensis. The sequence continues at coordinate 4,515,197 of CM037860.1, read as the reverse complement.
AAATTAAATCTTTTGAAAATCACCCACACAAAAAAGGAATACCACTTAAAGCAGCACAGGAAATCATAATAATCCTCCTTCTCCCAGGACTATCAATAATCCCCCCTTTCATAAAAAGAATTTTCTGTTCACGTCGGCAGTGAATCAAAGAGCCGACCCCTAAAAACAAAGATGCCTTTAGTAAAGCATGTATATATAGATGAAATAAACAAATCAACTTAAAACCCACTCTAACCACAAAAATCATTATCCCAAGTTGGCTAAGTGTTGACAGAGCTACTACCTTTTTTACATCTTCTTCAAATAAAGCACTGACTCCACCCAAAACTATAGTTATTGAGCTTACCGCCATTAAAAATCTAGACACTTCTTCTACAACTCTATAACGCAGTAAAAGGTATACCCCAGCCGTAACTAAGGTAGAAGAATGAACTAAAGAACTTACAGGTGTTGGAGCAGCTATAGCAGCCGGAAGTCAAGCACAAAATGGCACCTGAGCTCTCTTAGTAATTCTGGCTAAACCAATAAAAACTCTTACGGAGCCTCTAAGTTCGAAAACACTTCACCAAGTGCCATTCTCTAAATTAACACCCATAGCAACAATTAGCAATCCATCTCCAATTCGATTCCTTAAAGCAGTAATCACCCCAGAAGACAGTGATCGATGATTTTGAAAAAATACAACCAAAAGAAATGATGACAAACCTAGCCCATCTCATCCTAAAATTACCCCCAACAAAGACGGGAATATAATCAAAGAAATTATTGAAAAAATAAACACAATTATTAAAAACATCAAACGTGAAGCAGTTTCGTCCTTTGCTATATATCTAGAACTATAAAAAAACACGCAAGAAGAAATCAGAAAAACTAACGAAATAAAACTTATACTTAAAATATCTACCAATATATTCAAATCAATTATTCTTCCTCTTATCCTTACAACCTTCATTTCAATAACCAAATTTTTCATTCCAATAATTCATATTCCAAAAGTTCTAGTAATTCCCAAAATAAATAATACAGAGCTTCAAACAATAAAATTAATTCCTATTTTTCATACTTCTAATTTGAGGTTTGCGTGCCTTTTTTGGCTTGGCATGAGAAACGGGTGTACCACCTTTAGAGTGACGAAGTATTGGAACCTTCTCTTTACTTCTTATTCACTCTGGGCTAGTAGCTAGATAATTACCAAAAACTACACCTCGACGTCTATAGTACATCTCCCATAAAATAAAGCAAAACATTATTGTAGCTGATATACCCATCAAAGAACCCCACCTAGATAATTTATGTCAAAAAAAAAAACAATCAGCATAATCTACATACCGTCGTGGCATCCCGCTTAATCCTAAAAAATGATGGGGAATAAAAGCAAGATTTACACCTAAGAAAGCCAAATAAAAATGACCCTTAGAATAACGTTTATGTGGAACAACACCAAAAAACAAAGGAAAATAATTATGAAAACCAACAAAAATAGAAAAAACCGCTCCTATTGATAAGACATAATGAAAATGCCCAACAACAAAATAAGTATCATGTATTGAAATATCTAACCTACCGTGAGATAAAATAACACCCGTCAAGCCACCCATAGTGAACAAAAACAAAAATCCTAACACTCAACAAAACCTAGGTGTAAACCGAAGTATAACCCTTCCGTGAAGTGTTGCTAATCATCTAAAAACTTTAATTCCTGTGGGAATGGCAATCACCATTGTAGCACCTGTGAAATAGGCACGTCTATCAACATCTATGCCCACAGTAAACATATGATGAGCTCATACAACAAAACCTAACACCCCAATAGATTGTATAGCATAAACCATTCCGGCAAGACCAAAAACTCGCAATTTACCACCACTTTTAATAATTGTATGACTAATTAAACCAAACCCCGGAAGGATCAGAACATAGACTTCTGGATGACCAAAAAACCAAAACAGATGTTGAAATAATAAAGGGTCTCCGCCACCTTGAGGACGGAAAAAAGAACTATTTACATGACGATCCGTCAACAGTATAGTTAACCCTCCGGCCAACACAGGCAAAGAAAGCAACAACAACCAAGACGTTACAAACATCGATCAACAAAAAACAGGTATTCGCTCAGGAATTAAAACAAAAAACCGAGCTGTGATTATCGTGCTCATAAAATTTAAAGAACTTATTATTGACCCAAATCCTGCGATATGAAGGGAAAGAACCACCATATCTAAAGCAGGACTTCTATGAAAAATTCAGCTTGATAGGGGTGGATACAATGTTCAACCAGTTCCAACCCCTCCCTCAATTAAAGCAGATATAATTACTATAAATAAAGCTCCTGGCAAAATTCAATACCTAAAATTATTCAAACGAGGGTGAGATATGTCCCTCCTCCCAATAAATAAGGGCACTAATCAGTTTCCGAATCCGCCAATTATTACTGGTATAACAAAAAAAAAAATTATTATAAAGGCATGACTAGTAACAATTACATTATAAAGTTGACCTATTTCCCTATAAATACCACCGGGCTGGGCAAGGTTGAGACGAATGTGAAACCTTAAACACACACCAACAAGAGCCGACCAAAACCCAGTATAAAAGTAAAGAGTACCAATATCCTTATGGTTCCCCGACCCAAACCACCGCCAGCCCCCACCCTTTCCCTCACAGGTTACTCACCCCGGGAAAGGTGGGTAACACGGAGGGTTTGGTCTTTTCTACTTTAGCACTCAAATGAGAAATAGTATAATAGGAAGTAGTGACATTCCTAGCAACATAACAATAACATTCCATAAGGCAAGTTGACCTATGAAGATATCAAATATAATTGCTCAGAAAATAAACTTAATAACCTTAAACAAAAAATCTGCAGGAGTTTTAGGAACTTCAACAACCTTCCTAACAAATTTATAACCCCTCAATTTATCTCAACAGATTTTAGCGGATGGATAAGAAACAAGTTTTCTAGAACAATATTCTTCAAATTTACACAACTTTGGAAGAATTCAAGGAAAAAAATCATTATTATAATATGCTATCATAATAGAAAACCCTTCCATAAATGCAATTAAAGAAGAGACAAGCAGTAAATAAGCTCGAACCAAAAAATCAATTATAGAATATAAAGGTAAACGAAAAAAAATACTAACTTTTCCTGAAAGGTTTTGCTTTTTAATATGCCCGCTGTCCAATAAAGGAAAGAATTTCGATTTTTCGAACTTCCTTAACCTCTCTTTCAACTTCAAATGTAATTCAGTAAGAAGTTTAAGATATGATCCAAAAATATTAGAGAGATCATCATATAGTTTATTCGCATCGGATTTTTCCCTTACTTTTATCAACTGGCCACATTCAGGGCATTTGTTGGGGGGTGTTTCTTCTTGCCTTAAAACCTCATCCAAAGAAGGGTTACTAAACTCTTCAAAACGCTCTATAAATTTTATTAATCACTTATTAAACAACCATAAAACCAAAAAAATTAACACAATGAAAAAAAAAAATCTAAGTATAAATGTCGTTATAGAACTATCTTGCAGGTTAGATTTTATTGGTAAAATTTATATTCTGTATTCCTTGTTTTTTTTCCCAAACAATCCCAAAAAGTTTTTCTTAAATATACCCAGTGTGTTATTATCCCTACGGGAAGCAAAAAGTACAAAGTTCCTCTACCTTTATGAATTCAATCTTTATTCATATCAGCTTCTCCTACTCTTTTAGCTCTAAAGTTTTTTTAAGAATAGTAGGCCTGAGGATTAACCCCTACCATTCGATCCGAAGCCGAATATTCTATATAAACTACAAGCCCAAACCAGAAATAGAAATAAAAAACAAACTTACTTACAACTAGATAACTGCACTAACCCGTCCAATAAAAATAAATTACCCCAGCTCAAAACTACCTAGGATCTGATTTAGACGAAACACCTTTCGCACTAGTAAAATCACGAAGACTTTCAAGCTTATATTTATTTACGCTGGAAGGTAAAGTCTTCATACTAGAAAGAGCTTTTATGTGCACAGCTTCTCAAGAAGAAACTTTACTTAGAAGTAAAGTATTATCTTTTTTTACACTTCTCATTATTAATAAAACCTCATCCATAATATCAACCCCTATAATATAGCTATTCTTGATACAATCTTTAACATGAATAATACCAAGATCATTAGAATTAACCCTTGAAATAAAATGAGTACCAAAGATATGTTCACGTAATACAGAACTAGATTCCATATAATATTCTTCCATAATGGACTTATAATCCAAAGCTTTTTCTAATAAACCTGGATTATCTTCAACCATCTCAATAAACTCATTAAAAGAAGAAGTAACAAAAGAATCCATTTCTATAAGAACCTTATAACGCGGATCGTCTATGGCAAAAATAAGACCAATAGCTTTACCAAGTTCTGTATTACGAAAAACTTCAGTACTACTAGCCCCAGGAAACCTGTATATATTTCCTACATCACCAACAAGACCTACAGAGTCAACTCCAGAAAAATCTAACTTATTATAAAACTTTTCTATTGAAAAATTAACCCCTTCTTCTATGTTAGTAATAATCTCATCAGAACCCTCACTTGAACTATTATATTCTTGATACTCACCACAACTACTTGCAATTTCTCTACCCGATCTTTTTAACTCTAACCTACTTCTATTGAAACTAGAACCCTTCATATTAGACTCAGCTGCCCTGACAACAGATTCATCTCTTCTTAAACTGTGTGCTACAAAAACAGAACCGCCTTCGGAAAGATTTCCTGTAGAAGGTATGGGCGACTGCATAGTACCATCCTCTTTATCATATTTTGCAATTAAGATAACTGACGGCCCTTTCTTGCCTTTAAACTCAGTTAACTTAGCACTCTCACTTTTATTGGCCAATCCCCTAACTTGCCGTTGAGTCTCGGAATCCACAAAAAACCCACGTTGCGCCTGACCAGAATAGATATTCTTAATTGCGCCACGTAATAAACCAATAGGAAAATCAACATCAAAACAAGTTAAATGGGGGAAGAGTTTAGCTCATTCTGATTGACAGGTTGCTACCGAATTGCCAGGATGGTGAACTACATTATTCCGCTTACATTCATACCAATTTAGTAATTCAATAAAGCCTACTATTTTAACCCCTTCACCCAACTTAACATTAAACTGATGAACTAAATTTTTGTCATACCCAGCCCAACCCTTTAATCGAAGGTCTTCACCAATTAAGTATGGCTGCAAATTTGATCACTCCTTATTACAACTATTATAAGAATTCCCCCTATTACAATTGGAACGGACACACTTATACCATAAATATAATTCTTTATGACCATCTGGAAGAGGGATCGGGGCATAAGCTTTTTCAGAATCACAAGAAGCTGACTTGATTAAAAAATCCCTTTCTTTAAAAAAAAAACTTCTTAAACTAGGACTCCCACACCTAAGATTTTCTTTATCCATATGAGAATGAAGTACTGGAGAAACCCTCACTAATCTACCACTATTATTTTTAACTAAAAACGAAACAATAGGATAAGGATCAACCCCATGATGATCAAATAAACCATCATTAGTAAAATCATCAATACCAAAAAAATCAACTCTACCTTTATCCACTGCAAGAAACCCACAACATCTTATAAAACTATCTTTACCGGTACCTGCAGCACTATCAACAGGGACCCCTAAAACTACAAATAATATGAACATTACTGCCGTTGTATAAGTACAGAACCCCAACCAAACCCCAGACCAAAACCCTGAAACAAAACCATACCAACACAAAAGATACATACAAACTATAATCAACACAAAAAAAAAACCAATGGAAAATGCTAAAACAGCATTTTCCTTTAGTCAAACACTAATTTCCATATGATTTAATTTATTTAGAAACACCATGAATTATCAACTTTGGGTTGAGGGTTAGATATTTATATATCTCCTAAATAAATTCTTAAAATATTAAGCTCGAAGGGAATATAATCCCATTTGCTGGACCTAAACCAACCACATTAATCTGCCATTCGAGCCAAAATATTATTTTAAAATCTTTTTAGATGGACACCACTAATTCTTTATAGACAATCTCCTATAGAAACCACCCTCAAACAAACAAAATAATATTAAAACCACTAAGAATCTAGTGGTCATTTTCTATTTAATCGACAAATATGGATTTTAGAAAAAGACTCCCAACATATAATAACATGAGTAAACTGTCGTTTTTCTTGTCAAAAACAGGGTTTATTCTTTTTATAATAATCTTGAACATCAGTAAATAAAGAATCAAAAACACTAGATACTTTAATAATACAGCTCTTAATTACCTCAACTTTTATTTTTTTATCATTATGATCATCCAATTCCTTAACACAATCCAAAAATAGGCGATTAATTTTTGATTTACCAGAACTAACCTTAAAATTACAAGAAGTTTTTCCATATAAAGTAAACTCTTCCAAAATGTCAAGAAACAACATCCTATTAATATATACACTATACAAAAAAAGATGAAACTCTTCATTTTTAGGAAACCTATACTCATCACTGTAAGGCCAAAAAGGAACTGATTTATGAAGCTTTTCGTCATTTCGTCGCGTATCTTTAATTAATTGATTAGACCTACGAACATAAACCAAAAAAACAAAAACAAGTTTTACATAGGTTAAAAGAAAAATAAAAGCCATAAAACTCAATCCCGGGTTTTCCTTAATAACTCACCTTACAATCCCGTACATTTCTAAATTCACAAAACACACATCCAGTACTTAAAAACTGACATACTAGGACTAACGAGACCACAAAAAAATTCAACTAAACCAAAAACAAAGATACAGCTCCTAAAACAAGTTTTATCTAAGTAATAAGATAGTAGTAAGACCACATGAACAAACTACCACTAATACCAAATTCAACCCAAAAAACTACAACTTAATAACTTACCTTAAACCGCCACCTCAAAATATTCAACCTAAAAACAAAATAAAAAAGCATTATTCATAAATCATAACTTTACTTTTAACCTGATTTTGAATCATCTACCCTAACAAAATCCCGAAGATTTTCAATTTTTTTTATATTAACCTCTGCTGGTAATCCCTGAACCCGTGATAAGAGTTTTTGATGGTAATTCTCCCAATTCGCAATTCTTAAAGATAAGGCACTTTCCCTTCAGCCCTTAGGTGTGCGAGCTTTTGCTCTGCTAAGAATATCAACCCCCAATTCATAACTTTTATTAATACAACCCCTCACATACTGAATACCTAAATCATTAGACCCAACCCCAGGTACGAAATGAGTTCCCAAGATATGCTGAATTAAAGCAAGATTAGTATTTTCATACAACTTTACTATATTAGCCTTATAATTCAAGACTTCTTGAACTAAGACAGGATTATTCTGAGTTGTATGAATTAAAAAATCAGAATAATTTATAATAAAGTTACCACCGTCTTTAAGAACTTTAAAGCGGGGGTCATCTAGAGAAAACGCATAAGCAGCTCTCTGGCCAAATTCTGTATTTAAGTAAACTTCAGAAAACCTAGCCCCGGAAACCTATATATCATGCCCATGTTATTATCACCTAAACCAACCGCTTCCACCCCAGAAAAATCTAGTTTATCATAAAAATTTTCTATCGAAAACTTTACATCAACACCACAAAATTGACCCACTGTTGGGTCGACGCCTCCTTGGGATAAACCCCTTTTCGAAAGATGACTCTTTCTTCTAAGGCCACCCTCCTGAGATCCGGCTGTTTTAGGGACGGGGTTTACTAAATTTATACCCTCTTTATCATATTGTGCAATTAAAATAACTGACGGCCCTTTCTTGCCTTTAAACTCAGTTAACTTAGCACTCTCACTTTTATTGGCCAACCCCCTAACTTGCCGTTGAGTTTCGGAATCCACAAAAAACCCACGTTGCGCCTGACCAGAATAGATATTCTTAACTGAGCCACGTAATAAACCAATAGGAAAATCAACATCAAAACAAATTAAATGGGGAAAGAGTTTAGCTCATTCTGATTGACAGGTTGCTACCGAATTGCCAGGATGATGAACTACACTATTTCGCTTACATTCGTATCAGTTAAGTAATTCAATAAAGCCTACTATTTTAACCCTTTCACCCAACTTTACATTAAACTGATGGTTTAAATTTTTGTCATACCCAGCCCAACCCTTTAATCGAAGGTCTTCACCAATTAGGTATGGCTGCAAATTTGATCACTCCCTATTACAATTATTATAAAAATTTCCCCCATCACAATTGGAACGAACACACTTGTACCATAAATATAATTCTTTATGACCATCTGGGAGAGGAATCGGAACATAAGCTTTTTTAGAATCACAAGAAGCTGACTTTATTAAAAAATCCCTTTCTTTAAAAAAAGAACTTCTTAAACTAGAGCTCCCACACCTGAGATTTTCTTTACCCATATAAGAATGAAGTACTGGAGAAACCCTCACTAATCTACCACTATTATTTTTAACTAAAAACGAAACAATAGGATAAGGATCAACCCCATGATGATCAAATAAACCATCATTAGTAAAATCATCAATACCAAAAAAATCAACTCTACCTTTATCCACTGCAAGAAACCCACAACATCTTCTAAAACTATCTTTACTGGTACCTGCAGCACTATCAACAGGGGCCCCCAAAACTACAAATAATATGAACATTACTGCCGCTGTATAGGTACAGAACCCCAACCAAACCCCAGATCAAAACCCTGAAACAAAACCATACCAACACAACAGATATATACAAACTATAATCAAGGCAAAAAATAAAATAATGGAAAATGCTAAAACAGCATTTTCCTTCAATCAATCAACAATTTCTTTGTAATCCTTATCTATTTTATTGGGAAAGGTATCATAAAACCTTACTCCTACTTTCTAATACAGGCGCCTTAAAAGCGATTCCCAAGTCTTTTTTATAACATTTAATTTAAGGTGTTGTCTTCATAAAAAATAACTGAAAATATAAAAGTAAAACAAAAACCTTTAACTAAAAATATTTAACTAAAAATATTTAACACTAAAAACAATAATACAAGTAAAAGGCTTTTAAAACCTCTTTTTGACCTTATTAACAAAAATAATAAATTTATTATTACTTACTGAAACCTCAAACAAAACCATCAATCATTAAAGCCAGAAATACAAAAACCCCAAAAACCAATTAACCAACGAATCACTTGATTTACAAGACTTAAATCTCCATTATAATAATATCTAAATTCAAATAACAAAAACTTGTTTAGATAAACCTCACCAAAAACACCTTCCAATTTCATGTGAGAATTAATAATAAACAATACAAAATTCGTAACTTTTAAACAGGTATAAACTTTAAAACACTAGAAAACAAATATTAAAAAAACAAATACTATAAAAAAACATAAAAAATATTTTTTAATCAAAAATAAATTCTTTTATAAACATCTAAGAAAGGGTCTTAGACCTAAAATTTTTTAAACCCACAAGAATCAACTTGATTAAAAAATCCATTTCTTTAAAAAAAACTCCTTAAACTAGAACTCTCATACTTAAATTTTTCTTAACCATATAAAAATGAAGTAATTAAGAAACCCTCACTAATATACCATTATTATTTTTAACTAAAAACGAAATAATAGTATAAAGATCAACCCAATAATAATCAAAATAAGCCATTATTAATAAAGTCGTCAGTACCAAAAAATCAACCCTACCTTATCCCACTATAAAAAACCCACAACATCTTTGAATCTATCCTTGTTAGTACCCACATTATCAAAAGAAACCCCAAAACTACAAATAACATAAACATTACTGCCGTTATATAAGTGCAGAACCCAACCAAACCCCAAGTCAAAACTCTAAAACAAAACCATACCAACACAACAAATGTATATAAATTATAATCAAAACAAAAATAAAATAATGGAAGATGCTAAAACAGCATTTTCATTTAAGCAAATCATAAACTTTAATATACTTTTATTTATTTAAAAAAGGAATCAAATTTAAACTTTATCCCCTAAACTACAATTAAATGCTTAAGTTGATTTTTTATATAAATGGAATTACAGATATAAATATATTAAAAGCTTACCCCTCCACTACATGATTAATACTTAAAATGATATTATTTCATAAAATAAGCACTAACCAACCAATACTGTGAAAAAAATAACCAAACTGGTCCAAGGACAAATTTCTCATGAAACTAATACCTACTTAAAAAACCTATACTTTAGAACTCATAAAATATTACTTCTTAACTCACACACAAAAAATTACTTTTTATAATTAATGTAACCCATAAACAAGCTGTTTACGTAACTTTCGAAAATGATTCTTAGAAAAAAATTTTCATATATTAGAGAAACGAACGATAAACAACTTATGGTCTCAACGTATAGATGAACTATTACCTTTAATGTGAAGGTTCATATCATGTAACAAAACACCAACAATAGAAGAAACTTTTTGAGAAAAACACCTCAAAAGGTTTTTCTCTGCTATTTTATCGAACTCAGAACAAACCAACTCATTATAATAGAACTCATACAATTTATCTACTTTTCGTATAACCTTAACAACCTTAGGGTGAAAAACCAATTTTATTCGAAAAGAATAAGACTCCAAAATACCAAGAAAAGATATTACCGTAGAATAATAATTACTAAAACAATCCCCCTTACCCAAAAACTCAAAACATTTACCCCTCACTAATGGAAGGGGTGTATTTCTCAAATCCGACTTATTTGAAAAAGTCCCAGAATTTAATCCAGAAAAATCGATAAGATTTATTCTTTCATTGTAGAACCAAAAGTTTCTACTTTCGTGGACAGGGGTGGGTAAATTTTCTATCTTGGGGTCACTTACACAATCATCTTTAAAATTATCACCAACCCTCTTCTCATAAATACAGAAAAGCACAAAATATTTAAATACCCTGACATAAAAAACAAAATTAATCACTCAAAAAGCGGCTGTCATTCTATCTGCCATCATTAAGGGAAAAGGGTGAGAAGTACCCAATCTCTGGACTTCAACCAGCCGCCAGCTAAGCTGTTTACCTGATCTTAAGTTTTCATGATAGAAGATTAATGCCCTTCTAAATAAACTTAAATCAAACCACCATCATACGAGTCCCACCCGTAAAATCCATAGGACAAATATCATACCATATCAAAGACAGCCCTTAAAGCGACCTCAACATATAATATTAAAAATATAAGCACTAAACATAAAAACAAACTATAATTTATCAACCTATTAATAACCCCTCTAAAACCAAACACCCCAAAAATAGCCAATAATTTACAATATAAAAAATCTACACCTTCAACATTAATAAAACCTAAACAGAGTCAGCCTTATAATGAACATCATGGTAAGAAATTATTAAACAGTGTCATAAACTAGAAATACAAGAAACAAAAGGATACTCCTTTTGATATAAAGGTGAGTCTATCTCGTACATGCAACGAATTTTAAACAGAAGATTAAACATAATATCAGCCACACTTTTTAAAAAATATTTCATATTCTTACTCACCTCTTCTTGATTTTGTATATCCAACTGAGAAACACTTTCCTTATAAAGCAAATTAACTTCGCTTTTAGCATTGGCAACTATAGAGTAGTAGAGACAATTATTAGTAAAAGCATAAGTTTCAAAAACACAAAGAAAACTTATAATATTTAAAAACAGCACATAAAACTCTTTACCCTTACCCATATTCTTAAACCCACCACACCTCATTAATAAAAGAGGTGATCTATCTAAAACCAACCCCTCCAAAGACCTGTTTTTATTTTTATTAACTTTTGTTAAATCCTTATTAACCCAACAAAGTAAGAATAACTTAAATAAGCTAATACAAAATAAACAAAAGCTGTAAACAAACAACTCTCTGTGTGTATATATTCACAACATATCTATTTTATCTTTCACTTAATAATTAAAAAACCTGCCTTTTTCGGGACTTAAACCAAAATTGTTAATCAATTAGGTTCGAATAAAAATTAGTTATTATAAACCAAGCTCCACCTAAAAGAATATAGAATCTATTAAATTTGAGAACCAATAAAAAGCTCTACTCAAACTATAAAACTTATAAGGATAACACCACACCCAACGATCTAATACTATTAATACCATCACTATAAACAAAAACCTATCTCAAAATCAATACAAACATCAAAAAAAATTATTTATCTCATCCTTCCTTACAAATTACTATCTATAATTTTAATTTATAGACCCTTAAACCTTAAAAACAGAACCCCAATACCAACATTTAAGAATTAACCAAAAAACCACTACATAATTTTAATAGATGAAAAAACTATACCTTAGAAAAACATGACTATAAGTCCTTTTTAATTAAACCAGAATCAGAGGGATTATCTAAATCAAACAGAGAAGGGGGTACTTTTTTAACTAACTCAACTGACAATTCTTTTAATTCTGCCGGAGAAAACCTTTTTGTTAACGGCCTCAATAATTGAGACTTAAAAACATTAACATCAGGTATAAGAGATGAACCACGATTGGCAAAAACCCTGTTAAACTTTTTTCATTCTTCTAATAACTTTAAAAGTTCCTTATTACGCCGCTTACCTGATGCTTTCCTAATTAAACTCTTAATAGCATCAGCACCAATTATATTACACTCTTCAAGTAAATTGTTAATTTTTACCACACTCTTATCAGAACTAAAAACCTCAAGATGAAAATAAGTAGAAATAACATAATTGGTCACCCACCTTACCACCCCATTATGACGAGAGAATAGGTCTCTTTCTAAACCCTCAACAACTTTACGACATTCATGATTTTTAGAACCTAAAACGTTAATTAATAAATAATCACACACATCCTTAGAATACTGACGACTATCAACCAATAATAATAAACGAGGATCTGAACCTACTATCCGTTTAGTAATATTAAAAGTACCAACACCACGAACCTCAACACTTCTCAACACTCTTTCCACAGGGCTTGATTTTAAACCGCTCGTAAAAGAAGAGTTTGCTAATAAATAACCCCTTTTCTCAACTTTATTAACCTCATCCGCCAGTTTATTTCTTCGATTTATAAACTCATTAAAAGAAATATTAAATTCTTTTATGAACTCTTTAACCTTAACCTGACCAGCTTTAGGAATCCTTCCACCCTTAATAGCACTATTAATATAAAATTGAAACTTATTAAAACTTTCTTTAATAAATCCTCTTACTAAAAAAACACCAACATCATCACCCTCACAACTCGACCTGTTAGACTTGATATGAGACTCTAATTCCTCCAAAATATGACCAAAATAATACTTCATAGTTCGTCGGTACTCAATAATAGAATCTCGAAGCTCTAATCTAGTAGCCGAATACTTCTCCAAGACTAATTCAGTATGTTTCTCGACATTATCATACCATCCCTTAAAAACTAAAAAACGAGGATCCCCCTTAACCTCGCTTCTCATTGAATTAAGCAATTTACAAGGTCAAACATCGTTAACAAAAGCTATATAATCCCCCCATACAGCTAAGGTGGGTTTTTTATTTAAATCACTTAAACTCTTATTTTCTTCATTGACCAAATCTCTAATTTTAGAGATACGATCATAAAATTCTTTAAAACAATGATCCCACTTTTTTAACCCTTGATCAAGCTCCGCACGAAATTTCTCATTTTTCGTTAAATAAACATAATCATTAAACATTTCACGGCCGAGTGAATTCTCCACACCTAAAAACAAAACTAATAGATCAACCCTATCCCTATCTTCATTAATAAGGGTAGAGCTTTTTCTTTCAGCTACAATATGACAATCCAACCTCTGTAGAACACTATTATAAAGATACTTATTATTAAATTTTTGCTCTATCAAAGATATACAAACTACATCACCCTTAATAAAATTATTATTTAAAATACTATCATAACTATGATTAACAAAATTAAACCTATCCTTTAACAAAACACGACGGGGGTCGTTTTCTTTTACCCCTGCCGGAATGGGACAAAAATTACGAACAAAATCAGTAGAAGGAAACGACTCACTTAAAACCACTTTATTAGAAGTAACCTCAGAACCTAATCCACAAAGATCATTAGACCTTCTATTTTCATTATAGGATTTAGAATTTCTATCCCTTAGAATTGGGGAAGATAAATTTTCTATCTTGGGATCACTTACACAATCATCTTTAAAATTATCACCAGCCCCCTTTTCGTAGATACAGAAAAGCACAAAATATTTAAATACCCTGACATAAAAAACAAAATTAATCACTCAAAAAGCGGCTGTCGTTCTATCTGCCATCATTAAGGGAAAAGGGTGAAAAATACCCAATCTCTGGACTTCAACCAGTCGCCAGCTAAGCTGTTTACCTGATCTTAACTTTTCATGATAGAAGATTCCTTAAGATCAGGTAAACAGCTTAGCTGGCGACTGGTTGAAGTCCAGAGATTGGGTATTTTTCACCCTTTCCCTTAATGATGGCAGATAGAACGACAGCCGCTTTTTGAGTGATTAATTTTGTTTTTTATGTCAGGGTATTTAAATATTTTGTGCTTTTCTGTATCTACGAAAAGGGGGCTGGTGATAATTTTAAAGATGATTGTGTAAGTGATCCCAAGATAGAAAATTTATCTTCCCCAATTCTAAGGGATAGAAATTCTAAATCCTATAATGAAAATAGAAGGTCTAATGATCTTTGTGGATTAGGTTCTGAGGTTACTTCTAATAAAGTGGTTTTAAGTGAGTCGTTTCCTTCTACTGATTTTGTTCGTAATTTTTGTCCCATTCCGGCAGGGGTAAAAGAAAACGACCCCGTCGTGTTTTGTTAAAGGATAGGTTTAATTTTGTTAATCATAGTTATGATAGTATTTTAAATAATAATTTTATTAAGGGTGATGTAGTTTGTATATCTTTGATAGAGCAAAAATTTAATAATAAGTATCTTTATAATAGTGTTCTACAGAGGTTGGATTGTCATATTGTAGCTGAAAGAAAAAGCTCTACCCTTATTAATGAAGATAGGGATAGGGTTGATCTATTAGTTTTGTTTTTAGGTGTGGAGAATTCACTCGGCCGTGAAATGTTTAATGATTATGTTTATTTAACGAAAAATGAGAAATTTCGTGCGGAGCTTGATCAAGGGTTAAAAAAGTGGGATCATTGTTTTAAAGAATTTTATGATCGTATCTCTAAAATTAGAGATTTGGTCAATGAAGAAAATAAGAGTTTAAGTGATTTAAATAAAAAACCCACCTTAGCTGTATGGGGGGATTATATAGCTTTTGTTAACGATGTTTGACCTTGTAAATTGCTTAATTCAATGAGAAGCGAGGTTAAGGGGGATCCTCGTTTTTTAGTTTTTAAGGGATGGTATGATAATGTCGAGAAACATACTGAATTAGTCTTGGAGAAGTATTCGGCTACTAGATTAGAGCTTCGAGATTCTATTATTGAGTACCGACGAACTATGAAGTATTATTTTGGTCATATTTTGGAGGAATTAGAGTCTCATATCAAGTCTAACAGGTCGAGTTGTGAGGGTGATGATGTTGGTGTTTTTTTAGTAAGAGGATTTATTAAAGAAAGTTTTAATAAGTTTCAATTTTATATTAATAGTGCTATTAAGGGTGGAAGGATTCCTAAAGCTGGTCAGGTTAAGGTTAAAGAGTTCATAAAAGAATTTAATATTTCTTTTAATGAGTTTATAAATCGAAGAAATAAACTGGCGGATGAGGTTAATAAAGTTGAGAAAAGGGGTTATTTATTAGCAAACTCTTCTTTTACGAGCGGTTTAAAATCAAGCCCTGTGGAAAGAGTGTTGAGAAGTGTTGAGGTTCGTGGTGTTGGTACTTTTAATATTACTAAACGGATAGTAGGTTCAGATCCTCGTTTATTATTATTGGTTGATAGTCGTCAGTATTCTAAGGATGTGTGTGATTATTTATTAATTAACGTTTTAGGTTCTAAAAATCATGAATGTCGTAAAGTTGTTGAGGGTTTAGAAAGAGACCTATTCTCTCGTCATAATGGGGTGGTAAGGTGGGTGACCAATTATGTTATTTCTACTTATTTTCATCTTGAGGTTTTTAGTTCTGATAAGAGTGTGGTAAAAATTAACAATTTACTTGAAGAGTGTAATATAATTGGT
Source organism: Anadara kagoshimensis (assembly GCA_021292105.1). NCBI lineage: Eukaryota > Metazoa > Mollusca > Bivalvia > Arcoida > Arcidae > Anadara > Anadara kagoshimensis. The sequence continues at coordinate 4,499,018 of CM037860.1, read as the reverse complement.
GCTGATGCTATTAAGAGTTTAATTAGGAAAGCATCAGGTAAGCGGCGTAATAAGGAACTTTTAAAGTTATTAGAAGAATGAAAAAAGTTTAACAGGGTTTTTGCCAATCGTGGTTCATCTCTTATACCTGATGTTAATGTTTTTAAGTCTCAATTATTGAGGCCGTTAACAAAAAGGTTTTCTCCGGCAGAATTAAAAGAATTGTCAGTTGAGTTAGTTAAAAAAGTACCCCCTTCTCTGTTTGATTTAGATAATCCCTCTGATTCTGGTTTAATTAAAAAGGACTTATAGTCATGTTTTTCTAAGGTATAGTTTTTTCATCTATTAAAATTATGTAGTGGTTTTTTGGTTAATTCTTAAATGTTGGTATTGGGGTTCTGTTTTTAAGGTTTAAGGGTCTATAAATTAAAATTATAGATAGTAATTTGTAAGGAAGGATGAGATAAATAATTTTTTTTGATGTTTGTATTGATTTTGAGATAGGTTTTTGTTTATAGTGATGGTATTAATAGTATTAGATCGTTGGGTGTGGTGTTATCCTTATAAGTTTTATAGTTTGAGTAGAGCTTTTTATTGGTTCTCAAATTTAATAGATTCTATATTCTTTTAGGTGGAGCTTGGTTTATAATAACTAATTTTTATTCGAACCTAATTGATTAACAATTTTGGTTTAAGTCCCGAAAAAGGCAGGTTTTTTAATTATTAAGTGAAAGATAAAATAGATATGTTGTGAATATATACACACAGAGAGTTGTTTGTTTACAGCTTTTGTTTATTTTGTATTAGCTTATTTAAGTTATTCTTACTTTGTTGGGTTAATAAGGATTTAACAAAAGTTAATAAAAATAAAAACAGGTCTTTGGAGGGGTTGGTTTTAGATAGATCACCTCTTTTATTAATGAGGTGTGGTGGGTTTAAGAATATGGGTAAGGGTAAAGAGTTTTATGTGCTGTTTTTAAATATTATAAGTTTTCTTTGTGTTTTTGAAACTTATGCTTTTACTAATAATTGTCTCTACTACTCTATAGTTGCCAATGCTAAAAGCGAAGTTAATTTGCTTTATAAGGAAAGTGTTTCTCAGTTGGATATACAAAATCAAGAAGAGGTGAGTAAGAATATGAAATATTTTTTAAAAAGTGTGGCTGATATTATGTTTAATCTTCTGTTTAAAATTCGTTGCATGTACGAGATAGACTCACCTTTATATCAAAAGGAGTATCCTTTTGTTTCTTGTATTTCTAGTTTATGACACTGTTTAATAATTTCTTACCATGATGTTCATTATAAGGCTGACTCTGTTTAGGTTTTATTAATGTTGAAGGTGTAGATTTTTTATATTGTAAATTATTGGCTATTTTTGGGGTGTTTGGTTTTAGAGGGGTTATTAATAGGTTGATAAATTATAGTTTGTTTTTATGTTTAGTGCTTATATTTTTAATATTATATGTTGAGGTCGCTTTAAGGGCTGTCTTTGATATGGTATGATATTTGTCCTATGGATTTTACGGGTGGGACTCGTATGATGGTGGTTTGATTTAAGTTTATTTAGAAGGGCATTAATCTTCTATCATGAAAACTTAAGATCAGGTAAACAGCTTAGCTGGCGGCTGGTTGAAGTCCAGAGATTGGGTACTTCTCACCCTTTTCCCTTAATGATGGCAGATAGAATGACAGCCGCTTTTTGAGTGATTAATTTTGTTTTTTATGTCAGGGTATTTAAATATTTTGTGCTTTTCTGTATTTATGAGAAGAGGGTTGGTGATAATTTTAAAGATGATTGTGTAAGTGACCCCAAGATAGAAAATTTACCCACCCCTGTCCACGAAAGTAGAAACTTTTGGTTCTACAATGAAAGAATAAATCTTATCGATTTTTCTGGATTAAATTCTGGGACTTTTTCAAATAAGTCGGATTTGAGAAATACACCCCTTCCATTAGTGAGGGGTAAATGTTTTGAGTTTTTGGGTAAGGGGGATTGTTTTAGTAATTATTATTCTACGGTAATATCTTTTCTTGGTATTTTGGAGTCTTATTCTTTTCGAATAAAATTGGTTTTTCACCCTAAGGTTGTTAAGGTTATACGAAAAGTAGATAAATTGTATGAGTTCTATTATAATGAGTTGGTTTGTTCTGAGTTCGATAAAATAGCAGAGAAAAACCTTTTGAGGTGTTTTTCTCAAAAAGTTTCTTCTATTGTTGGTGTTTTGTTACATGATATGAACCTTCACATTAAAGGTAATAGTTCATCTATACGTTGAGACCATAAGTTGTTTATCGTTCGTTTCTCTAATATATGAAAATTTTTTTCTAAGAATCATTTTCGAAAGTTACGTAAACAGCTTGTTTATGGGTTACATTAATTATAAAAAGTAATTTTTTGTGTGTGAGTTAAGAAGTAATATTTTATGAGTTCTAAAGTATAGGTTTTTTAAGTAGGTATTAGTTTCATGAGAAATTTGTCCTTGGACCAGTTTGGTTATTTTTTCACAGTATTGGTTGGTTAGTGCTTATTTTATGAAATAATATCATTTTAAGTATTAATCATGTAGTGGAGGGGTAAGCTTTTAATATATTTATATCTGTAATTCCATTTATATAAAAAATCAACTTAAGCATTTAATTGTAGTTTAGGGGATAAAGTTTAAATTTGATTCCTTTTTTAAATAAATAAAAGTATATTAAAGTTTATGATTTGCTTAAATGAAAATGCTGTTTTAGCATCTTCCATTATTTTATTTTTGTTTTGATTATAATTTATATACATTTGTTGTGTTGGTATGGTTTTGTTTTAGAGTTTTGACTTGGGGTTTGGTTGGGTTCTGCACTTATATAACGGCAGTAATGTTTATGTTATTTGTAGTTTTGGGGTTTCTTTTGATAATGTGGGTACTAACAAGGATAGATTCAAAGATGTTGTGGGTTTTTTATAGTGGGATAAGGTAGGGTTGATTTTTTGGTACTGACGACTTTATTAATAATGGCTTATTTTGATTATTATTGGGTTGATCTTTATACTATTATTTCGTTTTTAGTTAAAAATAATAATGGTATATTAGTGAGGGTTTCTTAATTACTTCATTTTTATATGGTTAAGAAAAATTTAAGTATGAGAGTTCTAGTTTAAGGAGTTTTTTTAAAGAAATGGATTTTTTAATCAAGTTGATTCTTGTGGGTTTAAAAAATTTTAGGTCTAAGACCCTTTCTTAGATGTTTATAAAAGAATTTATTTTTGATTAAAAAATATTTTTTATGTTTTTTTATAGTATTTGTTTTTTTAATATTTGTTTTCTAGTGTTTTAAAGTTTATACCTGTTTAAAAGTTACGAATTTTGTATTGTTTATTATTAATTCTCACATGAAATTGGAAGGTGTTTTTGGTGAGGTTTATCTAAACAAGTTTTTGTTATTTGAATTTAGATATTATTATAATGGAGATTTAAGTCTTGTAAATCAAGTGATTCGTTGGTTAATTGGTTTTTGGGGTTTTTGTATTTCTGGCTTTAATGATTGATGGTTTTGTTTGAGGTTTCAGTAAGTAATAATAAATTTATTATTTTTGTTAATAAGGTCAAAAAGAGGTTTTAAAAGCCTTTTACTTGTATTATTGTTTTTAGTGTTAAATATTTTTAGTTAAATATTTTTAGTTAAAGGTTTTTGTTTTACTTTTATATTTTCAGTTATTTTTTATGAAGACAACACCTTAAATTAAATGTTATAAAAAAGACTTGGGAATCGCTTTTAAGGCGCCTGTATTAGAAAGTAGGAGTAAGGTTTTATGATACCTTTCCCAATAAAATAGATAAGGATTACAAAGAAATTGTTGATTGATTGAAGGAAAATGCTGTTTTAGCATTTTCCATTATTTTATTTTTTGCCTTGATTATAGTTTGTATATATCTGTTGTGTTGGTATGGTTTTGTTTCAGGGTTTTGATCTGGGGTTTGGTTGGGGTTCTGTACCTATACAGCGGCAGTAATGTTCATATTATTTGTAGTTTTGGGGGCCCCTGTTGATAGTGCTGCAGGTACCAGTAAAGATAGTTTTAGAAGATGTTGTGGGTTTCTTGCAGTGGATAAAGGTAGAGTTGATTTTTTTGGTATTGATGATTTTACTAATGATGGTTTATTTGATCATCATGGGGTTGATCCTTATCCTATTGTTTCGTTTTTAGTTAAAAATAATAGTGGTAGATTAGTGAGGGTTTCTCCAGTACTTCATTCTTATATGGGTAAAGAAAATCTCAGGTGTGGGAGCTCTAGTTTAAGAAGTTCTTTTTTTAAAGAAAGGGATTTTTTAATAAAGTCAGCTTCTTGTGATTCTAAAAAAGCTTATGTTCCGATTCCTCTCCCAGATGGTCATAAAGAATTATATTTATGGTACAAGTGTGTTCGTTCCAATTGTGATGGGGGAAATTTTTATAATAATTGTAATAGGGAGTGATCAAATTTGCAGCCATACCTAATTGGTGAAGACCTTCGATTAAAGGGTTGGGCTGGGTATGACAAAAATTTAAACCATCAGTTTAATGTAAAGTTGGGTGAAAGGGTTAAAATAGTAGGCTTTATTGAATTACTTAACTGATACGAATGTAAGCGAAATAGTGTAGTTCATCATCCTGGCAATTCGGTAGCAACCTGTCAATCAGAATGAGCTAAACTCTTTCCCCATTTAATTTGTTTTGATGTTGATTTTCCTATTGGTTTATTACGTGGCTCAGTTAAGAATATCTATTCTGGTCAGGCGCAACGTGGGTTTTTTGTGGATTCCGAAACTCAACGGCAAGTTAGGGGGTTGGCCAATAAAAGTGAGAGTGCTAAGTTAACTGAGTTTAAAGGCAAGAAAGGGCCGTCAGTTATTTTAATTGCACAATATGATAAAGAGGGTATAAATTTAGTAAACCCCGTCCCTAAAACAGCCGGATCTCAGGAGGGTGGCCTTAGAAGAAAGAGTCATCTTTCGAAAAGGGGTTTATCCCAAGGAGGCGTCGACCCAACAGTGGGTCAATTTTGTGGTGTTGATGTAAAGTTTTCGATAGAAAATTTTTATGATAAACTAGATTTTTCTGGGGTGGAAGCGGTTGGTTTAGGTGATAATAACATGGGCATGATATATAGGTTTCCGGGGGCTAGGTTTTCTGAAGTTTACTTAAATACAGAATTTGGCCAGAGAGCTGCTTATGCGTTTTCTCTAGATGACCCCCGCTTTAAAGTTCTTAAAGACGGTGGTAACTTTATTATAAATTATTCTGATTTTTTAATTCATACAACTCAGAATAATCCTGTCTTAGTTCAAGAAGTCTTGAATTATAAGGCTAATATAGTAAAGTTGTATGAAAATACTAATCTTGCTTTAATTCAGCATATCTTGGGAACTCATTTCGTACCTGGGGTTGGGTCTAATGATTTAGGTATTCAGTATGTGAGGGGTTGTATTAATAAAAGTTATGAATTGGGGGTTGATATTCTTAGCAGAGCAAAAGCTCGCACACCTAAGGGCTGAAGGGAAAGTGCCTTATCTTTAAGAATTGCGAATTGGGAGAATTACCATCAAAAACTCTTATCACGGGTTCAGGGATTACCAGCAGAGGTTAATATAAAAAAAATTGAAAATCTTCGGGATTTTGTTAGGGTAGATGATTCAAAATCAGGTTAAAAGTAAAGTTATGATTTATGAATAATGCTTTTTTATTTTGTTTTTAGGTTGAATATTTTGAGGTGGCGGTTTAAGGTAAGTTATTAAGTTGTAGTTTTTTGGGTTGAATTTGGTATTAGTGGTAGTTTGTTCATGTGGTCTTACTACTATCTTATTACTTAGATAAAACTTGTTTTAGGAGCTGTATCTTTGTTTTTGGTTTAGTTGAATTTTTTTGTGGTCTCGTTAGTCCTAGTATGTCAGTTTTTAAGTACTGGATGTGTGTTTTGTGAATTTAGAAATGTACGGGATTGTAAGGTGAGTTATTAAGGAAAACCCGGGATTGAGTTTTATGGCTTTTATTTTTCTTTTAACCTATGTAAAACTTGTTTTGTTTTTTTGGTTTATGTTCGTAGGTCTAATCAATTAATTAAAGATACGCGACGAAATGACGAAAAGCTTCATAAATCAGTTCCTTTTTGGCCTTACAGTGATGAGTATAGGTTTCCTAAAAATGAAGAGTTTCATCTTTTTTTGTATAGTGTATATATTAATAGGATGTTGTTTCTTGACATTTTGGAAGAGTTTACTTTATATGGAAAAACTTCTTGTAATTTTAAGGTTAGTTCTGGTAAATCAAAAATTAATCGCCTATTTTTGGATTGTGTTAAGGAATTGGATGATCATAATGATAAAAAAATAAAAGTTGAGGTAATTAAGAGCTGTATTATTAAAGTATCTAGTGTTTTTGATTCTTTATTTACTGATGTTCAAGATTATAAAAAGAATAAACCCTGTTTTTGACAAGAAAAACGACAGTTTACTCATGTTATTATATGTTGGGAGTCTTTTTCTAAAATCCATATTTGTCGATTAAATAGAAAATGACCACTAGATTCTTAGTGGTTTTAATATTATTTTGTTTGTTTGAGGGTGGTTTCTATAGGAGATTGTCTATAAAGAATTAGTGGTGTCCATCTAAAAAGATTTTAAAATAATATTTTGGCTCGAATGGCAGATTAATGTGGTTGGTTTAGGTCCAGCAAATGGGATTATATTCCCTTCGAGCTTAATATTTTAAGAATTTATTTAGGAGATATATAAATATCTAACCCTCAACCCAAAGTTGATAATTCATGGTGTTTCTAAATAAATTAAATCATATGGAAATTAGTGTTTGACTAAAGGAAAATGCTGTTTTAGCATTTTCCATTGGTTTTTTTTTTGTGTTGATTATAGTTTGTATGTATCTTTTGTGTTGGTATGGTTTTGTTTCAGGGTTTTGGTCTGGGGTTTGGTTGGGGTTCTGTACTTATACAACGGCAGTAATGTTCATATTATTTGTAGTTTTAGGGGTCCCTGTTGATAGTGCTGCAGGTACCGGTAAAGATAGTTTTATAAGATGTTGTGGGTTTCTTGCAGTGGATAAAGGTAGAGTTGATTTTTTGGTATTGATGATTTTACTAATGATGGTTTATTTGATCATCATGGGGTTGATCCTTATCCTATTGTTTCGTTTTTAGTTAAAAATAATAGTGGTAGATTAGTGAGGGTTTCTCCAGTACTTCATTCTCATATGGATAAAGAAAATCTTAGGTGTGGGAGTCCTAGTTTAAGAAGTTTTTTTTTTAAAGAAAGGGATTTTTTAATCAAGTCAGCTTCTTGTGATTCTGAAAAAGCTTATGCCCCGATCCCTCTTCCAGATGGTCATAAAGAATTATATTTATGGTATAAGTGTGTCCGTTCCAATTGTAATAGGGGGAATTCTTATAATAGTTGTAATAAGGAGTGATCAAATTTGCAGCCATACTTAATTGGTGAAGACCTTCGATTAAAGGGTTGGGCTGGGTATGACAAAAATTTAGTTCATCAGTTTAATGTTAAGTTGGGTGAAGGGGTTAAAATAGTAGGCTTTATTGAATTACTAAATTGGTATGAATGTAAGCGGAATAATGTAGTTCACCATCCTGGCAATTCGGTAGCAACCTGTCAATCAGAATGAGCTAAACTCTTCCCCCATTTAACTTGTTTTGATGTTGATTTTCCTATTGGTTTATTACGTGGCGCAATTAAGAATATCTATTCTGGTCAGGCGCAACGTGGGTTTTTTGTGGATTCCGAGACTCAACGGCAAGTTAGGGGATTGGCCAATAAAAGTGAGAGTGCTAAGTTAACTGAGTTTAAAGGCAAGAAAGGGCCGTCAGTTATCTTAATTGCAAAATATGATAAAGAGGATGGTACTATGCAGTCGCCCATACCTTCTACAGGAAATCTTTCCGAAGGCGGTTCTGTTTTTGTAGCACACAGTTTAAGAAGAGATGAATCTGTTGTCAGGGCAGCTGAGTCTAATATGAAGGGTTCTAGTTTCAATAGAAGTAGGTTAGAGTTAAAAAGATCGGGTAGAGAAATTGCAAGTAGTTGTGGTGAGTATCAAGAATATAATAGTTCAAGTGAGGGTTCTGATGAGATTATTACTAACATAGAAGAAGGGGTTAATTTTTCAATAGAAAAGTTTTATAATAAGTTAGATTTTTCTGGAGTTGACTCTGTAGGTCTTGTTGGTGATGTAGGAAATATATACAGGTTTCCTGGGGCTAGTAGTACTGAAGTTTTCGTAATACAGAACTTGGTAAAGCTATTGGTCTTATTTTTGCCATAGACGATCCGCGTTATAAGGTTCTTATAGAAATGGATTCTTTTGTTACTTCTTCTTTTAATGAGTTTATTGAGATGGTTGAAGATAATCCAGGTTTATTAGAAAAAGCTTTGGATTATAAGTCCATTATGGAAGAATATTATATGGAATCTAGTTCTGTATTACGTGAACATATCTTTGGTACTCATTTTATTTCAAGGGTTAATTCTAATGATCTTGGTATTATTCATGTTAAAGATTGTATCAAGAATAGCTATATTATAGGGGTTGATATTATGGATGAGGTTTTATTAATAATGAGAAGTGTAAAAAAAGATAATACTTTACTTCTAAGTAAAGTTTCTTCTTGAGAAGCTGTGCACATAAAAGCTCTTTCTAGTATGAAGACTTTACCTTCCAGCGTAAATAAATATAAGCTTGAAAGTCTTCGTGATTTTACTAGTGCGAAAGGTGTTTCGTCTAAATCAGATCCTAGGTAGTTTTGAGCTGGGGTAATTTATTTTTATTGGACGGGTTAGTGCAGTTATCTAGTTGTAAGTAAGTTTGTTTTTTATTTCTATTTCTGGTTTGGGCTTGTAGTTTATATAGAATATTCGGCTTCGGATCGAATGGTAGGGGTTAATCCTCAGGCCTACTATTCTTAAAAAAACTTTAGAGCTAAAAGAGTAGGAGAAGCTGATATGAATAAAGATTGAATTCATAAAGGTAGAGGAACTTTGTACTTTTTGCTTCCCGTAGGGATAATAACACACTGGGTATATTTAAGAAAAACTTTTTGGGATTGTTTGGGAAAAAAAACAAGGAATACAGAATATAAATTTTACCAATAAAATCTAACCTGCAAGATAGTTCTATAACGACATTTATACTTAGATTTTTTTTTTTCATTGTGTTAATTTTTTTGGTTTTATGGTTGTTTAATAAGTGATTAATAAAATTTATAGAGCGTTTTGAAGAGTTTAGTAACCCTTCTTTGGATGAGGTTTTAAGGCAAGAAGAAACACCCCCCAACAAATGCCCTGAATGTGGCCAGTTGATAAAAGTAAGGGAAAAATCCGATGCGAATAAACTATATGATGATCTCTCTAATATTTTTGGATCATATCTTAAACTTCTTACTGAATTACATTTGAAGTTGAAAGAGAGGTTAAGGAAGTTCGAAAAATCGAAATTCTTTCCTTTATTGGACAGCGGGCATATTAAAAAGCAAAACCTTTCAGGAAAAGTTAGTATTTTTTTTCGTTTACCTTTATATTCTATAATTGATTTTTTGGTTCGAGCTTATTTACTGCTTGTCTCTTCTTTAATTGCATTTATGGAAGGGTTTTCTATTATGATAGCATATTATAATAATGATTTTTTTCCTTGAATTCTTCCAAAGTTGTGTAAATTTGAAGAATATTGTTCTAGAAAACTTGTTTCTTATCCATCCGCTAAAATCTGTTGAGATAAATTGAGGGGTTATAAATTTGTTAGGAAGGTTGTTGAAGTTCCTAAAACTCCTGCAGATTTTTTGTTTAAGGTTATTAAGTTTATTTTCTGAGCAATTATATTTGATATCTTCATAGGTCAACTTGCCTTATGGAATGTTATTGTTATGTTGCTAGGAATGTCACTACTTCCTATTATACTATTTCTCATTTGAGTGCTAAAGTAGAAAAGACCAAACCCTCCGTGTTACCCACCTTTCCCGGGGTGAGTAACCTGTGAGGGAAAGGGTGGGGGCTGGCGGTGGTTTGGGTCGGGGAACCATAAGGATATTGGTACTCTTTACTTTTATACTGGGTTTTGGTCGGCTCTTGTTGGTGTGTGTTTAAGGTTTCACATTCGTCTCAACCTTGCCCAGCCCGGTGGTATTTATAGGGAAATAGGTCAACTTTATAATGTAATTGTTACTAGTCATGCCTTTATAATAATTTTTTTTTTGTTATACCAGTAATAATTGGCGGATTCGGAAACTGATTAGTGCCCTTATTTATTGGGAGGAGGGACATATCTCACCCTCGTTTGAATAATTTTAGGTATTGAATTTTGCCAGGAGCTTTATTTATAGTAATTATATCTGCTTTAATTGAGGGAGGGGTTGGAACTGGTTGAACATTGTATCCACCCCTATCAAGCTGAATTTTTCATAGAAGTCCTGCTTTAGATATGGTGGTTCTTTCCCTTCATATCGCAGGATTTGGGTCAATAATAAGTTCTTTAAATTTTATGAGCACGATAATCACAGCTCGGTTTTTTGTTTTAATTCCTGAGCGAATACCTGTTTTTTGTTGATCGATGTTTGTAACGTCTTGGTTGTTGTTGCTTTCTTTGCCTGTGTTGGCCGGAGGGTTAACTATACTGTTGACGGATCGTCATGTAAATAGTTCTTTTTTCCGTCCTCAAGGTGGCGGAGACCCTTTATTATTTCAACATCTGTTTTGGTTTTTTGGTCATCCAGAAGTCTATGTTCTGATCCTTCCGGGGTTTGGTTTAATTAGTCATACAATTATTAAAAGTGGTGGTAAATTGCGAGTTTTTGGTCTTGCCGGAATGGTTTATGCTATACAATCTATTGGGGTGTTAGGTTTTGTTGTATGAGCTCATCATATGTTTACTGTGGGCATAGATGTTGATAGACGTGCCTATTTCACAGGTGCTACAATGGTGATTGCCATTCCCACAGGAATTAAAGTTTTTAGATGATTAGCAACACTTCACGGAAGGGTTATACTTCGGTTTACACCTAGGTTTTGTTGAGTGTTAGGATTTTTGTTTTTGTTCACTATGGGTGGCTTGACGGGTGTTATTTTATCTCACGGTAGGTTAGATATTTCAATACATGATACTTATTTTGTTTTGGGCATTTTCATTATGTCTTATCAATAGGAGCGGTTTTTTCTATTTTTGTTGGTTTTCATAATTATTTTCCTTTGTTTTTTGGTGTTGTTCCACATAAACGTTATTCTAAGGGTCATTTTTATTTGGCTTTCTTAGGTGTAAATCTTGCTTTTATTCCCCATCATTTTTTAGGATTAAGCGGGATGCCACGACGGTATGTAGATTATGCTGATTGTTTTTTTTTTGACATAAATTATCTAGGTGGGGTTCTTTGATGGGTATATCAGCTACAATAATGTTTTGCTTTATTTTATGGGAGATGTACTATAGACGTCGAGGTGTAGTTTTTGGTAATTATCTAGCTACTAGCCCAGAGTGAATAAGAAGTAAAGAGAAGGTTCCAATACTTCGTCACTCTAAAGGTGGTACACCCGTTTCTCATGCCAAGCCAAAAAAGGCACGCAAACCTCAAATTAGAAGTATGAAAATAGGAATTAATTTTATTGTTTGAAGCTCTGTATTATTTATTTTGGGAATTACTAGAACTTTTGGAATATGAATTATTGGAATGAAAAATTTGGTTATTGAAATGAAGGTTGTAAGGATAAGAGGAAGAATAATTGATTTGAATATATTGGTAGATATTTTAAGTATAAGTTTTATTTCGTTAGTTTTTCTGATTTCTTCTTGCGTGTTTTTTTATAGTTCTAGATATATAGCAAAGGACGAAACTGCTTCACGTTTGATGTTTTTAATAATTGTGTTATTTTTTCAATAATTTCTTTGATTATATTCCCGTCTTGTTGGGGGTAATTTTAGGATGAGATGGGCTAGGTTTGTCATCATTTCTTTTGGTTGTATTTTTTCAAAATCATCGATCACTGTCTTCTGGGGTGATTACTGCTTTAAGGAATCGAATTGGAGATGGATTGCTAATTGTTGCTATGGGTGTTAATTTAGAGAATGGCACTTGGTGAAGTGTTTTCGAACTTAGAGGCTCCGTAAGAGTTTTTATTGGTTTAGCCAGAATTACTAAGAGAGCTCAGGTGCCATTTTGTGCTTGACTTCCGGCTGCTATAGCTGCTCCAACACCTGTAAGTTCTTTAGTTCATTCTTCTACCTTAGTTACGGCTGGGGTATACCTTTTACTGCGTTATAGAGTTGTAGAAGAAGTGTCTAGATTTTTAATGGCGGTAAGCTCAATAACTATAGTTTTGGGTGGAGTCAGTGCTTTATTTGAAGAAGATGTAAAAAAGGTAGTAGCTCTGTCAACACTTAGCCAACTTGGGATAATGATTTTTGTGGTTAGAGTGGGTTTTAAGTTGATTTGTTTATTTCATCTATATATACATGCTTTACTAAAGGCATCTTTGTTTTTAGGGGTCGGCTCTTTGATTCACTGCCGACGTGAACAGAAAATTCTTTTTATGAAAGGGGGGATTATTGATAGTCCTGGGAGAAGGAGGATTATTATGATTTCCTGTGCTGCTTTAAGTGGTATTCCTTTTTTGTGTGGGTGATTTTCAAAAGATTTAATTTTAGAAGTTTTATTAGGTAATGTCAGGTGACTTTATAGAATAATCTTTTTATTAGGTGCAATAAGAAGAGTAGTTTATAGTGGTCGATTGGCTTGAATGTGTGTATTTGCTCCCATCGGGTTTTCACCTTTAAGGAGAGGGCGGATTGTAAGGTTATATTATATTA
>CM037860.1:3944985-4485204 GCA_021292105.1 Anadara kagoshimensis | reverse complement strand
TTATTTCACGTCTTAACTTTATAATTTGTTTTTTATTTTAGATATTTTACGCCTGTATATCACTCCTACGATGGCAGAATGGTGTACAGTCACAGAGTGGTATTGGGATGGCTGGTGTTTTACTGGTGGCTTTATCAGTGGCAGCTGGTCTTGGAATGTGTTCTGTTTTAGGAATCTCATTTAATGCATCAACAACACAGGTAAGGAAACCTTTTTCTTCTTAGGTCATTTGTAGCTTCCAAAATAAAGGAGCCATTTTTGTCCCTATATTGGTCAAGTAAGCCAATAACATTGCCTTGTTAGTTGCTTGTTGTAGCAGAATCCTTATTGACTAGACTACATTAGTTACTTTGAAATAGTAATTTTTGTCGTATCTTAATTTCCATTGTTTTTGTTGTGGATACTCTGAACCACGAATGCAATGTTCACGAAATAGAATATGTTACAAACTTTCCTTAGTTGATATCAACAAATCACAAATATTTATCAGCCCACAAAATGATATTTTTTAGTAAAACCATGAAAATTAGACACCACGAATATAATTAATGATTTCACAGTAATTTATCCGTATTTTTTGTAAAATATTCTTAACTGGGACAGTAAAATCTATTTTTGCCATTCTGTAGTAGTATGTAGTTTATGCAATACTATTAATAACAAGAAAAAAATAAAAAAATAAACCATGCATCATTATTTGTGAAATTGAGCATGTAAAAATCGTAACATTTCGCATAGCATGGAATTTGATTGCCGTTCATAAAGTAAAAAAGTATATATATAAGTAAAACGTTTCAAGTTAAATTTGTGCCAAATGGTAAGTATGGCTACATTAGTGTTATCTGGAAGAGGTGAATCTACGATGAAAGGAATTGTGTCATAATAATCAGGGAAAAATCTTGATATTTAGTGCTGCAAAAAGAGAAACAGAACCTTCACAAAGAATAAATAAGTATAAATGTCAGTTTGGGTATAGTTGCTGTATATTGCTACTATCCTTGCTGAAGACGTTTATTGCCTTTTGCTAAATAATCCAGAATATTGAAAACATTTTATGGCTGTTCTATGTTAGGGAGAGAATATAATATTTTACAGGAGAAATAAAGATTTTACTACATACTTTAGAAAATATGAACTATTTTGTTTGTTAGGGTTTAAACTTAACTATGGTGACCTGGGTAGTAGAGAGAATCATTTTTAGTGTAGGAAGTCTTTGGTTAGACCCTGATCTTAATCATGTAGCAGTAGATATTTGGATATACTATTGGTTTTAGTAGGCAGTTGATCCATACACATGGAAAAATTTTAATGAGAATAAGATTTTACAAATAATATTAAACTTTATAGGCAAGTGCCTTTTATAAATATGCATTTATTAACTCATTCCATATTTTGTTCAGTGATTTTACTGAGGTTACTAATATAAAATTTTTTAGAGGATACATACTACTTTATTATTGATGAAGTGATTTTTATATAGAGGTGGTCATTTAAAACAGTTGTTGTATATGTAGATTTATAGTTTGAATCCAGGCATGACTGTACAAAATTCAAATAGACCTGATGTATGTTACACAGCAGTTGGTCTAGAACAATCTCTATTCATGTAGAAGGAAAGAATGTTTACAACTTTTCTCTTTAGATGCCCTAGATAGACCTATATATCCCTCCCACTTCAACACTTTAACAGATAATGTGACCTAGAAAAAACAACAGTAAAGAAAATGTCCAGACAAAAATCTGACATATAGAGAATGACGTAACAAAAAAATTACCGAGTACATTGTACTATTTATACACTTTTTGTAAACTTATGAAAAAAATCTAGTAAGTGATTTAGAAAATTTCTTAAAATTTTTTCTTTTTAAGATTTTATGAGGTTAGCTGTATTTGACAAATAAAGAGTTTTTAGCTCACCTGACCGAAGGTCATGTGAGCTTATGGCATAGCGCAGCGTGTGTATGTGCGTGTGTGCGTGTGTGCGTCGTTAACACCTATTTTCGACTTCTCCTCTGAAACTACCGGACAGTTTTTAATGAAACTTTGTCAGAAGTATATATGGGCCAGTGCAATTCAGATTTGTTCGTGGCGTTGCCATGGCTACCATAACTAGGTCAAGGTGACCTAGGGGTGCAAAAATCTTAAAAATCTTCTTCTCCGAAAGTACTGATTGGAGAAAAAATCTGATGTGATATTTGGCTTCTCTAGGGTCTTAAGCCTATAGTTTGTTCATTTGTAAAATTCGGATAAAAAATAGGTTACGCGTTTTTGCGTCAAATTTTGAAAAAATCGTAAAATAGCTTCAAATTGTTATAACTTGACTATTTGACCAGATAATGACATGGGGTTTTCAGTTTGACATCTTCTTGTTAGTATCTTCAAAATGAGGTCAAGGTCAATTGTGAAGGTCGTGACCTAATTTTTTTACCTCTGATTATAATTATTATCTCGAAAACTATAAACTTTTTGTATAGGCATGTATATTAGAATGTTGTAGGTATTGATACAACGATCATTTTGATGTATAGAAAAAGGCCATGGGTTCAAAGGTCAAGGTCACAGATGCGAAACAATACGGAAATGGTTAATTATCTCGAAAACTATAAACATTTTGTATAGGCATGTATATTAGAATGTTGTAGGTATTGATACAACGATCATTTTGATGTATAGAAAAAGGTCATGGGTTCAAAGGTCAAGGTCACAGATGTGAAACAATACCGAAATGGTTAATTATCTCGAAAACTATAAACTTTTTGTATAGGCATGTATATTAGAATGTTGTAGGTATTGATACAACAATCATTTTGATGTATAGAAAAAGGTAATGGGTTCAAAGGTCAAGGTCACAGATGCGAAACAATACCGAAATGGTTAATTATCTCGAAAACTATAAACTTTTTGTATAGGCATGTATATTAGAATGTTGTAGGTATTGATACAACGATCATTTTGATGTATAGAAAAAGGTCATGGGTTCAAAGGTCAAGGTCACAGATGTGAAACAATACCGAAATGGTTTATCTCGAAAACTATAAACTTTTTGTATAGGCATGTGTATTAGAATGTTTTAGGTATCGATACAATGATCATTTTGGTGTATAGAAAAAGGTCATGGATTCAAAGGTCAAGGTCACAGATGCGAAACAATACCGAAATGATTAATTATCTCGAAAAACTATAAACATTTTGTATAGGCATGTATATTAGAATGTTGTAGGTATTGATACAACGATCATTTTGATGTATAGAAAAAGGTCATGGGTTCAAAGGTCAAGGTCACAGATGTGAAACAATACCGAAATGGTTAATTATCTCGAAAACTATAAACTTTTTGTATAGGCATGTATATTAGAATGTTGTAGGTATTGATACAACAATCATTTTGATGTATAGAAAAAGGTCATGGGTTCAAAGGTCAAGGTCACAGATGTGAAACAATACCGAAATGGTTAATTATCTCGAAAAACTATAAACTTTTTGTATAGGCATGTATATTAGAATGTTGTAGGTATCGATTCAATGATCATTTTGATGTATAGAAAAAGGTCATGGGTTCCAAGGTCAAGGTCACAGATGTGAAACAATACTGAAATGGTTAATTAACTTGAAAACTATAACTGTTTGTATAGGCATGTATACTAGAATGTTGTAGGTATTGATACAACAGTTATCATGATGAAAAAAAAAGTCATTGGGGTTTAGTATTTATGTTTTCTTTAAATCTATCAGCTAGCCATTAGTTATCAGGTGAGCGTATCAGGCCCATGGGCCTCTTGTTTTTAAAGGAAATATAACCAACCAGTAAATCAAATTTTAGAATGTTATATGAAGTTTATGAAATAATATAAAAAAGGGTTTGAGTGATTGAAACCTAGATTCTTATTTTATTATATTGTTTAACAAAATCTTTAAATTATCTGATGGAGTAAACCACCTCTGTATAAAGCCCACTTTTCTTTAAAACAGTGCTTTAATATCACTTTGCTTCATATTTTAAAGGTATAAATAAGCCAATTCTGTTTATAACGACCAATCCACTAAAGTCATTATATACAGGTATCCTTGACAAAAATAACCTGAACAATTATTGATGCTAAGTAAAAAAATTGTTAATTAGCCATCCGTCCTCTCCTACCCCATTATACATGAATCTATTAGCCTAAATTTAAATACATGTATAAGCATCCTCCCACCTGAATTCTAGCTGCACCTGCGGTTTTGAAAGCTATCTTGTGTATATATTCATTGATGTTAATTTGTTTCCGTTCCAATGTTTGGATATTGAAACTGATGTAGGTTTTGTTTAAATCAGGCAACTTTGACAGATTTGTAAGTTTATCCAGACTTTTTATAAAGCATGATTAAACTGTGATAGATCCCATTAAGTGTGTTTAAAAATAATAAGTGGAATAATGCAGGTTGGAAACAGGACAGCTCAATAAAAGTGCATTTTAAAATGATTAAATTTCCGTTGTTTTGACTATTTAGCATGATTTTGATTTATCAATCGATTTATTTACAGATTATTCCATTTCTGGCCCTTGGGTTAGGTGTAGATGATATGTTTCTTATAGCACATACATATGCAGAGAATGGAAACAACCAAAATATTCCACATGCAGTAAGTCAACCTTAGATATAAGATCTGTTTATTGTTATTGACTTTTAGGTGTTTGTTTTTCATTCAGAGCTAGTACCTAAGGCTTTGTACGTGCAGGTGTGGAGATGCATACTAGTAATCATATGTCTTGCTTCTAGATTTTAATGGTGTGTGTGTGTGTGTGTGTGTGTGTGTGTGTGTGAGAGAGAGAGAGAGAGTTCTTCCCATTTTGAGTATGTGTTATATCATTTTCATTATCAAAGCTGAAAGAGAGAGAGAGAGATATTTTTCCTAATTTGAGTACATGTCAACTCATCAAAACAGAGAGAGAGAGAGAGAGAGAGAGAGAGAGAGAGAGAAGAGAGAGAGTTGATTCCTCCCATTTTGAGTATGTGTTATTTCATTATCAACACTGAAAGAGAAAGAGCATTTTGAGATATTTTGAATACATGTTAACTCATCAAAACTGAGAGAGAGAGAGAGAGAGAGAGAGAGAGAGAGAGAGAGAGAGAGAGAGAATTTATTTAGGGCATATTTTAACTACATTAGTATCTCCTTAACCATCTGTAATGACTATATCAACATAACATTTAAAACGTTTGTGTTTTCAGGAGCAGACTGGTGAATGTCTGAAGAGGACTGGTGTGTCTGTTTTATTGACATCAATCAGCAACATGTTGGCATTTTTCTCTGCAGCTATTATTCCCATTCCAGCCCTTAGATCATTCTCATTACAGGTATATAACATTTTACAAGTTTTTAGATCATTGATTTACTCAAACATCATTCTTCAAATACCCAAGTCATTATTAATGTTGGTCTGGTTGACTCTCTTTGTAATATTTTTAATTTTCGAAAACTGTAATAGTGAGGTCGTGTATACTATGAGTAAACTCTGTGTCACTGTATGATTACCAGTACATATTGAGAAGTAGGTTAATTTGTTAGCACCAAGTTTAGCATTATTTGAATAAATATGAACAGTTCTGCTGTACTTCATTGCCAAAGCACAAGTATTCAGTTTCTTCTGTTGTTTAGAGGTTCACAGTCACAGCTGCTTTACATCTTGCTGAGATTCAAGTCTGAAACCAGATGTTTTTTTTTTATTAGATTTCAAGTTAAGTAATTTAATATACAATGAATATTACTAACTTTGGTTAAAATTTCTTTTCTGTGTCCTTACCATTTATAATTATATAACATATGTTAAATTGAAATATTTTCATTTGATTTTCAGGCTGGTATACTAATATTTTTCAATTTGGCATCAGTATTGTTAGTTTATCCAGCAATTTGTAGTTGGGATCTTAAAAGAAGAGATGACAAAAGAATTGATATTTTCTGCTGTTTTCAAAGGTAGTTATTTATATCAATTTCATATTTTTACTTCCTAACACAAAACAACTTATATAAGGTCTTTATTTTTGTATTCACTTGATTTCTGATAAAATTTTGAATTGATAAAATTTCCTTTTACACATTGTTGGTTTTGAACATGTGATTATTCAAAAATTTAAAATTTCTTTTTTTTCATTTCTAAATTTTACCATGGAAATGATAAAACCATTATAAAAATTTCTTATAAATAATTACAAATTTTGTTTGATTTGTAGTTTTGAGAATAAAAACATGGTGATAGAGTTACAGCCAAGGAGTCGAGAGTTTGAGATGCATGAACAGAGCCCACCTCCATCATACAGCCCCCCACCAAGAGACAGTCCAAGCCCTCCACCAAGTTACAATGCAGTTATAATGCACAACACAGTAGCTCAAACAGCATTAGATGGTAGTCATGCCATAACCAGCTTAGCGCACGAGGGCACACCACCCCAAGTCCTGCAAACAGTGGAAGTAAGTTTCATTATCAGCTTGAAATTTAAACTAATTGCTAGTAAAATTGTGAGGCTTCAGCTTTGTTGACTCAACAATGGTGTATTCTGGTATTGCTGTATAAAGAAGAAATGTTTTGGCTTTTGAGAAATTTGCAAAAGGAAATAAAAAAGAAAAACAAAATAGATAAGTTTTGAGGGTTTGTCTTTTTATTACCTGTTATTTTCCGTTGTATTGAAGTACTAAGGGAAGGATTGGAAGTTGCATGTGAAGCAAACCAACCCAATAAAACTACAAACTATTGTTAATATAACCACACACAGCATGGTAATAATTAAGTAGTTTTAAGTACTCTGTATTTGGTATTTTAAGTACTATATTTGGTATTTTAAACAGATGGCCTGGTACAAGTGAGTTCACAAAACAATAAAATACAAAATGTATACTATACAAATATTTTATTTTTCTTTGGTCACACACATTATTGTTATAAATTTATTTGACCTATTCACCTTGAATACAATGTGGCACAATGATTAAAGTATGTATTTGCCATTCACCAATCTGAAAATCTGAATTTATTCATGTTGTCTGGATCTGAAAATAAAAAGTATATAGAATTAAGTTGGAATAAATTTCTTCCACAGTGAGAATGACTAAATTCTGATTGGTTGGCGGGTAAAAAATTTGGAATGAATATTTAATTTTCAATTGATTTGTTGTAGATTATTTAACCACTGCATCATCACAGCAGAGATTGACTGTTCCTGATGGTATTTCATTTCGTGAGAGGTTTGCAAGAGTTCAGCGGGAATGTTTGTCTACTTCTTTATCTTCACTAGCCACTAAGTATTATGGACCATTTCTTCAAAGAACACCTGTTAAGGTATAAATCAGTGACATTTTGTTCCGTAGATCCCATAAACAGTGACCAATGTTGGTTGCATAAACAGTGATGATGGCCTTACAAACCAAACTTGATCAGAATCTTGAAGAGTCATTGTTCAAACATCCTTGCACTGTTTTCATAATGGCATGGTTTTAATTTACATCTGGTTAATGGTTATATTTTAACATAAATTACCTATTATTTAGGTACAATTAAATGAATATATTTTAGCAAAACAGATACCTAGACATACCAAACTGCCTTGTGTATATTTTTAAAAATGTTGCACCCTGAACTTAAAATTTGATATGAAATGCAGTGAAAATAAGGAATCGGTTAAAACATACATTTCATCCTAATTTTCTTATATTCATAAAGAATATCATTTAATTTTATTTCTGTTATTTTCAGGTTTTTACAGTATTGTTTTTCTTCATTTTTCTTATCCTGGGTATATATGGAACCACCAAAGTTAAAGATGGCTTAGATTTGACGGATGTGGTCCCCAAAGGCACCACTGAATATAGCTTTTTAGAAACACAGTCCAAATATTTTGGATTTTATAATATTTATTTAGTTACAAAGGTGAGTGAAAGTCTTGTATTTATTTGGTTATTTTTGTCTTCTTAATTTCAATAATTGGAGAACTGACAAAGGTGACAGTTTTCTGATGGTGTCATAGAGTCAGCTCCTACTAAAATTTTTACGTGTTGATTACACCCACCATCAACAGAAGACAAGTCACATAAATTTAAATAACGTAATGAGGCATATAATTTTAAATGATTTAATTGAAGAAACAAAACGATAAGTTTGTCATTGTATTTTGTCTTTCCCTCATTTTCAGGTTATATTTAATGTGTTTTAATTAATGTTCTGTATTTTAGGGAGGGTTTGATTATCCAAACAATCAACATCTCTTGTATGAATACCATAGAGCATTTCAGACTGTAGGAAACATTATTAAACGAGAAGATGGTTCCATGCCAACTTTCTGGTTAACTCAATTCAGACAGTGGCTACAAGGTTAGTTTTATACAAACATAATTAGTCTAGAGGATTATCATTTTAGTAAATGGTTTAGCAACAATGTAGATGCTATTTCAGGATCATGTTAATAAGTCTTTATTGTCATATTGCAAAACAAATTGTACTGAAAATAAGCACGACTACAGTATACTAAAATATTATCTTTCTATGTTTCAACAAAGGCAAATGATTTAATTCAATTTTGTAAAAAACACAAAATTTCAATTCATATGAAAAATCTTACATTGAGACAAGAAACATGCAGAAGAGTCTTCGGCATAAAAAATAAAATTTCATTGAAGTGTTAAAACAAAAATTATATCAGAAAATATGATATTAAGAATTCATATATTTAACAAACATATGTTATTAACTTTTCTTTCACAATTTTAGATTTACAGAAATCCTTTGACAAGGACAAATCTGCTGGAAATCTCAATCCAGATGGTTGGAACAGCAACTGTTCACATGATGGCATTCTAGCATACAAATTAATTATACAAACTGGAGATATTGACAATCCTATTGACAAACAAAGGGTAAGAAATGATATAGTCTTTATTTTCACAGCCAGATTTAGTATTCGTATGTGCCAAAACCTGTGATAATATTTTAGAATTAAGAAAACATGTTTTATATAAATGATTGTACATATGTAGATAAATGAATATTTTAATGGGTTATATTGTCTTTCATAACTCTGTTAAGAGTGGCTTTTAACATAAGGTTAATGTAGAATTGTTTATGTATTTTAAATTTTGTAAAAGGTGAGACTTAAATCAAATATTGAATTGAATTTAACATACCAGATTTTTAATTGTCATCAGTTCTCTGTCCATATTCTCCTGGCCTTGAAAAATTTCAACAAAACACACAATATTTTTTAATAAAATTAAGAAAGATTTATGTAATTCTCTTGTAATTTGTTACAGGTTCACCAGAATAGATTAGTTGATAGTAATGGCTTAGTATCCCAAGATGCATTTTATAACTACCTCACAGCATGGGTAACCAATGACGCTTTAGTATATGCTGCTTCAATGGCTGACCTTCACCCAAAGCCAAAAGATTGGATCCATGACCCTTTTGACAGAGATTTCAATAGTAAGTTGATTTATTAAATCATAATTAGTAATACAATTCCATTTACCATAAGTCTACTTTACAAAGTGCAATAGTAGTGAAATAAGTTATATTTTAGGGCACTAATGGTACTATAGCATGCCTACTCTATTTTGTGCTTTTAATTGGTAAAAGGTTTAAGAATTCTTGTATATCATGTTATCTATTTAAGTTTTAAGAATTATATTTTATTTATTGAAATGTTAATTAAATGTAATTTATTTTTTACAGTTCCAAAGGCACAGCCATTGATATATACACAGTTACCTTTCTACCTCACTAACCTCTCAACAACAGAGGCCATATTGGATACGATTATTGTAAGTTTATTTTAGTTGTAACATCTCTCTTCTGTTCATTTATGCACAAAAAACATCTGTCCAGAAATTTTCTTCTTTTTTCTTTATGCCTGCTTTTACCTTGACCTCTTCTAGTGTTAATGTTAATGTAAATAAGGGTTGCCCCATCAATTTTACTTCCTGTTCTGAATTTAAATACTCTGCGACATGGGGTCAAGCCAGATTCCTATGACAATTTCCAGTCTTCAACAAAACTTTTTTTAAGAAAACCTCTAATTATTTGAAATTTTGTATTAAGTGAAAGGTTATTTTAATGAATTTATTTAAAATTTATTTTAAAAGCTAAAATGCAAGATAAACATAATACTAACAATTGATTCTTTTTCTTTATCTTGTAGGCAATCCGTTCAATTTGTGATACATACTCAGACAAAGGACTTCCTAACTATCCTAGTGGAATTCCTTTTACATTTTGGGAACAGTACATTAACCTGCGATTTTACTTGATGCTGGCTATTTTGTGTGTGTTATTTGTCACATTTGTGGTCTTGACCATCGTTCTAATGAACCCATGGTTGGCCAGTATTGTGGTAAGTTGGAATTGAATTTGTAGTTTTTAGTAAATTTGCTTCCTTCTTCTAGAAGGTAAAGGCTCCAGAGTGAATGTCAAAAAGCTAACTTTTTAGCTCACCTGAGCCAAAGGCTCAGATGAGCTATTGCAATCTATCACCGTCCGTCGTGCGTCGTGCGTCGTCCGTCGTGCGTCGTCCGTCGTGCGTCGTCCGTCGTGCGTCGTGTGTAAACTTTACATTTTAATCTTCTCCTCCAAAACTACTGGGCCATATTTGATGAAACTTCGTGATTATCATGCCTAGGTAACAGCCTTTCAAAATTGTGTTCGGGGTTTGGCCACGCCCAACAAGATGGCCGCTGTTACTAAAAATAGCAAAAAGACAAAAAAATCTTCTTCTCTGAACCCAAAAGGTGCAGACAAATTTTGATTAGATATTTGGATTCAGCATACCTGGGAACATTAAAATTGTGTTTTTCATGAAAATTAGACGAAAATAGGTTACGCGTTTTTTACGTAAAATTACGTAATTTTTAAAATGAGACATTTATTGTTATAACGTCATAACGGCTGATGATAATTGTATGGAGTTTTCACTGTTGATCCTGTCTTGCAATTTTCTTCCAATTGATGTCAAGGTCGAAGATCAAGGTCATGTCTTAGTTTTTGACCTTTGATAAAAAATGCTATTTTTTTAACATTTCTTGTGATAATGGTGTAGGATTTTCAGTTATTAGTAGGTATTGACATGACGATCATTTTGATACATAGATCAGGGTCATGGGTTCAAAGGTCAAGGTCACAGATGTCCAAGAATACCAAAATAGTTAATTATCTGCAAAACTATGAATTTTTGTATAGGCATGTATATCAGAATATTGTAGGTAATGGCACAATGGTCATTTTGATATATGAATAAAGGTCATGGGTTCAAAGGTCAAGGTCACAGATGTAAACAAGTACTTAAATGGTTAATTATCTCAAAAACTATAAACTTTTTGTATAGGCATGTATGTTGGAATATTGTAGGTATTGGCCTAACGATCATTTTGATATATGAATGAAGGTCATAGGTTCAAAGGTCAAGGTCAAAGACACGAACGAATACTTAAATGGTTAATTATCTCAAAAACTATAAACTTTTTGTATAGGCATGTAAATTGGAATATTGTAGGTATTGGCCTAATGATCATTTTGATATATGAAAGAAGGTCATAGGTTCAAAGGTCAAGGTCATAGAATTGAACGAATACTTAAAAGGTTAATTATTTCAAAAACTATAAACTTTTTGTATAGGCATGTATATTGGAATATTGTAGGTATTGGCCTAACGATCATTTTGATATATGAATGAAGGTCATAGGTTCAAAGGTCAAGGTCATAGCTGCAAATGAATATTTAAATGGTTAATTATCTCAAAAACTATAAACTTTTTGTATAGCCATGTATATTTGAATATTGTAGGCATTTGCACAACGATCATTTTGATATATGAATGAAGTTCACAGGTTCAAAGGTCAAGGTCATAGATGCAAACTAATACTTAAATGGTTAATTATCTCAGAAACTATAAACTTTTTGTATAGGCATGTATATTAGAATGTTGTAGGTATTGGCCTATTGATCATTTTGATATATGAATGAAGGTCATAGGTTCAAAGGTCAAGGTCATAGATGCAAACAAATACTTAAATGGTTAATTATCTCAAAAACTATAAACTTTTTGTATAGGCATGTATATTGGAATATTGTAGGCATTTGCGCAACAAATATTTTGATATATGAATGAAGGTCATAGGTTCAAAGGTCAAGGTCATAGATGCAAACGAATACTTAAATGGTAAATTATCTCAAAAACTATAAACTCTTGTATAGGCATGTATATTGGAATATTGTAGGTATTGGTCTAATGCACATTTTAATATACAGATGTTTTAGCTGTTTATAAATAATATATTGTAGCTAGACTTTAAATATGTTATATAGCATACTTATATGATAATTATTATAATTAATTTGCAAAAATACTTGCATATTATTGGCCCTTATTGCTGAAAATTTTGATATTCTCTTTTATTAATGTCATTGGCCATTGAACCTCTGCATAAGATATGTACTCTTCCTCAGGTGAGCGTTAAGGCCCATGGGCCTCTTGTTTTTGTACAGTTTAATAACATTATTCTTCTAATAGTTCTTGTTTGAAAATATTTTACAACTAAGTGTAACAATAATACTGTATAACAAAGCAATAATGATATAAGCATATGTAAGAAGAAAGCTTATGAAGATAATTTTGTCAAATCTAAGAAATTTTGTTTTGGATATCTGTTAACCTTGATTGCCAGGTGGCAAAAATTTTTATATTGTATAATTATAGCATACATTCAGGTTATTTAATGTTTGTACCATTTCCATTTACAGGTGGTGGTATTGACAGTGATCTTGGTTGAATTGTTTGGATTCATGGGCTTGAGTGAGATAAAACTTAGTGCAATACCTGCAGTCATTTTGATTGTGACAGTCGGAATTGGTGTGGAATTCACTGTCCATATTTCTGTGGTAAGTTCAACATTTCTGAATTTTTTGTGAATAAAATTATCGAGATTTGAAATTGACTATGCTTACATTTAATGATAAATCTTTGATGTATTCTTATGAATTATGGTATATTATATTGAGTTCTAAATTTTGATAAATATTGAAATAAAAAGCTATTGTTGTTTTTGTTTCAGGGATTTCTTACTGCCATTGGATCAAGGAATAAAAGAATGGTTATGTCATTAGAACACACATTTGCACCAGTAGTTCATGGAGCTATTTCTACACTGCTAGGCATTGTTATGCTTGTTGGTGCTGAATTTGACTTCATTATAAAGTAAGTGAATTAGTTGTAATAACTCTCTCTTATTCTCTCTCTCTCTCTCTCTCTCTCTAGCTATCTGTTATGTTTTGTGTATATGTATTTGTGTGGAATAAAGAGAATGGTTTTGTCATTTTATCGTGTTAATAGCATTTAAAAAGATGGCAGAGGTTATCATATTAGTTTCAAAGGGTTGTCAAGCATTAGATTATATGATATTGTTTGGTTTTGATCCCTAATAGCTCTATAAGATGTAGTCAAAGTAGTCTTTGAACACTCAAGCTTTCTACACCATTCCAAACTAAATTCTGTCAAACCTGTTTAAATATGACTGAGTAAACCAAGAACCTGTCTAATTTGAATTTTTTTGATGGACATACAATTCTTGTTTTTTTGGTAAGTTAAAATGTCTGAAAAAATTGTAACAAAATGTTCAGATCAGAAGATGTCCAGTAAAGACTGGTGTTACTGAAGTGTAAACCCCTTGTGTCTGTATGATTTTGTAGAGAGTCTCAGGATGCATATCTTTAGATCAGGCTTCATTAGAAATAGTAACACATGTGTTGACTACACTTTATTCTCTATAAGATAACAATTTAAGCCAGATATAAAATTAATTCATTTTGTACATTTTCATTATCTTTTATTTACACTGCGGTACATGTATGTATACATTTAGGCATTTTTATGCTAAAATTTTACATGAATTTAATGAGAAAAAGATAGAGAGAGGTTTGTTGTGGTACATGGTTTTTAAGGAAGCAGCTATATATAAAACTCAGGCACATGGCTCATAAAACTCAGGAAGAAACTACAAAATACATAGCAAGGATGGTTTACAGGATTATGCTCATCACGTAGTACATTGTTGTGTGTTATAGCTTTGTTAATAACTCTTACACTGCTCCGTTAGTTAGTCAGGGTGTTGTTTTATACTGCAGTATGGGGAGTCTTTCTGTGTTGTAAAAAACAGATCTGTAATCTTTGTGGTTGATTTATTATAAAACAAGGTATTATGAAATTAGAATATTTGGTCCTCACCACTGTATAGAAACACACATGAATTCCTAAAAATATATAATACTCAATGTGGCTGTATCAACTATTCTCTCTCTTTCACACCACACACACACACACACACACACACACACACACACCAAATTATGATTATTATTAAACATTATTTAAATTTAAATGACTAAATATATAAATGTATTTCAAAATTATTTTCTCAATATTTTATACTTTCTTATATGATCAATAGTAATATTTACAAAAATCAGTTTTGAGATCACACAACAGAAGTATTCAGGGTTTTGGGATGGTCCCTAAGGTGAACCTTACTTTGCTAAAGCAATAAAAAGTGTGCTAGATAAGAAAGACCACCCATGTTAAAAGTATGAAGTTTCCTGTCCATTGGACCATGCAGCCTGTTCATAATGTTGGTATAATTTCGAGCTAGCTTGGTTTTAATAAGGACATTGGAAATAAACCTAATCCTTTCAAAATTTGCTAACTAAACACCCAGATAGGTTTTAAACAACAAAAGAAAAATTTTAACCTTGTTTATGAAAAAGATTTTATTCTTTGGGTAATAGAAGAAGTGTTGGTATAAGGTTGGGATACTACCTCGCCACTGAAGTATTAACACACAATCTCCTCAGTACTCCAGTATGTACAAGGGTTATATTATATACTGTGGATTGAGTTTCTAGTATTTTCTCTTGTTTACCTCAACAGTTGTAATATTGATATACTTTTTGTGTTGTAATAATAACATAACAGATTTATGAGGGAAAAAATATACCAACGTGAGAGAATCTTCTATACATTTGTCAAAATTTGTCATTATGATGAAATATGTGATTATTTAAATGAATTCTTAAGATGAATTTTAATAAAAGAATAGTAATCAAACATTATGATCTACACACGTGTGTACACATTAAGGGGATATTTCACATATTCACACATGAGTTACACATTGAGGTCATGTTTCACATATTTACACATGTTTTTGTACAAATTGAGGTGATATGTCATATTCACACATGTTTTTTGTACACATTGAGGTGAAACGTCTTGTATTCACACATGTTTTTGTACACATTGAGGTGATATCTTATATTCACACATGTTTTTGTACACATTGATGATACATCTTATATTCACACAGTTTTTGTACACATTTAGGTGATACATCTTAATTCACACATATCTACACACATATGTTTTTTTTACACATTTAGGTGTTATTCACAAATCATGACATATTTGTAAACATGAGGTGATATTTCACATATCTATACACGATTCTGCAGTCACATTTTGTACACATTGAGGTGATCTTTCACATTCACATCACATTGAATCTCAAGTTTGAATGAAGAGAAAGTCAATAAGGATTGAAATCAAATTTGCCTACATTGGGCAACTTTTGTGTTTGGTTGGATTTGGAATTTGCCTACATTGGGCAACTTTTGTGTTTGGTTGGATTTGGAATTTGCCTACATTGGGCAACTTTTGTTTTTGGTCGGATTTGGAATTTGCCTACATTTGGCAACTTTTGTGTTTGGTTGGATTTGGAATTTGCCTACATTGGGCAACTTTTGTGTTTGGTTGGATTTGGAATTTGCCTACATTGGGCAACTTTTGTTTTGGTCGGATTTGGAATTTGCCTACATTGGGCAACTTTTGTGTTTGGTTGGATTTGGAATTTGCCTACATAGGGCAACTTTTGTGTTTGGTTGGATTTGGAATTTGCCTACATTGGCAACTTTTGTTTTTTGGTCTGATTTGGAATTTGCCTACATTGGGCAACTTTTGTTTTTGGTCGGATTTGGAATTTGCCTACATTGGCAACTTTTGTGTTTGGTTGGATTTGAATGTATGCCTACATTGGGCAACTTTTGTGTTTGGTAGGATTTGGAATTTGCCTACATTTGGCAACTTTTGTGTTTGGTTTGATTTGTAATGTATGCCTACATTGGACTATTAGATTCTGAATATGCCTGTATTTGGCAACATTGTTTTATGTTTCCATATATTGGAACAATTTCAAGCTAGGCCAGTTTTTGTATTCACACACAGTGCAGGTGAAAAACCGCAGGTAAAAAAAGATTTTTACCTTGTGTCATTTAGTATTAAGTTGATCATAAAATCTGTGATATTCATAAAAACATAGGAGGGAATTACTCAAATAAATATTAATGACATCTCACATAGGTATTTATTTAGAACTTTTATGGTTTTATTGTAAAAATCCATGAATTGTAATTCATTTCATAAAAGTTTTGAATAGCATAACATGATGTTAATAGGAGACCACCAAGAGAAAATGAACATAGAGTATATAAAACTTATATGTCTGACATGTTGGGTGACATGAAAAGATTACCACTAGATGCACTTGCATGTTACAATTATGGCCCTATTGGATGAGTCGTTTGGGAGTTTTTAGATATTCAGATTTGCCATAAGCAGACCAGACCACCCACATTGTGATAATACTGTTTGCCTTATGGTAACTAACCAGGCTTTTTCATTAATACACACAGGAAACAAGTATAACAAAGTAACATACAGTATTAACTTAAGCAAATTAACTTAGCTCCAGATTATTTATATAAAATCTGAGAAAATTGTTAGGCACTAATTTAGTGGGATAAGGAAATTATAGTTTTTATCTGTTTTCCTCTTGATGTAAACAAAGAGTTTTTATGAATTTCTTTAACCATGCACTTGTGCAGATATTAGTTCGTAATTTGAAAGTGTGTACATGCATGCACATGCAGTGTCTTCAATATTTTTCAATTTCCATGCACTTGCCAAGATTGAGATTTGCTGAGATTATATAATTAAATTACAAAAGTAATTTTATTCATTAAATATTTAATTATGTTAAAGAAAAATTTCTTCTTTTTTTCCAAGCAGTCCAATAAGGGAAAAATGGTACATGTCTTTTAAAATGTTAAAAGTAAAAATTTTACCAACATTTTTCAGCTAAGTAAACCTATCTAGTGGTAGTAAATATTTGAATAAATATTTTTCCTAAATTTTTGGATTAATAAAGGATAAAACTATAGTTCTATAGATTTTTTCTCCTCCCTAATTCAAAGTAAA
This sequence comes from Anadara kagoshimensis, assembly GCA_021292105.1. Taxonomy (NCBI): domain Eukaryota; kingdom Metazoa; phylum Mollusca; class Bivalvia; order Arcoida; family Arcidae; genus Anadara; species Anadara kagoshimensis. The sequence continues at coordinate 4,467,879 of CM037860.1, read as the reverse complement.
AAAATAAGTAAAATGTAGCGCTCAGCATCTATATCAGATTTTTGTAAAATTATTTTATTGTTTTATAATTTTAGCCTTATATTATTCCCATTATTCTTTTTTAGAGGAGGGGGTATTTCATTGTAGCATACTTTCTGTGTGATTTATGGTTCATGATTATAACTGGACATTCATTAATCACATACATACACACATATATCACACAGTGTCAGCAGTTTTTAATAATGATCACTTATATATTTTTTGTCTTTCTTTCTAATGTCTTAATATGGAAAAAACTTTTACAGTGGTCCTGTTATTGTCACTGGAGAAAAGCCAAGACATTTGTCCTTGTTATAAGCCAGCCAGCCATTATTTCTGAGTGTTTTTGTAAAATATTGTTTATGTTTATTCTCTCCTGTAGGGCCATTACATCTTAAATCAGTTAGTTGAAATAGGTCCGTGCCTGCCTACAGGGCAGTTATTGTGGAATTATGTGACTCCACATACCACATTAATGGACAAAGGTGGCCAGTCAGTTTTTAGGGTTATAGTTTTTTCTTTAGCTTTTTTCTTCTTTTTTCATGGTAAATGAATTTTAATGTTACATGAAACAGAAAATGTGACCTAAAACTTTGGTGGCCGAGTACTTTGGTGGCCTGACATAGTTTTGCAAAATAGATTCCAGTGTGATTAATTCAAGTTTTATTGAAAAATCTCTTTGACTTTTCAGAGGCACTCTTTATTTCTCTACCAAATTTATTGGTAACTTGATCTCATTGATGCATCAGTGTTAATGAAAAACAGGGGTATACTTGACTTAGAAATTTAAGACGATATTGCTAGTCATGTTTATATTTTGGACACCGAAGTATAGATACTACGGTAGTTAGTGATATCCATGATTTTTTTATGAATCACTAAAACTGCCTGTAAATCAAAGTATAAAGTAAGAATATATGTCAGTACTATGGATTATTATATACCACCTGCATTACTAAAAAGTCATCATAGTCAAATTTTGTATACACAGGTGTAGTCCAGGTTTATGCTTAATCATACTTTGTACATAATTTACACATAATGTTACTCTTCATTCCATCTCTCTATCCTCTCTAGTTCCCTCTCACATGCATTCCATCTCTCTCTCTCTTTTTCTCAAATATGTAAAATAAGCTTACTTTCAATTAGTTGTGAGAAAAAAAAATTTAGGTTGTTTAAATCATATTCATATGCAGTAATCATCGGTGTATTTCAAGTTTATGCATGTAACACACACACACACACACACACACACACACATTTTGATAAAAAAGACAATTTTTCATGGTAAATTTTTGTTAGTTTAATGAAAAAAAATGTTTTTGATAGATAGGAATTATGTTAATGATCTTATGACATCATATCTCCTTAAACCTAGGTGGTCTCTGTGGCTGATATATGTTAGATCTTTTAAGAATACAGTTTTTGATTAAAAGTACTCATTTAAAATTGAAGTGACCATACACACTGCCTCCTTGATTATGACATGTTCATTGAACCGTATCATTAACAAGAATTACTTCCAAGTTAGTGGGTGCAGACTTAACAAGATTTTTTAGCCTTAAAATATAAAAAATATTGAGAAATAAGATCTGGCAAATTACAAAGTATAATTTTAAAACTAGATATTCTTGTGGAATTTTTTACATTGGAGACCACCCACCTTTTAAACCAATATATTTTCTATCTGATTAAACACTTGAATGTTACTAATAATGGTTTGTTGTTAATTATTCAGTATGAAAATAGGGTCCTATACTCACATATAGAAAAAAATTTGTTTCTGCGCTTATATACTGGGTATATATAAAAAATTCTTTTCCCGCTTATGCCCTGTATTGGTATATAGAAAAAATGTTTCCGCCTAATGTTGTGAAAGTAAGGACTTTATATTTGATATATAGAAAAAATATTTCTTATCCCGCCAATGTTATGAAAAAGGCCCTTATTGGTATAAAAAATCTTTTCCTGCATATGTTAAGAAAATAAGGCCTATATACTGATATTTATTGAAAATATAATGTACGTTTTCTGCTAAGGTTGTAAGATGGACCCATATACTGTAATAAATAAAGAAAAATATTTCCTTTTTTGTAACTGGATCTCATTTTCATCAGCCTTATGTTGTGTAAATATGGCTAATGTACTTTATTGTAGGATTTCTTTTTCTTTTCCTGCTAATGCTGAGATTTTCCTTATTAATTGACATGGAAAATAAAAAACTGAAAATACATCACAAGTTCATTGAAAATGTTGAAAAATGTGGAATCGAGCAGAATGTGTAACACATACTAGTATACAGCGTGTGTACACAGAATTAAATATAGTATTCTGAAAATTCTATAGAAAAATAACATGTACATCTGGTTTGAATAAAATTTACTTCAAAAACTGGATATCTAAAACTGATATATATGGAGTATTGGGTTTTAAAAAAAATACAGGGAGTAATTGCATACTTCATCATTACTGGGTATGATATTTCATGCTGTATGAAAATATCGAAGAAGTGTGATGGATTTTGTTTTCAATTTTTATATGATTTGAAGTGGATTGAATACTGATTTCTGGTATTCTAATTTTGAACAAAATATATTATGCATCAAGAAAAATTAAGGAAGAACTTTGTTGTTGTAACCAGCTATGAAAAGTCAAAAAGTAAAACTAAATCCAAAGAATTAAGACACCCGATAGATACTTTATAAGTTTTAAGAAGAGTATAATAAATATGAATTAATATAAAACTGACAGATATTAACACGTATCTATTTGCCTTCAGCTATCTGATCAAGTCAAATTTACCTCTGCCGTTAGTGATAAATCTAATTTAACCGATATAAGTCATAGAATTCGTGTGTGGGCTTGGAATTATAAAATACAGAATTTTATAGATTTTCTCTTATTTTATATGCTTATCCACTCAATATTAAATAGACCATAAGCTCTTCTTTTCCTTTTGAGCTACTTTTTATTTCTTTTAAAAGTACACACATTTTTTAAGGAGAAGAGTACACATATACTGTTATCCCAATAACTACATCAGGGCTACTTTTCTATTTTATTTTCAAAATCAGATAAAATTGAAATCTGTAGTTGTTGGTTTGTGATTTTTAATTTTGAAAAAAACTAAATTACGAAAATAGAAAAATAGAAGAAAAAGAATTTCAATAAAATCATCAAGTAGATAATTATGAGTGGAATAAAAGAAAAATTGTAAAAAAGAATTAACATATAAAATTATAATCCCTCTATTGTGAATGTCTTCAGAAATTAAAATTTGTTCAGATTAGACAGGGTTATTAAACAGGTTAATTTAACAAGCAATTTGATGCTCTTACTCTAAAGAAGAAAGTATTTTATCTTTGGCAAGAAATTGTATTTGGATTTTTTAATGAAAAAAAATTGTTTGAATTAAAGTTGATGCTTTACTTAGCTGTTTCCTATCTTCTCTCTCTTTTCTAGATAAGTCATAGAGAGCATTATTAATTACTATGTAAGAAAAAATATATGAATGAATGAATGAAGCATGTTGATGAGTTGATTTATTACTCAGAAATATTCCATTGCATTTAATTATCAATAAGAGGATGTTATTACACGGGGTCATGACACTTGTTTACAATGTGGGAGGGATCAATTGTGCATGCTGCTGCAACTGCATTAAGGTTCAGCTGCTAGAGGCAAAAAACGATTTGTGTTTAATATTAAATTGGCAGGGAAATATAGAATTAAGGTTGGGGTAAATAAATCAGTAAGTTTTCTGGAGCCGATGGTTAGGGGAAGGCAATTTGCCAAATATTTGGGATATTTATAGGTTGTTTAGTGGAATCTTACTAGAAAGCTTTGTAGCATCTCTACCTACCGTTGATTCCATTTGATTTAACAATCCGACATTAATAGATATATTAAAGAATTTTGCTGTGTGGTCCTGAAGAACATCTTTGTAGATAAGGGAGAGCCGTCTTCAAAATAAATAAATTTGGGGGTGTTTATAGAGCCAAGAGGCATGGCTTTAGTAACTGTCAATTTTGTTTGTACAGTGGATATAGATTGCTGGAATGTTTTCTTTATTCAGCAGAAAGGCTGAGATGTCACTGAAAAAACCTCCAAAAACCTGCTCGAATGTCTGAAAAGTTGTGTAATATATTTGTCAATAGAAACCTGCAATTCTTCAAAGTAATTAAACAGGAAGCTCTGTTCAATCATAGATGTATTTTGGTGTGTGATTGACTCAGGATCATATGAGGTCATGTAGTTAAGTACTGACATGGTGAAGGTCACTCGAGGTTAGGTGATTATATTTGTGATAGTGAACAGCCACATTAGGTCATGTGATTAGAGTTATGATAGTGATCAGATGATGTGATATTGATCGTAGGTCTTGCAAAGTGAAATCTGAAATTGTGTATGATTCATGGCAGAACCCTCACTATAATTTGTTTGTATATTTGATGAACACTCTCAAACAACACCCAAAGTGAATCTTATATTGTATTTTGATACAAAGAAAGAGACAAATAACAAGAATGTGTGATAAGAAATTTATTTATTTATTTATTTATTTTCAGATATTTCTTCAATGTTTTGGCTGTTCTGGTTGTCATTGGTCTCCTAATGGACTTGTACTACTTCCAGTGTTACTATCTATCATTGGTCCTAATGGAGAGGTAAGTCTACATACCTGTTGCTCTGATACTTCTGTAACTACCTCAATTAAGTCTGGGTTGTTGGAAAAGACAGCAAAGAAAAAAAAAAAAAAACCACAGGAGCTAATAACGAAAAAGGCACTCTGATTTATGGTAAATCTGGTAAAAATTTTCTAAGAACTCAATTATATCCAATTCCTGAGCAGATACACATTATGTGAATTCAAAACTTTTGTAATGACTAAAAAGTGAAAAATTGGCATTTAAAATGATGTCTTGCAGTATTTGTAACAGAAAAAAAAAAAAAAGGAAAGGGAAGGAGGAAATTATAGGTATTTGTCAAATTAGGTGTTCTGAAGAAGTTAGTTTAATATTTTATTCATTTCCTTATTAAGAACTTATAATTTCAATTTTTTACAGGTCGTCCAAAAGAACATGAAGACAGAATAGCCACTCCCTCACCTGAGCCCTCACCAAAACTAAAAGAACGCAAACCATCAAAATCAATATCAAAGCGAAGCAGACGAAAACTGTATCCCAGAATGCCTTCTGATATATCACTGACAACAATATCAGAAGAGCCTACACAGTACTCGTCACATGAAATAATTGTAGAACCTAAAGTAGTGGTAGAAACCTCCACAATACCAATGGATGGGGGGGGAGGGGGAGCAGCAGTAGATACACAAAGCAGTAGTAGAAATGTAAGATTTATACATCTAACAGCGTTTTTCTTCAAAATTTAGCTCACCAGCTTGTTATTCATATAAGTTTGTGTCATTTCTTACAGTGAGCCTCACTCTCAACATCATTATGTAAATTAATGATTTTTGGTGAGGTTACACAGAGTGTACATATACCAGTAGTATGATGAATATGAAAAATGCACAAATTAAGACCATGGATCTTGAAATTTTTTGAAATCATTAATGCATGATCATAAATTTTGTTGAGTTTTGAATTTTGTTATGATGACTATTTCTATAGTAATATTATTTACTTTGAATATATAACATACATTTTAAATTTATAATTTTGTATTTCAGAGTACACCTCCAGCATCAGGCAGTTGTACGCCTAAATCTACACATGTAACCAGGGTAAAAGCTACAGCTACAGTTAAAGTAGAAGTTCACACACCTATACCAGGTATGTACAAATCTCAGGTGTCTTAAATATGCTACACAGGTATAAATTTCACAAGTTCACATAATTTAGTTACATCTCAATAAAGCTGGTGACATCTCAATATGAGATAAAATATGGACAGGGATTAAAAAAAAACCTTTGCTTCCTCATTTCTTGATGGTTTATTTTTCTTGGACATCGATTTTCATTTATCAGTAATTGTGTCAAAAAAAATATTGTCAAGGAAAAAATTATGGTATTGTGTATATTTTTATGTTTTTTTGCTTGTTTGTATTGACAACATCTTGTATAAATGTATATCATTAAAATTTTCTATATGTTTGTTATTAAAGGTTTGGTACAAAATATGAGTGATGATCAAAGTTATAAATACAAAAGGCGGAAAGCGAAAGAATTAGAACAGAGTTCAGATTCAGATTCAAGTTCTAATTCCTAGCAGGTAAGGATACGAGAGAGAGTGTCTGCAGAATATACATGAACTTGATCAAAAAGTTATTGAGAATCTTGTTTGAGTTCTGATATTAAAATACTCTGATCTGCCATTAAATGATTTGAAATTATTTTTCCTGTAGTTTAGGTTCAAAGTAAAATGTTGTATAAATATATATTTATTTGAAAGATAAATTCTATAACAAAGTTCTTTTCGTTTGTTAGGTATAAGAGAAGTAACTCTTTTTCACTTTTGTCTTTTGCAGTAAGAAGATGGTATAGTCATACTCCAGTGGTGCTATTCTCTGTTATTATCTACAGCAAAGATATAATCGTGTCAAGAGAAACAACTTTTTTTATTATTATTCTTATTTATATATTACTGAAACTCCAAGATTTAAACAATATTTATATTAGTGAAAACTACCCAACAGTATTCATTTTTACCATGGTTGTGTGTTGTTGATGATGTTGTTTGTTAACTTTGTGATGTTATAAATATGCCAGAGCTGTCAGATATATGGTTATAAAATAAATTGTGATAAAAGAGTGGAAATAGACACTCGTGGAATCCATATACAGCTGTATATTTATAATAGCTACTACGTACTCGTACTAAACGTCGCTGCCGTATCCACGGACATAACAGAGCTCAAAGGCCAGTCTAATTAATTCAAGAAACTCAGGTGGGATACCATGGCAACATGGAATCCAGATTGACAATTACAGTAAACGGATGTGAATATATTTATGAGATTATTAATTATTTAACGTGAATCCGCAGGGCACACCATACCTAATAATGGATGCTCAGAGATTCATAACAAAACAATAGTGCTTCCATTTTATAATGTTGATTTTAAACAAGTATGTTACAGGTTGATGTTATATATATTTAAGAGGATTTTGATTGGATGTGAATGTATGCTTGTGATTGGTTGGACACTTAACTTATGAATTAATTTATGCAATACAAAGAGAGCATGATATATGAAAATTGGAAGGGTAAAAAAAATGATAGCCTTTATTTAAATGACAATGGACACGAATGAACCTCTCAAAAGTCAGGTTTGCAGGGTCTCTATATTGAAGATTTTAAAGGTTACTGGCTCTCATAACATTGGTGGTTCAAATATTACAGGCTCTCTAATATTAGAAATTCAAATGTTATATGGCTCTCTAATATTGGAGATTAAAAAGGTTGAAGACGGTTAAAAACTTGCTCATTACGGGTATTTACAGATTATTATTTTCTGTATAGTATTGAATTGGATATAACTATGCAAATTTTAAGGTCATGATCGTCGTGCCTTTGTATTTTCAGGGTTTTGTATCTGTTGTTAGTCATCCGGCCAAAAATTCCGGGTAACAAACTATTTATTATAAAATATTATTATTATTATAAAACTATGCCTTGATGAAGAAGCATGTTGTCTATCATAATAAGTTTTCATGCTTCTTCATTAAGCCTTGTTCATATAGAAGATGTGTTTTATTTTTCTGTTAACGTGTAAGATATTGTAAAGTAGTAAAACAAATGTTAAAGTTATAAAAGTTGTACAAATTTTTGTATATGATGTAAAAATTTATATATAAATATATATATTATAAATATATATGTATGCAAACACACACATTTCAAAAGGAAGTTACAAAAATAATGTATTATGGGTATTTTGATGTACAGAGATTTCAAGTCTATGATATACTAGTGTACTGGATATATTATATTTGAAACATATCAGATCATTTATTTATATAAACAGTTATTACTTATGAGGGGATGAGTATGGTGTAATGTTGACATTAAAGAAATGTCCCACCATAATTTTCCACTCTAAAAAATTTATACCTGTTTTATTATATACAAATTTTAATTTACTTCAGATAGCACAAAATTTTACTTTAGATGACAAATTTTTAGCATGATGATTTAGAAATTGATATTTGCTGTTTTTTTGTGGAATATAGATTTTTTAGGCTGCAGGACATGACACATCCTGTCATTATGAATAATTTATCTAAAATTTATTTTTGTGGTTTCAGACATGAAAACATATCAATAAGTTTTTTTCTTCTTCAAAATTTAATCATACTTATCATGACATTGTAAAAAAAGTTTAGCATGAACATTGACTGATTAATGCAAACTGTTAATAACTTGTAACTTGAAATTCTCTGTACATCAGCATTACCCAGGAAATGCTCATTTCAATTTTTTATCAAACTTGGTGCAAAAGTAGAAACTATATTGTATATATTAGTACATGTATATATATGGTTGAAATTTTCTCTTCTATCAGTTCAAATAAACCAAGAGTCATGAGCAGTTTTATCATCAAATCAAACATAATAGAACAGTTCTTTGAACTTATATATGCAAAAATCATACAGATTGTTCTCAAGCTGAGTGAACATTGCTCTTGATGAACTAGTTGTTTAGTATTTAAGTGATTATGGTAAACAAACTGTTCTTGAGAGCAGATTGTTCATTTATGCCAATAAACATTTTTTTCAGTGCATACTCCTACTTCATTGTACAGGAAAGTGAAGTTTGAAATTGTTACAAAAAACGAATTAATTGAATTAATTTATCTTAATACAAAGTCAGTTCTGAAATATTAAGGTGTCTGTGATAAAATTGTGATTGTATAAATATGTTATTGACACAAATCACACACACACACACACACACACACACACACACACACACTTCTTTTGCACCAAGTTTTGATGAGAATATTCTTTGATATTCCTTTTGTTTAAACCAAAGATATAAATAATAAAAAGTATTGTTTAAAGGATTACTTATCTCAGGCTAGTTACAGAGACATTTTTGTCTTTATCTGCTGCACCCATTAATGATTGAATGTTAGTTAGTCCCTATATGTTGATTAATCATAGTTCACATAACACATTACTGGTTCAGCTCTATTTTGTTTTTTCTGCAATAGAATCATCTACCAGTACCTACAGTTCATGTACTGCCTCTCGTCATTGCTATCAACTATTGGTACCTACAGTACTGCCACTCATAGCTATAGTGCTGCCTCTCATCATTGCTACTTTATTTTAATTCTAAAGAAAAAAAAACCCAGGGTGTTTTGTAACGTACAAATTTTCCGTTATTGTTACTTACTGTAATACATGTACAATATTTCTTCTTAGTGTTCTGTGATTTTGTAATTTCAAATTACGAAGTATTTTTAATTTTTAAACATTATTTTGTAACAAAGCAAGATTTTACCTAAAACTAGTACAATGTATCATCTTTACAAAACTTTTTGTTTACTACTGCTGATAGAAAATGTTACAAATATGAAATTTCTTAAACATACTATTTAATTGGATAGAATTTATTTACAAAAATGTATACTTTTTGGTTAAAAAATGTTTTTGATTTATATACACCTTTTTAATGAATAAAAAACGTTTATATTTCAAAACAAATGAAACAAAATAAATCAGTTACGTTAATTTTTTTGTAAAGCTTTAAAGAAAACCAAATAATGTTATGCTGCTTTAGTTAATGTTTTTACATGTGTTGTGATAAAAATGGAGAGAAAAGCAATGAGAGCTTAAAATCTTGTTATTAAATTAAAATTTCAGTACTTATTAGATAAGAAATCCTTCCCTGTGTACTATGATAGGCAGATTTGTAGTTATAATTTATTGTGTCTTCATTACAAACCTGCTGCTAATTGTGAATGACCACTCATTTTTCATACAGCTCTGATCAATTTGATAGTTACATGTGTTGTTGTAATTTAAATAGATAAAGTTAAACAACCATTTTGAAAAATCTTAACTTCTTTAAGGCACGATATGTGCAGATTTCCAAAGATATTTACTCCACTGTAATTTGAATGCTTAATCAATGAAATTAATGAGCTTTTGCTATTCGCTGAATTTGTTACTTTTGGTTTGGTTACTTTTTTGTTTTAACACAGAAAACACGCTTCTTGAATTTGCTTTTACATTACAATGTAACATTGTAATTTATTTAAAAAATTTATAATTATGATATACAATGTTTTGAACCTCAATTATGAAAATTTAAGTATCTAAAGTTTTGGTTGCAATTTGATATGTAGAGTTTAGCTGTTTTCAAAGAAAAACAAAACTTATACCGGTACACTTTAGATATGGTATATTCAGACAGAATTGCCAAACCCAGCTTTCTTGATTTATATCAACACCTTCCATGCCAGTAATTTATTTATTTATTTTATAAACTTTAAAATTGCAAAGCAGATATTTTTCATATACCAGGGTGGTCATTCTTCCCAATACAGGCTTTCATATTAACCAAATATTCATCAAGTCTAATGACTTTGAACAAACAGTACCTCAGTTTATAGGGCATACTTATGGGTGCACACGTTGCACCATGGTGTTTAAATGCCTGTGATAGGCCTTGTTGGGATGTAAAATACTCATTATAATAATGTACATTATAGAACTGTCAAATTACATTGTGTTCACACCTACTTATTGAAGTGGGAAAGTGTATGTGTGTAAAATCACATACGTTACATAATAAAATGAACAAAAACCTTGAATATATGTCTGTTATTTTCTAAATATGAATGTATAATAACATATTACCAATCAGATGTAGGAGTAGGATGAAGTGGAATAATGTTGTTTTAACATCATAATAAAGATGTTATTTAGGCAGTCAGTTATGGGATAGTGGAGGGTAGTATTGGTTTTTAATACCCCAGATAAGATTCTTTTACTTATGTTTTACTTATGTTGAGACATTCAGTTCTTGGATGGTGAAGGATACTGGAACACCCAAAACAAAACCAGACATCGACATGTGAACTGGCAAACATTTTTGCTCTAGGATCTGTCCGAGTGTGATTTGAAACCAGGTGGTGAGATTAGCTGTGATTCTTAAGCACATGCTTTAGACCAATCAGAAGTACTGTCATAGCTATACTTGATGCTTACATTTGTGCCAGACAAATTAAAAATGAAAGTCCAGCAAAAACTTTACATATTGATGTAAAACAGAAAAATAATTTTGAGGAACTATCGTGAAACACAGTAGAGATGCAACTACCAGCATTTCAACTTGTTATTAAAATCACACTTTTTAAGTACAGTACAGACCTGTCGAAAGTTTAACACACGGCTAAGAAAAAGGAGAAGAATTTCCTCTGCCAAGTGGCTAAAATATGGACAGCTAATGACCCAATAGCTTCCAAGAGATAGATAGAGCTACTGAAAAGCTGTCAATATAAAGCTAATAAGAGGCTGAGATAAGCTGTTGATTCTTTAGCTTAGTGTTGAACTTTTGACAGGTCTGTACCATAGCATGTCTATCAAACAGTTTAGCAATAACAGATTTCAGTTTAAAGAATACTTCAGTCAAGTTTCCTTATAACAAACCATTGGCTATAGAAGAAATTTATACATAAGCTATTATGCTTTGATGACAGCACACAGTGTAAGTTCTTTCTTTGACACACCTAGTTCAGATCAAGTGAAGGGAGAAATACCACAATGGCACATCTTTCAAATAATTATTGCTAAAGGGGAAGTAATCCAACCACCAAAAAGAAAAGCATAGTCAAAGGGAAACAACTCCTGCAATATTGTACAACTAGAGGTGAAAAAAAGCCAATACTTTATAAATCTGCAAGGACCTTATCTCAAACATGCAAATACCAACATTACAAAGGCCAATTATCCTGGCATTCCCTGTAATAAACAATTCTTAACTAAGAGGGTATCCTATCAATCAATACTCTATACACAGTCATTATCTCGGGGCTCCATTTTCCTATCAGAACTGTTCGCCTTCATATAAGTAAAATAATCTTAACTGTGGGGTGTAAAACACCATAGGCCTCTAATGTTTTGTGTATGATGAGGATAATGGACTGAGTTTGGAATATTATTCTGTGACATTTCGAGCCAGTGAGCGCACAAGTACAAACCATATCAGAAACGGCGTTGGACATTTGAGCAAAAGCATTGGACAAAAGAGCGAAAATAAATGGATGTTTGAGCAATTTCAGCAACACATTTTTAACCCATTTGAGCAAAGTTCCAAATACATGGTAGACATCTGAGTGACATTTGTCTTAACTTCCCTGCTTACTGTGAGGATGTGAAAGTAGAATTTTGAGCAGGAAATTTTTTTTGAAAAGTACCGTATTAAAATTTATAAAGTCCATTAAAAGCCAAGCACTATATTTCATAACACTGTAAAAAAACTTGGTAAAATTTACAGTATCATTGAAAGCTTAAAGTAAATTCACATATCTGTTCTAGCCCGACATGTAAATCCCAGGGTATGCGTAAATCTGCTATCAACTTCATCATTTGCATATTTCTGATAAAATTCTCTTAAATATTCAGCTTTTTCTCTCTCTACCCTTCATACTGGAGAGTGAGTAGATTTAAACTGTCCCTCAAATGTTTATCGTAAAATACAGTAATATTTAAAATCTGTTGCTCAAATGTCCACTAAAATTGTCACTCAAATGTCTACTAGGAGTTTTTTTTTTTTTCGCTGAAATGTCCTGTGCCAATCAGAGATACTTGCACAAGTCAGGACTAAAAAGAAGTTGTGTGGCAGATGAATCCATGTGATGAGAAAATTATATTGTCTGAATAGATGGAAAATGTAATATCAATTACACAACTAATCATCCAACTTCCTTAAAATCAAACAACAATAAAAAATGATGTTTTAAATGAATGTTTATTACTTAGTTTGTTTAATCAAAAGTCATAAATTAGAAAAATAATGAGCACTTAAAAATAGTATTGGAATACTAGTTACAACAACCTGTCTTTGAATAAATCATATAAACCTTTAGTAATTGTGTATGAACCATTAGTATATGTGCCCATAACATACACATTTTAACCCAGATATAGGTGGTTTATAGTTCATGACATGGATACATATTGTGTTGTATGGTCCCAGTCACAAACTAAATGTCTTCCGCTGTTTATAAATTCATGTTTTTTAACTGTATGTATGCAATCTGCTTGTATACTTCACTAAATATAAAATGATTCAATTTTCAAAAAAACTAATCTTCTGAATTGAGGATAAGAGTCAAATTCTGTGATTGTCTGTTTCTGTTTTAGAAAGGGTCAAAATCCTAAATGTCCCATATCATCCAGGACATTATTAATTTATTAATGACATATATAATTTTCTGGTTATCATCTAATTAGTACTGCTACACTTTCTTGGATTCTTCACATTAGCAAGCAAGGTAATTTCACTTAAAACATTGATAAAATAAATATTGCAATATTAGAGGACGGTAACACTATGACATGTCTAGGTTGTCCAAGCTACAGTATAGTCGATCAAAGTAAAACAGATGCAAGACCATTCAAAAGACACTGTTCATTGGAATGCATAGAATTCATTTTATCAAGGATTTCTGTCATTCTCTGTTGGTGTATCAGAACATTGCACATTTTTGTAGTCTATAATTTGTTAGCTGTTTGTGTTGGTTGTAATCCTTTACTGATAAGGAAGGCATCTTGTTGTGGATCACGACCAAGGAAGTTTCGTAACATTTCATCAGCATCCTACAAGGAATATTATATTCAGTAGTAAATAAAATGTTTTTATATTTATTAAGCTGTTCTTAAAATGTACTATAGATAACTTGCCAGTCACAAAAATCATTCTCAGTTAACTTTTCTGCAGACACCATTCTAAGATAATTTGTCAGTTATTGAAACCATTCTCAGATAACTTGTTGGCTACTGAAAACATTCTCAGATAACTTGTTGGCTACAGAAACCATTCTCAGATAACTTGTTGGCTACAGAAACCATTCTCAAATAACTTGTTGGCTACAGAAACCATTCTCAGATAACTTGTTGGCTACAGAAACCAATCTCAGATATCTTGTTGGCTACAGAAATCATTCTCAGATAACTTGTTGGCTACAGAAACCATTCTTAAATAACTTGTTGGCTACAGAAACCATTTTCAGATATCTTGTTGGCTACAGAAACCATTCTCAGATAACTTGTTGGCTACAGAAATCATTCTCAGATATCTTGTTGGCTACAGAAATCAATCTCAGATAACTTGTTGGCTACAGAAATTATTTTCAGATATCTTGTTGGCTACAGAAACCATTCTCAGATAATTTGTTGGCTACAGAAATCAATCTCAGATAACTTGTTGGCTACAGCAACCATTCTCAGATAACTTGTTGGCTACAGAAACCATGCTCAAGAAGGAAATGTAAGTAACAGTTTAAATGCAATAGATATTGATTTATTTATACATACTATAGAACCTCCTGGGTGTAATATATATTTTCTGTAATCTGCTCCAACATTTGGATTCATTACACCTTCTTTCTTGAATCGAGAATAAAACATATCCATACAAAACACTTCACTCCACTGAAAAATAAAACAAAGATCATGTATAAGTGATAATACTATACAATTTATGTCTGCCTTTACCAACAAAAGTTTTCCATAATTTTTACTGTCAAATTGACCCCTCTTTAGGGTTCAATAGTGTTATCACCTGACCAATACCCCATAATGTTTGTTAGGACTGATATTAAAAGTGTATAAGTTCCCAGAAAAAAACATTGTTTTGATAGAGAAACTTTAACTTTATGAGATTCTATACCAAATGTAAGTATTGTATTAAATATAATTTCACACAAATGTTTTGGGGCATCACGTGGCATGCTGGCAAACAAACTGGTTAAATGTTTAACTGATTAATCAATGTCATCCCTGCAATCAACAGATACATTGAGTGCAACTGGAAAAAATTCCACCAACCATTGTTATCAATTTTGTTTTAAAATATAAATGCTATGCAGTCTTTTAATGTATGTAATGGTTGTCATCTTTGTGACACGCCATTAGCTTGTTCCACATTCTAGTTGGTTATCCTATCATCGACAGATTTTGTGGGAAACCAAAAGCTTGTACCAAGGCAAACCAAAAACACAATTAGCAACCAAGAGCACAAACAGACAGAGGCATGCATGCATTGAAACACAGAGTACACATATGGATTAGTGTACTGATCAAAGGGAAATAACTCTTATATCTTACACTGTGTTCTTATTTTTCAGAGAACCCACACAATTTGCTGCTACTGTATACATATATGACAGGACATGTATATAAGGTTTAAGATTATGCATTAGTAAGATTTTGTTGAGATTTAACATGCATTTAGTTTACAATGGCTAATTTACCAAGGAATATTTATGTCATGTTGTATAATAAAATAGCTCAGTCTACAGAAATATTTGATTTATTTAGATTTTGGTTTAGACAGGCTGCACTGTCTTTATAAATGCATTTATGTTATTCTTGTCAAACCAATCTCGATTTTCAGTAACATATATATAAAGATATAAATTCTGTACCATATATCCATAATACTGAGCATCATATCCACCAGCTAAATGACCAAAAGATGCCGACATATTTGTTCCAGGGGTCGAAGCAAATCCTAGAAATTCCTGTGACATCTCAGAGAGGATAGCAGCAGTATCAGCCTAGAATAGTACAAGACTTATAACTCATATAATCATAGTAGGACTTATTTAGGATGAATTGAATGGTTACCTTGCTAGATGGAACATAAACGTACAATTTATATCACATTTATATAACATAGGAGCACTCTGGATCCATGTCTGTTGACAGAGTACATATGGATAAAACTGATTGAGTAGATCAATATTTTATCACATTACACTAGCTATATATGACAAGATACTTTTTCATTTATTGGTATTAAAAATAATTTATTTCTTTCAAAATTAAATAATTCCAGTGTAAATGGATTTATTTTATGTTTACATGATAAGCTTTTATTTTTTGACACATGTCATGGGTATCTGCCAAAATTTCATAACAGGAAATTTTCTTCTACATTTTTTTTGTTTGTTTTTTTTTTAAATTACAAGAACAGTTCCACGTTTTATTAAGGTATAGATGTTATAATCTACCTTTGGTTGTGTATGTATTTTCTGATCAAATGTTCCAAGCAGTATCTGTCTCAGGTTAAACATTCCAGCGTTAGCTATACGACTTTGTAGTAACTTCTGTAACAATTCATCAGGGATTGCACTGCCATCTTGGTAATGTGAGGACATTCGACTGAGTGGCTCTTTCTCCCAGCACCAGTTCTCTAACATCTGTGATGGGGCCTCCACAAAATCTCTTTCAACACTGGTTCCACTAATAAAAGAGGAAATGAATCATAGACTATGATAATGATAAATGTTCAACTGTATCATAACTGTCTATTGTCAAGTATTACATCAGACCATACCAGGGATCAAACTCTTTACCTCTCACTTTTGCAACCAACACTGGCCTATACTGTACTAATAACTCTGACTATGCAGTAGTGTACATATGGTGGCCATTAGTTTATTCCATGTTAAGGTAAAATAACAATTTTCTAAACTAAAACTGAAACATGATAGCCCCACTTCTATCCCCTATATATGATATAGCACTTCCTACCTGAACATAGCAAACTCAGCCTGTGCACAAATTTGATGCATCACATGACCAAACTCATGGAAATATGTCTCTACCTGAAACAGAAAGTAAATAATTATGAAGAGTAAAGGGGAGTTTTCCTGTGTCATATTTTATTAAAATATTTAATCTTTTTTGGAACCATTTCCCCCAAAAGGGTAGTCTCTGTGTCAGTCATATATTAAATAAAGGATGACAAGGCTCAAGAGGAACTGTGTCCCTATACAGAATTATGACATCAACATTGCAAGTACAAAATGTTTTAGACATAACCTGTTATATATGTACTGTACTCTTCAGTATTAAATCAATGTGCCTTAATCCACAGCATCAAAGTCAAATCACTGATTTTATAGTGTATTTGAAACAGTGATCAAGTTTATTCAGCAAACTTTGAAATTAAGTCTAAACAGGTTTTGAAAGTCATTCCATGACTTGACTAAATGACCATTAAACAAAGTAGAACTGTAGTGTTAAGTCTATTTATCAGATATTTCAAAGCTGGAAGAACTCAGAAGTTATAAATTTTACCTCATCATGCATTAATAAGGATGGTTTATCAGCTGTTGGTTTTGTGAAGTTAGCTACCATTGCTGCTACGGCTACTTGTCTATTACCATCACCCTGTACACAACCTGGCTATAATACAATACAAAATGTAGTACTTAGCTTTATCATTGTACATTGTTAAATGAAAAAAAACCCATAAATATTTATTATTTTTGTCTTAAATGCCATACAACAAACTGAAATGTGAAATCATTAGTAATAATTAAGTTCTATATGATCTACAGGTAGTTAAGACTGCACCAATGCTGTTTCCTGCAAATGTTTGCAAGATGAAGAATGGAAATTGAGTAAAAATTAACTTTAAACACATTATTTTGTAAAACAAATTATTTACTTATAAAATGTCTATCTATTGTATACTTAGAAGCAATCACTACTGTTTATTTAGCCTATTTCGGAGAAAGCAAGATCGCAAAATATTCTATAAATTTCAATACGACGGGTACAAATCAATGATTCTTTCACTTACATGGACGGAGTCATTACTAAAAAATCCTGTTTCGGCTCCATCCTTGCTTAGTATACCATTTTATGCGACAAAATATAAACTGGGTGGGTGTTTACAATGGTAATCTTTTTTATAAAATGGCAGGGTTCTTTATGTTACATAGTCATGGCGAAAGAGTCGACTATTTAACATGACAAAAATTGATTTAATAAAGTAATAAAGTGAACTACCTTTCTCCATTTTCAAACTTTTTAAAAAATTGACGTAAATTCGAACTTTTAAACTCAACCCGACCTTTGAGCTACCCTTCATTGAACCCCTCACGAACCTACGTAAATAATAAATTCTTCCGTAATTATTACGAAACACACCACCATTTTGTCAAATTTTTTACCATTGTAAACACCCATCAAAAATATGTTTTGGAGAATAAAAGGGTTTATATAATGCATAGATAAGATCGAAATTAGGATTATTAGCAACGACCCGGCTCATGTAAGTAAATGAGAAATTGATCTTTAACCGTTCCATTCAAATCTTTGAAATATTAGTGTTATTCCTCTCTCTGCTGCAGAGTAAATAGATAGTAGTATATAAACTTTCCTGGCTTTGGTATCAAACACACTTTTGCCGATATAAACATTATCAATTTTGTGATGGTATCTGATATGGATATCAAATTTAAATGTTGACATGTACTTTTACCATACATATAATTCACATACTAACCTGTAAACCAAAACATGCAGCATGTCCGTATTTTCCTTCCCGGGGGAATAAATCTAAGTAGAAATATCCCAGTAACTGTTTAGATTTCTTATCTGTTACACTGTACTAAAATAATATTGAATAATGGTTTTATCTAATTACTTTCTCCAAACAAAAGTTGCAAAACATAAATCCAACAAGAACTGTCGATTTAGTCACTGCTTAATTATCTTGTCAATTACACATTAAAATGAATACATGGTATTATATTGAATAAATTACTATTTTCATGAGAAATGAATAAAATTACCTTCACTTAACTATATGGTTCTTAATCTGGTTTTTTTTTAAATTGATTAATTAAGGGCTAATGCTTTCTGCTTTCTTTTATCTTAAAAAAGTTAAAACATTACCATGGTAACATCTTCATGCCAAACTTCAGCTCCATCAATTTTAGCAAACTCTAGACACAAAAGTTCCTATAAAAAATAAAACATATAAAAAATAACAATGACGTGAAGATTGAATTGCCACCATGTAATTTATACCACAATGTTGAAGCTGAAAAACATGTACCAGTACTTGGCAATAGCCAAGGTAACCAAAAACAGGAAACAACAAATAAAATAACAAAAAACAGATATAATATGCATATTGAGAAATTTGATAAAAAATCCCTGACTTTTTATAGGCAATAAATCTATTGTTAAATTGTTGGTTGTCTAGTATCATTATATTTTTAAAGTTTTAACATTTGTGAAGTCAAACAAAAGAGCTATGGTAAAATTCAATCAAGTTGTATAAAATTCAAGAAATTGAATTCTCTGAGATTAGATTTTCTAGAACCCAATATACAACATCCATTGCATGTTTCAATAAGCAAGGATTTTTTTTTATAAAAGTGGAAAGTGAAAATCTAACTATACAAATAAAATAAGAAGTTGTACCTGATAAATATCTAAGAGTCCTTTTGTAACAACCTGCATGGGGAAGTATTCTTTAAGTTTATTATGATCTACAGCATACTTCTTCTCCTCGGTCATTGTCATATAGTACCTCAGATCCCAGTAGTGTATCTCACCATCGTAATTATACCCATACTTATCACACTGTCAAAATAAAATAACAACAAAATTTTTAATTTTAATTTATTTTTTAAAATTAATAAAAGTCTACAAAATGATGTGAAAGTTACAGGGTCTAATCTGACATCGCTGATCATCTAACATCACCAATAACCTGACATCACATCATCTGACATCACTGATAATCTGACATCACCAATAACCTGACATCACATCATCTGACATCACTGATTATCTGACATCACCAATAACCTGACATCACATCATCTGACATCACCGATAATTTAACAGACACCACAGACACATCTGTTCTGTGAAGTTATAATGCACATAAAACGTTAATAATAATATAAATTATGCAGGTAAATGCTAAGGTTTTACACAAGACCTTTACAGGCCCTACATTCAGCTCAATATGTAGCATAAAATGAAACTTCCCTAAGTAATATGGTGTTCAAGTTAGATTTTGACTTTGGAGTGTACAGGATGGCACAGCTGTTGATATTCAGATTGACAAAAAAAATTGGGAAATAAATAATTTGATGAAATAAAGAAATTGTATTCAAGTTATTGAAAAAAGATATAGCTTATCAACATTGGAACTGCTAAATTTGCGGATTGTAGAGTTTGTGATATATAAAAATGCAGATAGTCTAAAAATTATGTAACAGACAAACATGACTGATCTTTTAGCATGTCAGAAGTTTTCAAAGAAGGTTACAGGTTAAAACCTGAGATTCCTGCTTGCTAAAATATTGTCTGCCAAAAACTGAATAAGACAAAAATCTGATGTTTCATTATCAGATAAGACAAAAAAGTAGAAGGCTACTTTCTATTGAAGAAGACTTGTACAGAGAGAACAATCACAACCATAAATAGAAATAATCTACCTCTTCTTTCTTATATTCCAGGAATAATTTCAGTTCATCTTTTTTCAGAGGTTGTAGCTTCTTAGCTAACTCAGTTTCAAATGTCTGTACTCTCTCAGGGTCTTTAGCCATCCTCATGTCTAACACAAAAGCTGCATGATTTTTAAAACCAAGTAGTTGGGATTTCTGAAATAAGAAATTATAAAATAAAATATTTCTATGTTGTAAAACCAAAACTTCTGGTATTATGGAATATAGTGACACAGCTGTATATCTAGCCAATGTAGAATTATCTAATTGAAAAGATACTGAAGCATGAAACTCTAATAACTGATAAAAACTTATACTCACTCAAACAGATGTGAGAATTTATTCTTGATATTTGAACTTACTTATACTTTTATATCTAACACATTCTTAATGTAATATGACATGTTTAAAGTAAAATAAGAGAACTATAAAAATATCAAGGTATCATACAAAATACCAAAGAATTGTAAAAACAATTTAAAAAGATGTTTATCATAGGCGTAGGAGGGTTTTTAATATTGGGCGGCCAAACCGAAGCTATGTCTATGTCGTGCCGCAGGTATGACCTCGTGCCTATGGGACAATGCGGTGAGAGTATGCACCCCCTGCTCCTACGCCTATGTTTATAAATAATGGGATGATTTGCATTTCTGTATGAATTGTCTGTTAATTTCCATAATCACTTTATTTTACCCATACAGGTAAGTATTAAGATTGTTATGAGGATAAGAGATATTGTATACTGGTATAAGTATCTTAAGATAACTGACATTTTGCGTAGATACAGTACACCATCAATATGACATATTATAGTACCTTATGCCTAAGCTCAACTAGCTCTTCTAGTATTGCTGTATTCTCTTTTATACATCTGAAATAGTAATTACTTTTATAAAAAAATCTTTTTTGCACTATGTGTAATTACTCCATGTTTAATAGACAAGTCTAGAGAATTAAAAAGTTGTACAAATTAAATAGAATTACAAGTACCTTTGCACTAGAAACAGTTATCCCCAACTCTTTCAATGATTTAAAATCCATTTTCTATGCCAGTCATTGTATTAAACATAAAGCATTTTTTACAGTGCTGTTAACATTCAAATTAAGTACATGTGTGTAAATTTACAATTTACAATCAATATGTACCATTATGTATCCTCAACCCATCTTTGTTGGTACAATTACTGAGGTATTGTGGAACAAGAAGGCCACAAATGCCCTGTGTGCTAACCTGAGAATAGTTTGCATTCAGCTCAATTTTTGAGCACCTAAGAATAATTTGCATTTTGCTCAATTTTTGAGCATCTGAGAATAATTTGCATTTAGGTCAATTTTACAATAAAGCAACATTGAGAAGATTGACAATATTTTCCAATAATGTGAACAAATGACCTACCATACTTATTAGTTCATGGCTAATATATACACTTGACCTAGCTAATGCCAAGAAGATAATTTTGGGCAAGTTTGAAGGAAATTTGGCTATATATATATGACATCCAGTTAGGTTAAAAACAAGGGCTTTCTATGATTTAACTGAGTGACCTATATATTGACCAAGACCACTGCGGTAGCTCAGTTGGTAGAGTGCTCGCTCCGTAAGTGGGAAGTCGTGGGTTCAAACCCCGGCCAGGTCTGACCCGAGACTTGAAAGTGGGTAGTGACTGTTCTTTCGCCAAGCACTCGGCATTATGAAATGAAAGTCACAGTTCTTTCGAATGGGAACTTAAAATAAACGACGTCACAAGCTATAGGTGAAGGTGCAGAAATTTTGCCTGTGCGTTGCGCTGATGGCATTATACAGCAGGGTTCTTTAGCGTGCCAAGCCCACCATGACACAGGACCTCGTTTATTTTAAGTTCCCATCCGAAAGAATCGTGACTTTCATTTCATAATACCGAGTGTTTGGCAAAAGAACAGTCACTACCCACTTTCAAGTCTTGGGTCAGACCTGGCTGGGGATCGAACCCACGACCTCCCACTTACGGAGCGAGCACTCTAACAACTGAGCTTCGCAGTGGTTTTTGCTATCAAGAAATTTTCTTTAAATTAAAAAACAAAACTAAAAAGGCCTTAATTTAAAACTCTCTTCTATGAAAAATGTGAAAGAGAAAAACAAACCTAGAGTTGAATGCTGTTTCTAATTTCTTTCTTGTTTCTGGGTTGCGTGCTTTCTTCATGCAAGGAAAGTAATGAGGATACTTCAACGTGACTTTACATTTACCTCCATCTGTCTGTGAATACATTATAATTATAAATAAATAAATAAATGATTATCAGGGTACACTAGCTACAATGATGATGATGATAATAATAATGATGATGACTGTAAATTTGATCAAATACTTGCATCTCATAGATGGTACTAAGTTGTGTAAAAATTTTGATGTACTTATGCAACAATTTAGACGAATATTATTTAATTTAGATACAGTTTATTTTAAACTCACCTTTTCTAGATTTTTAACAAAATCTTCTGGTACTCCAACTGAAATAATAAAATCATAATCGTTATATTAGACATAAAACAGAACATGTAATTAACATGGACATGTGCAGTGTTATGTACATCATGACTGGATGGATTTTGTAGAGATGATAGGAAAGACTACTGTCAGAGCCGGTCTGTTTGTGACAGTGAAGTAATGGTTTTTTTCATAGAAAATCAAATAAATCTGAATAAAAATTGATATTATTTACTGACTTGTACCTAGTTGTAACAGGAAGTCTGTATGCACATTCACAATTGTCATAACGTTTTTCTGTAGAAAGGAAAATTTTGG
Source organism: Anadara kagoshimensis (assembly GCA_021292105.1). Taxonomy (NCBI): domain Eukaryota; kingdom Metazoa; phylum Mollusca; class Bivalvia; order Arcoida; family Arcidae; genus Anadara; species Anadara kagoshimensis. Next base: position 4,444,611 of record CM037860.1, on the reverse strand, counting down.
CACTACAGGGATTTTACATGGTGAAAATGACTGTGTTTACACTGAAAGTGATGTCCTTGTTGACAATTTACGTCATATGGGCAACAGTGTCCCCCATTTGCCTGATTTTCAACATGTAAAATCCCCATAGCGCCAACGTTTTGCCCTGTGCAGAAATATTCTACGTTAATCACGAATGGGCATACAGATTTCCTGTTACGGCTAGGTAAAAGTAAGTGAATATTATCAATTTTTATTCAGATTTATTTGATTTTCTATGGAAAAAAGCGTAACTTCACTGTCACAAACAGACCAGTAGACATCGTTATGTTGTTACTAAGTAAAGTCTTCTATAACATTATAGTGATATGTCTTTTAAAGGTTTCTTATCCGGGGCCTTTTACTTTCATTTTAACATGATTACCTAATTCTTCTTCTGTGAATTCTAACACTGTGTTCTCTTCATTCAGATTTTTACTGAAATCTATACTCAGTTCACTCATTCTCTTCTTTATTGTTTTTATTTGTTCTTGAACATCTTTAGGTAAATGAAGTCCTATAAATAAATAAAAGAGTTATAAAATGTTTATTCATAATCAAAAAAATTACAATATTATAGCTGAAGACTGTTACATGTTACATATGAATTATCTCCCCTTAAGCTTCAGAGATGATATTTGGTTCGATGGATCTTGAGACTAGGATTACAGACAAAATAAGATTACCGGTACTGTTACACAGGAAAATGTCCAATATTCAATGTTTGTTTTCCATATAAAGAATATGGAAATGTGTTAATATCGTTATTTTTTCCCTGTGTTTCCCATGTCTTTAACAATGATTGTATAACTAAGGTTTCTCAATATTCTTTGAAGTAATTAACAGTAAAAACAATGCCCTAATAAATACACACAATTTAACAGTTTTGTTGTTTCTATCTTGTTTTGATATATTTTACCATTTCTCTTTCCCAGTTTAATACATTTTTCCAAAATATCTTTTTGCTTCTGGTTTCATGCCATCTGTCCCTTTTGTTCCAAAGCCACAAAAGAGTCAAAGACATCCTGTCGCATGCTAGAAACAAATAAACAATCCTATATAACTATATCATGAAGTGAATTTTACCTGCCAGTCCAAATGATGTTTAAAATATGTATATTGAGATTCCACCATCTATTTGACCGAATTACCGGTACCGGTACTTTTATTTTCTAAATTCTGGAGTGCGTAGTGACAGAACATTGCCATTTAATGTTTTAGTCTAAGGATGAACCTAGTTGGAAATCAAAACCTTGGCATCTCACTTGTGGTATAAACCTTATAATTAATTAGAAACACATATCAATGTATCACTATCCAATGTCTTTATTTTATCGGAAATGTTTTGAATCACACTGTTTTTGTTATTTCAAGCTGGTCATACAAAACTTATATGCCACTATATCAAAACTCAGCATTGCAGTTTCTTACTGAATTAGTTTATGTATCAAAGTTTAACATAGTTAAACATTCCAAGATGTCACTAGCTAAAGATGAATTTGCAGAAATTCACAATGATATGTTTCATGGATTGCACTATGGCATGAAGAGTTTATAAACAAACTTACATCACTACAAATATTAAAACATAATTTATTGCCTATAAACTTTATGCCAACTAATACATAAACCCCATACAGTACCCCCCATACATTCTATTACACATACTACGTAATGCAATGTTAATATGACGTCATATACAAACAACAAATTTAGCACCAACATAAAGACAAAGGTCAAGGTTGACTTAGAAGTAAGTCAACCGGTGTTACATGAAAATGTTACCGAAATTAAATGTTCGTATTATATTTCCGTGATTACAGTCTAACTCATGCTAAACCTTTGAAGGACTGTTCTAAATACATTCTCCATTAGGCAGCATAAAAATGTTCTTCATTTTCTACCACAGCCACTACATATTTACCAAATTAACCCAACTGGGATTGAATTACTACCCTTTTTTATTTAATTAATTGTATTAACCTTAATTCTACTTCAAATTCTGATAATTCTTTGTCACATTTTACACTGGCATCTCTTAGTTCTTTATCTGATGATACATGCTGCATGAAATCCAAATTATTTCTTACAACATTGGATTCACAATCATTATCTGCCATTGCCTAAAATAGTGAAAAATAAAAAAATTATATGCTACTTTAAAATATATACAATGCACTTAGTTTTCATAAGACTAATAGTCCTACAAAGATTACAGATCCGATTACTAAACTTTCCACTGAAATCCATGGCTCCAAAGAGATACTAGTATTTAGTTCATAGAGAGCCATAGGCTAAGTAAGTTATTGGTATATGGCAATAGTTAACATCCCATTGTCTGACTGTACATGTTAATAGTAAATAGTAAACTTAGAATTTTTTCAAACTAAGACCAACAGGCAAAGTTTAATTATACCTTGTAGGAAAGCTTTTAATTTTTTCGCACAGATGGGGTAGTAAGGGGATTGTGTTGGAAAGTTTTCAAACTTGCACAAATGGGGATGGTGGTTGATTCATTTTGGCAGGGTTTCTTGTTTGCATTGAATATACCGGGTAATCAAATATGTATTTTTGCTTCCAACGGTTATATTGATGTCAGATGTAACTGAACCCATTATTCCCAACTTATTTTTAAGGTAAAACTATTTATCTTTTCCTCATATGTAAAATAAATGAGAATATAAACTATGTTGTCTGCAAATGGAGTCTTGCTTGCAGTTGACCATTAGATTTTGCAACAAAATGTTAGTACTACTACCACAGACTAGTCATGATGTACAGGATAGTAAATTAGTTTATAGCAGTCCCAGCTGGCACATTTGTGACACATAGTCAGCAAGTATAAGAACCAGAGGTAATGAAACCTGGTTCTTGGCACCATACTGCAGTGTAAACTCATACAAGTATTCCCAGGGTTGCATCTAGGATAGAAGATTTTGGAGAGATTGTGCCCCCTCGATTTAAAAAGGGGGAGATTGGTCGCCCACTCCTGTGTAAAAATGGGGAACTACATCTTAACAAAGATAAAATTCAAAAGTACTTTATTCACTTCCGTTTTACACTGTGTTGCCGGTAGGTTATGTCACAAGTTGGAAGACTTTTTAGTTATTATTTAGCAATGGATCATTTAGTAAACAAAAATGATAATTAAATCTTCTGAATAGTACAAAAAATTTAGTGAAATTCAAAAAGAAAAATTTTAATCATCATGATATTTCGTAAATGCACCAGCATTAACAATATGCCATCATCAGTTCAGTCTTTTGTTTTTGTCAATTCCAAACGTTGACATACCTTTGTATCCAGTGAATCTGCATCAGTTGAGTTCTTTATCGTGCCATGGGGGAACTCTCCATAAGTGGGAGGTAGTGGGTTTGAACCCAGACCAGGTCTGACCCAAGATTTGAAGGTGGGTAGTGACTGTTCTTTCGCCAAGCACGCAGCATTATGACATGAAAGTCATGGTTCTATCGGATGAGAACTTAAAATAAATGAGGTCCCATCACTCCAGTGTCATGACAGGTGTGGCATGTTAAAGAACCCTGTTGTATTATGCCATCAGCACAATGCACCGGCAAAATTTTTGCACCTTCGTCTATAGCTGACAACATCTCGATATAAGTGAAATATTGATACAATTCCTAGATGAATATTTACAGACATTTTTTAAAAACTTTTGAATTCAATATTAACTGATTAACAAATTTTAACATGATACTGTGGGCAGATAGGATTTATTTTTTTTCACAAGTAATGGCAAATCTGCACAATACAACCGCACAACCTCCCATGAGATTTGCAAGATTTCTCATAGAAATGCAAAAATCTCACAGCCTTGATGCAACAATGTATTCCTTATTTTCTGTCAGAAACCAGATTCTGGAACAGCCAACCAAATCATCTTATAGAAGCAAAGACACAGGACTCCTGCAAGACCAGCTCTTCTACTCAGCTAGATATCAGGATGGTGTTTTTAACTGCATCTCCCTTACACATGTAAGTTTTACTATGTGAATATGTTATAGGAGAACCAGGCACATTATTATTATAATTATTATTATCGTAGTTAAATCAGCAAAATAAACCACTATTTTATATTATTTTGACTTGTAACCCCAACAAGTCAAAAATAAGAATGGGGGTTTAGTGGGATGATTAGTCAGACTGTATTCAATATTGTGAAAAGAAGAATTAAGCAGAAGCTGCTTGTAAGTATCACCTATATATCCTCATGTGCTCTAACTTCATGGTAGCGTCAACTTCGTGGCATTTTGTTTATACCGGATATCAATCAAAGGAAGCACATCACTGCCCATGTTCAAAGTCAAAAAGGCGCCATAAGTGTTCAACTTTCCATTTTTGTTATAAAAAATTTAAAATATTTTTGAAAATTACGAAAATATGTAAAAATATCAGAAATTTTAATTTTTGGACAGATTTTACTCTACCCAAATTATTCTTAAACTATTTCATTATTTTTTCGTTACATGTAAAATAAATCAAGATGTAAACTATGTCGTCTGCAAATGGAGTCTCTGAATTATTGATCCGATCCTGGTTTGAAACATTTAGTACCAGGTAAATATAGTTTTTAATGAAATCAAAAACGTGTGACACTTACGCCATTTTCAGTAAAATATATGCATTTTTCACTATATAATATGATGTAAAAACGGGTGCAAAAACGAGGTCATTTGCTCATGTCATACCGTAAGTGTATGATCGTTTTTTCTTAATACAAATGTTAATTTTTAACAAATTCTGTTGTTAATCTAAACTAGACTACTTAAAATATTGCTTTTAGATAAAATCAGATTTTTAGAAATTGATCATGTAAAATCACGTGATCCGGGAGACCTCCCACGAACTTTCCACACATTCTTCAGAATAGCATCTAACTCGAGGGTATTGTTTACAAACGATGTTTACCGATATATAACAAAAATAGCCGAGGTTATTTTCGATTTTGAAAGTGAAGTGACAAGAAATTTGAAGTAAGACTCAAATGGCTATTGTTTGCTGACAATTGCCCATTAATTTTTTGACACAAACTGTTAGTACCACGAACTTAGGACACACGAGGATATATATATGTGTGTTATTAGTGCTGTTAGAAGCGATACAAAAGTCAATGGAAATATCATATGGGGTGCAAATTATTCATAATTTGGCAACATGTCGGACTAAAAAAACAAGTATTGTTGGTTATACCTTGATTACATTGTCATACGTGACAGCATTTGAGTCAAGGGCACCAACTGCATCATAAACAGCTTTCGTTTCTTGCATAAGTTTTTTGGTGGAGGCATCGATGCTGGCTGGAGTCAGTTTCCAGTTAAGTTTAAGTCCCGCTAAACGTGACATGCTGATACTGAAGTGCCTTTTTGAATTTTTCACACAGATAACAGACGATGTTTTGATATATGATGAAAATAAATGGCAACGGACGCTTGTAACGAATATTCTTGTGCACAATATGGGTTTTTCCATAAAGCGTGTTGTCATTCGTCCCGTCAACTCGCCGCTTGGTCTACCTGTTTAAATAAAGCCGCATTTGAAAACGCATTGACGATTAAGATTTTACCAAGCACCTGCTGCTGCTCTTGTTGTTGTCCTTAGATATCCAGCCATGCTAGGATAACCACTGATAACCATATGCCGTTTTTAAGCAGACACCGTGTGCATGTGCCGAAAATAACAAGTTGTCCAAGCTTATACCATACTACCAAAGGAAATAGATGTCATTTAAAATAAAACGTTAGCATTGTCAATAATATCTTGGCACAAAACGCAAACATATAAATTCAGTTTATATGTAAAAGGTAAAAAGAAGGAGAAAAATGCAGGGTCGGGCCAGGGCCTTCCACAAAATGGGAGATTTCTTTACTTTACCCAGACTGTGCCCTAATTAGTTCTGATTGACTATCCGTAGGTTTGTATTACAATATCCATTATATATGTCATGTAACAGTCACCTAAAATCTGTTTTATTATGTATCAATTTAAATGAATTTTTAAATGATTTTTTAAAAATTGTATTCAGAAAAAATATATTTATTTCAAATTACTTTTCAAGAAGTCATAGAACAAAATACCAGGATATGTACCGGTAATTAAAATTAAAACAATATTATAGGTCGGGCAAAATACGAAATGCGAATTTCCTTCTCATAATTTCAACACATAAATCATCGAGTACCCCGGAATGACGTCACATTCTACTATCAATCATAGCTCTCCCGCCAGGTGTCGCAATTTATGGGAAGGGTGTATAATGAAATGTGACCAAGAGAAAAGTGAAAACTAGAAGTTTGATAAAACTAAATGTTGTAAATATGCACTTTCAAAAAATCGGCCTTTAGAGTTTGCATTATACCAATCAAACATCAATACCTATCAAGTTCTTCCATCCTGTATCGGTTTATGATGCACAATTATTTATTTATTTATTTATATTTAACACGAAAATCATGATAGAAACGAAGGAGAAAGAAATGATTAAAAATTATATGACCCGTAGTAAAATTTTATTATTGTTTTTCAAATTGATATTTATATTCCGTCATTGTCAGTTATCAATCTATTCATACTCCCGTAACTCTCGTTTTTATACATAATTATATTTTCACGATCATATAACTAATATGAAATTCTTAATTCAAGACAACATCAAACGATTAATATAGTATATTACCAGGTGTATACCAACACCTGTCAATCAATTTTGTGAATTGCAAGAACACATCATGTTGATTAAAGGTACGGGTTTCAATCTAAGGAATGTCTAATAAACAAACTTTTTGTCAAAGTGGACTTATTAATGATAATCTTTAATTAATGGTAGTTGTCATTTGGATGTAAATTCCACTCCATCAAACGATTTTATCGTGAATTATTAAAAGAATTTTCAGTTAGTCCAATACATAATATTAGTAATCAGGTAATGTAGGTAAAAAGTATTCTGTGGGGATCTAGTTAATAAAATAAATCAGTTGGTTTACAGTAAAAACTCGGGTATCACATGCACGGTTGTAAGATAATAATGTTTTTTGTTTCTGATACTTGTCCGTTTTATTTCTGGGCTCGCATGACAAGTGAATACATCACGATACATGTATAAAGTATATTCGAACATGATCAAAAACAAAAATACATTGGTCACGAATTTGTATACCATTTTGGTAGCATTTGTGTACTATTTTTAAACATCGATTTCACCTGAAGTAATGCATATTTTTACTTTATATTTTTATACAAACGTGCCATATGTGTATATTTTGCATACATTATAAGTATTTTTATTAACACGATATTTTAATAAGAAATTGAACGAAATCGAAGGGGTGTCTACTGACTTCAGTTGAGGAAATATACCGTAGTCCGGCCATTTTGGTAGCATTTTCAAATGACCATTTCTCTAAAAATACAAAATGTCATTCCTTTATAATTATTTTATATAAATGTGTAATTATATGTCCATTTTACACAGATTATATGAGTTTTCATTTATATGACGGTTTTAATAACGAAATTGAACAAAATCGTAGGGGTGTTTACCGACATCGGCGTCCGGCCATTTTATCATTTTCCAAAATGGCAGGACTACGATAATATTTCCTTAACTGAAGTCTGTAAACACCCCTGAGATTTTCTTAAATTTCTTTATTAAAATCCCCATATAAATGAAAATTTTTAAAATATATGTGAATTAGACATATGATAACACGTTTATATAAAATATAAAGGTATACAATTTTGTATTTTAAGAGAAATGGGCATTTGAAAATGCGTTTTTAGAAAATATAAGACCACAGTATTCATTACTTCAGGTGAAATTGATGTTTAAAAATGGTACACACATGCTACCAAAATGCTACTCAAATTAGTGACTACCCAAAAATACTAATCCATGTCCGAATCACAATAGAAGCAAAGTAAAAACTTTGGAACTGACAAGTTAGGTGTGACACGTGATCTTCCACCATGGAACTGAGACCGGGTGCTCCGGAAGGGTAAGCACCTCCTGTTTAGCTAGCTACACTCGCCACGCGTGTAATCAAAATTGTGTGAGAGGAACATGGAACTATGGGACGTCAAATATATCCAGGGCAATCCTGGACACAGAGGCATTATACTTATCAACAATACTGTGATCATGGCCATAACACTTTTTGAGGGCCTTGATAAGCCTAGGCTTGCAATATCCCTTAGTCAACAATTTATTTGCAAGCAACTTTCTTCGTTGTACAAAGTCCCTGTAGTGGAAACAAGCTCTACCATAACGTATTAATTGGAAAACAAATACACCATAAGCAGAAGAAGCAGGTATATTGCTGTATAGAAAAGGAAAGTTGACAATAGAAAAATTTAAATCATCATGTTTGTCATCAAGCTTCAAATGTAGCCTTTCGTGGGCGTCATAATTCAGTTTAAGTCTAAATAGGAAGCAGAACTTTAGGAATCAGTCGTGTCTTTTATTTCAAGCTCACTAGGATAGATGGTATTCATATAGTCTCCAGATTTAGGATTGTTAGAACGTCATCTATATATCTGTCATGTGCTACTTTTGAATGTATTATTTCATAAAAATTCAAAAGTAGCACATGGCATATCTGTATGTTGAGTTGAATGATTTGGCGACAGTCTTCTCTCCAGAGTTAACAAGGTTCTGCATAAATTCTGTTTCATAAGAATAAAAATACAAACCAGCAAGCAATGGTGCACAGTTTGTACCCATTGGTATATACCGATTGTTTGTTGAAAAACCAAATTACCAAACATAACAAATATGTTATCTATCAAAAACTCCAACATTTTGTTGATGTTATCTTCAGTATATTTTTGTTTGAAATGTCGTTAACATGCGGCGAATATATCACTCGGTGGCAAAGCCACCTCGTGATTTATTGTGAACTCCGGCCTGTGTATTATGCGACTATATCACGGGTAGATGTTGATTATTTCTTAAACAATCTATTAAAATAATTTCTTTTTTGTTTATAAAAATCAAATCTAAATCTAAAATGAATGAAAACAACGATATTAGGGGCGAATGATTTGTTTTAAGGTTCTTGTTTTTTTCCCCGAGTACCAACGCACTCTGTTGTAGTTACCATGCAGAAGAGAACCTACTTGGTCTGGAAGGATTATAAAATAGTTTTTTGAAAAAAATTAAGAAAATGGATTTGAGACAAATAATGAGTAAGTTCAGCAGGTTCAATTATTCCGGGGTAAAGTGGCTGAAAATAATTGTGATAGTTGTTTTCACTAACATTTACATTATCGGAAGAATATGTAGATACTTTCCAAAATTTTCACCATAGGCTTAGTTTTCGCTTGGCGCACCTCATGTAGCATTTATTTATTTATTTTATCCTGATATAAAAATATTCAGTACGGAGATACATACTATAGCTATGTCGTGTGCTACTTTTGAATTTTTATGAAATAATATAATTCAAAATGTGCGCATGACAGCTAGATCATGTGAAGTCAGATTTCATCTTTAAATAATCAAATAAATAATAAAAATAATCATAAAATAATGAATAAATAAATAAATAAATAAATAAATAAAACCAAAAAACGGCGTGGGTCTGAGGTTAAAGGGCGATAACCCTGTAAGGGTTCATCTGTTAACCACACTTGCACCGTTCGATTCCTCTCTTTGAGCGGACACGACGGTATATCACTCAGCTTTGCACAAGGGATCGAGTCCCGACACGCACTTTCGCCTTTCCGGCTATTCAGGGATTCCTTTTTATGAGCGGTGTTACCTAGCTACTTTGACCCGGGATTTCCAAGGTATTTTTAGACCTAGGGATTCCCTTCCGGTATCCCCACTTCTCCCCACGCCCTATACTACTATTAACAAAATGCCAGATTTAAGCTCAGGGAAATCTTTGTTAATCAATGACTGTGAAACTGGAGCCAATGGTATTTTGTTGATAAATCAATCTCCCATATTCCTAGATGTAATGCACTGTACTTTCATACCCAAAAAAATTGTGCCATTATTTGATCATTCTGATAAAATTTTACTTTTGATATAAGAAAATTTGAAAGATGTACAGATGAATCCAATTCATAATAAGTAATGTTATTATCAAAATGTTAAAAAGACAAAATAATGATTGATAAATCAAATTGAAATAATGTTTTAGACAGTTGACTAGAACAAGTCGAACTACCAATTAAGAAAATCAGCAGCCACAGCATTGAATGAATTAAACACAACAAACATTGGAGTGGAGCTCAGTGGATTGTTGGTTTAAACCATGGTCTCAGGTATCACAGCACCTCTCAATGTCTAGAATCAAACCCCACTCGGGATAGATCCTCGAAAATATGAACATAGAGAGAATAGGTACAATGCCATTTGTCAGTTTATCTGCTGAATGTCGGTAGTTTACTGCAGGCATTCTGGTTTCCTCAAGTTCACCATCCCAGAAAAGGACTCAAAGTGAAAAAATCTTGATTGGGTTGTAAAACTCAATTCCTTTATTTCTCCTTTACACTAGATTCTACAATATACAATGGGGGTGGGGAGTGGCAAATGATGTATATTTCTACACTTATTCCACGTATGTCATAAGTAAAAACACACATACCAATCCATGTCCAAACAACAATTCCAAAGCAAAGTAAAAACAAACATACCAATCTATGTCCAAACCAACATCCCAAAGCAAAGTAAAAACAACATACCAATCCATGTCCAAACAGCAATTCCAAAGCAAAGTAAAAACAAAAAAACCAATCTATGTCCAAACCACTATCCAAAAGCAAAGTAAAAACAAACATACCAATCCATGTCCAAACCACAATCCCAAAGCAAAGTAAAAACAAACATACCAATCCATATCCAAATCACAATCCTAAAGCAAAGTAAAAACAAACATACCAATCCATGTCCAAACCACAATCCCAAAGCAAAGTAAAAACAAACATGCCAATCTATGCCCAAACCACAATCCCAAAGCAAAGTAAAAACAAACATGGCAATATATGTCCAAACCACAATCACAAAGCAAAGTAAAAATAAACACACCAATCCATGTCCAAACCACAATTCTAAAGCAAAGAAAAAACAAACATACCAATCAATGTCCATACCACAATCCATAAGCAAAGTAAAAACAAACATACAAATCCATGTCCAAACCACAATCCATAAGCAAAGTAAAAACAAACATACCAATCCATGTCCAAACCACACTCCATAAGCAAAGTAAAAACAAACATACCAATCCATGTCCAAACCACAATCCATAAGCAAAGTAAAAACAAACATGGCAATATATGTCCAAACCACAATCCCAAAGCAAAGTAAAAACAACATACCAATCCATGTCCAAACCACAATTCTAAAGCAAAGAAAAAACAATCATACCAATCCATGTCCAAACTACTTTTCCAAAGCAAAGCAAAAACAAACATACCAATCCATGTCCATACCACAATCCATAAGCAAAGTAAAAACAAACATACCAATCCATGTCCAAACCACAATCCATAAGCAAAGTAAAAACAAACATACCAATCCATGTCCAAACCACAATCCATAAGCAAAGTAAAAACAAACATACCAATCCATGTCCAAACCACAATCCATAAGCAAAGTTAAACTTTGAAACTGGCAAATTAAGTGAAACACTTGGACTTCCATCAGGGAAGTGAGACCGGGTGCTGCGGGAACGCAAACACCTCCTGTTTAGCTAGCTACAGTCACCGCGTGTGTAATGAAAATTGAGAATAAATGGAGCATGCGACTAATTACCAGGGTAATATGGAATATAGAGTCATGACAAGCGATTATTAATACATGCATCTGTCTGTAGTCGGCATTGATATACATTGGAACATACATAATCTAAGAATCTTAAAATTAAAATCTATTCATCTAATCAAACACTTCTACAGTTGTCTCAATTTGATAGCGCTGTGAGTACACGGGTGTACAAGATTCACATGTGATACAGAACACTTGTATTTGATGGTTACATCGGCATCATGCAGATACCTGAAACATGGATGGAAACAATTTACTTGAACTAATATAGCAAAACATTTCATTTGACAACTCTAGCATGAAATAGTTTGGGTATGAGAGAAGCGAGTGATAGCACTTGATTATTGGCAAGCACCAGAATGCTTTTTTCAAAATTCGTTCTGAGTGAAATGAGTTGTTGCACAATTTATTCCGCCGCTGAGGCTATTTATCGTAATTCACATTTTACTGATAGCCTACACATTATTCTCGTAAATATATGGTTCACAAGTTTTATGTATAAAAAGGTGAAATAATTGCGGTAACAATGAATGAACTACATCGATGGTAAATTTGAGGTGACAAGACAAAACTTATGAGGAATATAAAAACAACAAATAATCACTTAAACATGCCATTCACAACCAATATCGTGTGGCTGTGTGGAACGTGTAGAACGTGAAAGCGTTATAAAGAAAACCACATTAATCGATTTAGGCTAGGAAAAATAGATTGACTTGATTGATTTAGGTTATGAAAAAATAGATACGCCTGATTTTGTTTTAATAAATTTATTTTTTACGTTTTAATTCTGAGAAATTATTCACGATAAATTTGGAATATAAGCATGATAAAGACTTTCAGACATAAATAACTCGGCGACATTGAATGAAATGGATCGTTTTTAGACATGATAATTCTGTATATATCAACTATAGAGGGTATTTAAATTCTGAACACCAACAATAGACTATCATGCACTTTGTATTTCCTGAAGTTTTCACATTCCTAACTCGGACGACCTTGTATTATATTGTACTAGTATATACTTATTGACATCAATGCTTAAATAAAATCCACAAGAATAGAACAAACCCATCTTTATTGAAATCTGATAAATTTGTAAACAAATGTGCCTGAAAGCGTTGTCATTTTCTTACCTTTGGTCAATTTATCCAAAAATCCAAAGTTTAGTCGTATACATGTAGTAAAAAAAGGTTTCTCGGAATTTCAAGCTTTGTTATTTTATGCATCAAAATAAAGTTTATAATAACTCTTATAATAAATTTTGACATTGAAAAGAAATGTATGTATTGAAAATGTTGTCATATTTTTTATTATTATTTCTTTCATATAAACTTGAAAGGTTGCAACATGGAATAATACTTAAATGCATTTTTAAAAAGGGTTTGGCTGTTTGGATAAAAAATCAGCAAAACCTGTGAAATGGTTTCATTTTTCTCTCAATAGTAAAAATCCACTTTCACAGTCATTTTTATTCTCAAACCTAAAGTATTCACAATATTTTTTACTTTGCAATACCAGTTACGATGAACACTTCAATGCATAACTAAGCTAAATAGTGTAAGTGTGCTTTTAAGTGACGCAGAATTAACTTATCAAAGACCGCAAGCTAAGACTCGAAAACAGTTACTATGCTGCAATTTAAATTCTTTTAAAATTCTACCAATTTCTAAGTTGGTAAAGGATAGCTCGAGAATCAAATACGCCTTGTGTGTTAAGCCCCATTTATACGGCGAGAATTGCATACCTATATGTAAATTTACTTATGTAAGCAAAAGTATATTTTACTTTGCGTTCATACATAATTTATGTACCATAAGTAAATTTGAAGTTTTCAACCAATTTTGGATAATTTTCATTCTGAACATTGAACAGTTTAGACTTGTTTATCAGATAAGAACGTTTCCTTACAATTTAAGCACTGATTTGATACTGAGCTATTATAATGGCAAAGGAGCCGTTCTACTTGGTGATCCAGCATATCTGTCATATACCAGTTTTTGAATTTAATCATAAAATACATTAATGTTATGTGACATATCCTTTAAAGACTTGTTTTCTCAAGCCTTATACAAACAAACAAAATCTTACACCAGTGCAGAGCACATTTATATGCCATCTAGTTAGGGTAGAACGACACTGGATCTTTGATCTCTTTGGGTTGCTTGAAATTCCCATTGTGATGTTTGCAATAAAGGATTGATGTCCATGTCGTGTTTGTTTGCTCTGTAAAAGGAGCTTATGTTATTTCTCGTAACATATATCAGATATTTAGATTAGCCCATGTCTCCTAAAACCCAGTCTGGGCCCCAAACTGTTTACATATTTTAGTTATTTTTTACATTAAAACTTCTTTTTTAACTGAGCTGGACCCCTAACTCAAATTAGTTAATCTTCATACCTGTATATGAAGCTGCAAATTAACTCTTTAGGGATCGGTCCGGCGAATGTTTTTATTAAACTTGATAGTTAAAATTATTTTAGTGATGTTGAAGATGATGATGCTTGTAATATTTGTTCTCCCAAAACACTTCGTGACGACATGGAATCTCCTTTCATGGACAATTCATTGTCAAATGTGTAAAAGTAAATTTTCTTTACATTCTTTGGTTGACTTTTGTTGCTTCAGCACTTTCTCTTCGAAAACTAGTAAAACGTCAAATTTTGGTGACCGTTTGTCACTAGTTTTTGTGCTTTTGTCAAATAAATCTATTTCAATTACAACTTTTGATCTTTATTTGATAATTATTACAAATCAATGAGGGCAGTGGTGGTTAAGTAATAGTTACTAACCGAGTCAGAGGGGTTCATCAATTTGAAACACCTGAGCACGTGCGTTTAGTGATCCCGAACCGCGAAGCGTTGAGGGATTACGAGCACGTGCCCAGGTGTTTCAAATTGATGGACCCCGACGACGAGGTTCGTAACTGACTTACACGATGACAATAATACAGTTCAAAATAAAGTGTACAAAATAAAACAAAATGAAATTAATTGTTTAAAATATACTAGAGAATAACAATAAAAATAATTTCATATTGTATTATACATAAATAAATGAATAAATCAAGATTTTGCCAAGTAAATTAAAGATTAAATTCATAAAAAAATATAGCCAGTAACCATTCATACAGCAGTTTAAAAATATTGCAATTGATTATTTTATTAAAAATACATGATCAAAATCTAGTATCATTTATGAAAAAGAGAATCATGAAGGCAGAAAATTATCAAGCAAATACTAAATATATGTTTCCCCTTTAACACCTATCGGTCATAAGTCCTACTCTGGCCCAATGGATAGCAAGCCTGCTTGGCAATAAAGAGGTTGTGAATTCGAATCCCGACTGAAGTCCTCTTTTTCTCTTTTTAAATTTTAGAAATAATGCAATGTCATTTCACGCACGAGCGAAAGTTGAAAAACAAACGCACGGAGTTTTCAATTCCATACACACTGTTCAAGATGTCTGACTACGATTCAGACGAAATATTGTGTCAAGCATTAGATTACAAAATGAACAGGTTTTTATTACCCAAAATACATATAAAACCATAGAAGGCATTTTCAAAATTTTACAAAAAGCCGTAGATGTACGCCCAATGCTTGATGACAGCGCTCCATCTCAAATGGTTGCTTTCACTTATGGAAATGGAATAGGTACGTATAAGTTTGAAATTGTAAATGAGTATTTAATATATGTCCGCAATTTTACGTTGTAGGCTATCATTATACTTGGCTAAAAAGATCCCAGCCAACATTGTTGTGCTTAAACATGTTTAATACATCGAGCACGAACATACCGATCCGTGTTCAAATTACAACCCCAAAAGAAAAACTTTAAATTGTTATGAGAATTGGACTCAATAAATTTTTTATGCCATGATTTTTGTATTTGTTGTTTCATTTTGGATATCTCGATTGTCTATTGTAAACTAGCACGTGCCCAGGTGTTTCAAGTTGAACCACCCGGTGGTTCAACTTGAAACACCTGGGCAGTCGGGTGGTTCAACTTGAAACACCTGGGCACGTGCTAGTAAACAAGAGACAATTGAGTATTCAAGTTGGTTACCGACCCGAAGAAAACAAACGAGTTATCGTGTAATAGTGGTTGGCTATGAGTTAAATCCCCGATTGTAACACCGTATGTGGTGAGTGGGTTTCCCTTACAATTGACACCTGTTGGTTAGCTCGATGTCAATACAATGGGATATATGTAATGTTAATTTGTGACATTGTATATCAGTGGACAACATTTTTTCTGGTACAAGGCAGATGACAAACACCAATATTCACTCCTGCACCACATGGACCTGAATGAACATTAACCCATAGAGATAAATAACCTGGCATAAGCCCATACGTTTAAAATTATGTGAGTAAATATTCACTGTGTGTTCATACGACACTGTAGCAAAATTTGCATACCTTAGTATAAAATACTCACATACTATAGAAAATTTGCACTTGGTCCCTACTAGGTGCAAATTTACTTACATGAGTAAAATTTGCGTATATGCAAAGTTGTTCATACGACACAATTTGCATATGTGAGTAAATTTACATATGAGTAAAAAATACTTAGGTATGCATTTCTCGCCGTATAAATGGGGCTTAAGAAGAGTGTTAAGCATAATAACATGCATACTTTATATATATTGTGTTACATTACACATTTTTGAATGTTTCATTCAGAAAATTAAGAAAAAAAGATTATAGCATGACAATTGTATATTTACTGTTACGGAAAGGTTCTCCCGTACACTATTGGGGTGAAGTATGTCAGGGTGATTGATGCAATCTGTAATGTGATTTAATGTTCGGAAAAGGATTTCCTAGGGGGAGAATGTGGTTTCATATATTCCACATCAAAGTTTGTAAGTGTTATCCCCTCCTACATGACGTAACCATTTAACACATGTTTTTTGCATGACGTAGGTTCAACACTGTTCAAATAGTGCATGAACCGCCGATTACTAAACACACCAAAATATTTTGATATTATATTGCGTTTTCGCTTTCTGAATATTTTCTCACTATTTGAATCAGTTATGCATAGAAAATATTACCTTCACATTGACATATTATTCAAAACGTAGATTGACATTTTTTGAATTGTATTTAACAAAGAATTGGCCCCAACCAGAGACAATGTTCAGACTATTGATTCTATGTTTCTAAAATTTGAAACTGGCTAATTTATATGAATCTCAAGAACTTTTAGGAACTTAGTCACATATATACATGTTTATGCCACGCATTCAATTAATGCCATTTAGTGCTCGTCCAAAATATTATATTGTTAGTTTTGTTTCAGTTCAGTTCGTTATTGCGTGTTTTGATCGCTGCTCTGTCTTTAGTTAAGTCGACAATCTTACGTTACATCTTTTTCTCGTGATATATTTTTCTGCATGTGAACTCCGGCCCGTGTATTATTCGACGATATACCACGGGTAAATGTTGATTATTTCTTAAATAACAAATACTGCAACTATAGACCTATTTCACAATCCAATGCACACGCGACAAATTTTTCCAAACGAGGAAAATTGGAACTCTTTTTTCAGCCCAAGGGACAAATCGACTTTCCATTTAATACATAATACACAACACGGACGTTTGAAACATAAATTTGTCGCCCCGACATAAAGCCTATGTTAACCCGTTAAACAGGTAGCCATAAATACTTATTACTCATTTATTTCCAGTTCTGATTCCAGACCCCTGTGGTCCAGATAGTCTCGAAGTCTGACAGATTAGGATACCCCCAAATCTATTTATAAAGACAAACATTCAATAAATATGAATTTTAGATTAACCCTTTTACTTACACTGTATTGTAAACTAATATTGTTAAGCAAATGTACTGCAATAATAAAGCGTAAATGTTCTGTAATTTACCATTTTTGAATTTGTTTTATAAATACAAGATACAGGATATTTTTGCTACTAATCAAGGTTCCACAGTGACGGGCAATACAAATAATTTGAAGTAACTCTTCTCCAAACTGAAACTAATCAATACTGATTGGTAAATAATAATAAAAAGAACACACACACACACATATAAAAAACAAACATACTAATCCATGTCCGAGTCACAATCCAGAAGCAAGGTAAAAAGTTAACACTTTGGAACTGACAAGTATGCAAGTATTAATTTTTTCTCAATACACTTACAGATAGATACATTATATAATTATTTAGACTAATATATACACAATAATACATAATTAAGTGCAGTTTATATACGTCAGTAGTAATACATCATCATTACAATGACAATGTATATAAATACACTATCAGCTGGTTGATATATAATGATAAATTATACAGGAAATTAAAATTTTTGTTTTAATTTTCGAAATTAAGTTTATATTTTCTAGGTCAATGAGAGACACACCTGGTGGCATTGTAAATAGTTCAAATTAAGGACATTTGAGAATCTATTGCAGGATTTGATTTTACCAATGGTTTCAATTCTTAGACACTTAAAAGTGTGACAAAAGCCAACCAAAGGAAAAGAGGAACCACAGTCCGAGGCACTGCTTAAATTCACTGTGGAACTGAAACCAAACATCATGGCAATAAGGATAAACACAAATCCATGTCCGAATCACAATAGAGAAGCAAAGTAAACACTTTGGAACTGACAAGTAAGGTTAGACACGTGAACTTCCACCAGGGAAGTGAGACCGGGTGCTCCGGAAGGGTAAACACCTCCTGTTTAGCTAGCTACACCCGCCACGTGTGTAATCAAAATTGTGTGAAAGGAACATGGAACTATGGGACGTCAAATATATCAAGGGCAATCCTGGACAGACGGCCATAAAACTTTTTGAGGGCCTTGATAGGCCTAGGAAGAAGAAAGTTGACAATAGAAAAATTGAATACATCACGTTTGTCATAAAGTTTCATATGTTGCCTTTCGTGTACCTCATAATTCAGGTATAAGTAGAACTTGAGGAATCAGTCGCCGCGTCTTTTACTTAAAGCTGACTATGATATGATATAAAGTAAATACATGGTCATTGACGGTGAATAAAGGTCGTATTTGGTGAGGGTGAGAAAACGTGTAGAAAGCTCGGCTACGGTGAATAAAGGTCGTATTTGGTGAGGGTGAGAAAACGCGTAGAAAGCGAGGCTCTGCCGAGCTTTCTACACGTTTTCTCACCCTCACCAAATACGACCTTTATTCACCGTCAATGACCATGTATTTACTTTATCCTGCAACAGATACGCCCTAAAATTATAATTGTAACTGCGTGTTATCCATCTGTTTGACTTGTTTGTTTACTCTCCAAGCACAAGGATACAAATGTTTACGTGACGTCACGCTACCCCATCACACC
This sequence comes from Anadara kagoshimensis, assembly GCA_021292105.1. NCBI lineage: Eukaryota > Metazoa > Mollusca > Bivalvia > Arcoida > Arcidae > Anadara > Anadara kagoshimensis. Next base: position 4,425,449 of record CM037860.1, on the reverse strand, counting down.
CGTACTTGTCATTTTCGCTCAGTCCGACGTTCAAGCACATGTAGTTCTCAATTATTTAAATAAATAACTACAATACGATATTATTTTCATATTTAATATATGTAACAAAATCTTAAATTCTTACAATAATAATATTAAAATAAATATTCTTTGATGAAATGTTGCAGACGTTTTTCTGTATTTCTGCCATATTCTAAAAGTCCGGCGGAATAAAGTAACAACTTATAATTTTTCATTTTTATTTTTAAATCATATTTATATAACTACGTGTATTTTTTTAAAAAATCAATCTTTTTTAAAAATAAAATATTAAAATTTATGAATTTATTGATCATGTTTATTATACTGTGTTTTAGTTACTCTGAGAATGGGATTCATTTGGGTCAAAGGTTACGTCAAATGTTGAATGGAAAAAGTAGTGCCGTAACTGTGACGTCACAGTTAGCGCGTGGCTTTATTGGGTCAGTGACCGAATAAAGATAAGGCTTTATGATGTCAATGTACACGTTAGTTGCAGGATAAAAAGTATTGTGATGTCACTATCAACAAACACCTCAAATAATTTTAAAAATGCACAAATTATTACCAAACATATTTTATCAGAAAGTTAGCAAGTATAAAAGCGTATAATTGTGAAGGCAACACGGTTTCCAAGATATTGCTTTTTATGATTCCAGTGCTTGCTTTTTCATCTAAGAGAAGCATGTGACACAAAGTCAAAACTGTTGAATGATAATTAACTAACAACCATTCCTAAAGATACAATAATGATGAATATATGATACCAAAGCTAAAGCTAAGCCATCAAATCCGCTAAATTTCATAGGTGAATATAAATGCAGTTGTCACCATGGCGACGATACCACCAGTGTTGCGCCAGCAATACAATATAAATCAACGGTTCTTAAAAATGGTTTATTTTGGTATGCTGGCTTTTCTGTAGGAAAAATAAGTTGTAATGACGCTGCCGTCCGTACTTGGTGCTAAGTATATGGCCAGGAAACGTGTGGTATATGAAAGATATTAGAGTATCCGGATTTTGAAAAATGAGTGGTTTCAAAATGGCTTAATGCTTTGCCTGCTCAATTTTTGTTTTAGTAAACAAATTGTTATGACGTCTTGTGCGCTAGTGCCTGGTTCCGATGTATACAAACGGGAAAAATGTGGTTTATCCGGATGATTTCAGAAAACCGGGACTTCCATTAGGGAATTGCGTATTTGTTTTTAACGTTCTGCTTTCTGAATACTTTTTAATTAAATATTATATACCAGCTCATATGTCACCAGGTACAAGAAACACATGTTAATGCGTCAGCTAAGTGATACAGTGATGAAAAAATGTCGTTTATTAAATTATGAACAGGTAAATTGATAAAAACAGTGTTAATGTCTCAATACATCATATCTTCACTATAATGAGGAAACAAACAAAAATCCTTGAAGATTAAGGCCACATACTTCCTTAATGAATTTTTGGCATTTTCAAAGCTTGTATGACTGTCTACGCAATACAACAACGACATGGGTTGGATCTAACGTAGAATGCTCCGTAATAGGTACAAGTTATTTACGTAATTTTGTAAACAAAAAGCCTCCTCCTACGACAATATATATCTCATTCCGAGAATTAATGGCCTGTCCTAATCACAATATAATGAACACGTCTGACAGAGCCGAGACACATACCATAGCCGAGAAATCAGATCACATTGGACTACATACGTTATAATAATGAGAACATTGCATATTTACTGTTGTATTGACAGTTTGGAAATAACTGCGGTGTTGTATTGATGGTTCATCATCCTGACACCTTACACACTCACTAAACACCCTCTGGCACTATTTCCTCCAGGCTAGATATATATACACATATATTACTACTCCTACTATAGGCAGTATCATTGAAGTTAACGCATCTGTCATTGGCCAGTTAGCAATAAAACTATCCAACCAATAAGATTGTTGGTAACATCATAAGTATATCACTCTCAACTCGTTATAGCTCAAACAAATGTAATACTTGTAACTAACGAAGTAATATCGTTTTTATTATCTACTACTATATACAATAGTTTACTAATATGTCCTGTAATGTATTTTGATTTTTACTCGTGAACTTTAAACTATTGTAACTTACCTAAAAACAAACATTTAAAAAGGAATTTAAATTTCTTTTTTTAGTTTACGAAAAAAATGTGGATTGTACCAATTCCGTTTATTTTTATTTTTATTGTTAGTTTTTCTGGAGTAAAATCAGATTTTCTGAAACTCTTAAGAACAACCCGAGAGATCTCATTTGAAAAGTTCAACGCTTTATGTTATAACATTGGATGTAGATCTCCTGGGGGTAGTTGTGACTATAATGCATTTAGACTTGAAGGAAAAATACTTTGCAGTTGTAACAAAAATTATACCGGTGATTTATGTCAGCATCGATGTTCCATAGATTGTGGTGAGCATGGCAAATGTGCTGTTTTTGGACAAAAGAAGTGTGCCTCTGTTCTGAAGGTTACACGGGTGTAAATTGCAGCATTAAGGAAACAGATATAAGACTTGATCACGGAATGAAAGAAAGCAACCCTGTCTCACATAACGCTTTACATGCGGATCGTGGAAATGGATGCTCACCTGTGATCATGAAACAGAACTTTCCTTGTAACCTTAACAACGGGGTATGCGTCAAGAATAGAACAGATTTTGGATTTATGTATAGTTGTGTTTGTAAAGAAGGATGGACTGGAACCTTCTGTAACGTACCCTGTAACAAGACGTGTCTGAATGGTGGATACTGCCATGTGATGTCTTCAGGCAGACAATACTGTCTCTGTAATTGGAATACTTTGGAGAGTTCTGCGAGAAACCACAGCCAGGGCAATTATTTATACAAGAAAGGTGATTATAATTAGTTATGCATAATCTTAAATTTCCTCACTTTGGCTTAAACAATTTCACTAAATCGCCAACTGCTATTATCTTTAATAATGTCCTCAGTATTAAATCAATTTTATAAAAAAACTTATTTGATATAATAAAGAATATAAAGTGAAAAAGCAAAATATGATCCTGTCAAAGAGTATTGAAGGATCATTTTGATAGATTTAATGAATTGCAAGCACAACAAACACATTTGAAATACTATTGATTTTATTTGGCATAACTTGTGACGATAATATGCTGGCACTTATGGCAGAGAAACTATGACAGTGCCATTTGTCTTCGGCTTCTTAGGTTGTTTTTTACCTAAGCGGAAATAAGCCATACAAATGGTCAAACATAGATTTAAAGTTTGATGAAGCAAAGAGCGATATAGTCGTTGACATCACCATAGGTATAGGGAGTGGAATTTGAGAGAAAAGGCATTTTTAGGTGTGAATGAAAAACTGAGTCACAATGACTACTAAATTAATGACTACTTGTTTACTAAGTTTTTAGAAGAAAACCTTAGAAAGTATTTTGAAATACTTAGTATTTTTTCTTACTATTTGATTTTTTGTTTTTGAGAAAGAAAGAGAGGGATGAGTGTTCGTTTAAACATAATATTCGTGACTTCACTGCTCGGGGTAATTAAATCTATCATGTGAAAATCTCTTTATTTCCTCGTTTTATACAGATGTAATACATTATAAATATGCTTTATAAGTTTTACTTTTCTGTAAATAATGTGTACATGTGACAATATGAATAAGTACAGGACATCACGTATATAAATTTGAGAAATGCTGTATTTCCTTATGATTTACTAACTGTGTTAAGAGATAGTACTATCTGTACAAATTTACGATGTAGATAGAAGGCGTGACGAATTAAAACACATATTTTACAAAACCGTGATGGAGTCCAGGAAATAAATGTTACATAATTTTAAAACAAATTAGAATCCTATAGCTAATTAATTAACATGAGGACACCTGTCCAAAATCTGTAAAATTAAAACAGATTCGTGTCGTGAACTATCTGTAGTTGAAATAACGACTCAAGTCGGTCTTACATTTCTTTCCTTGGCTGATACAGTGAAAAGTTATAAGAATATCTGTTTTTTTTACTACATTGAGAACTCGAGATATTAAACAGAAATTAATCCTTACATATTGGTTTTTACTGAGAAATCAAATATAATTCGAGTCGAGATAGTCGGGCATTTTGTAGGGTCTTAGGTGTATGCACAAGTTTAGGGACCATCTGTTTTGCTTATGATGGACTTAATCAATACTAACAAGTGTCAGACGCTGAACATTCAAAGCAATCTGTCGGCTATGTTAATAATTATTGCAGATTTTACACTTTCCCCTAAAAATTGAGCAATAAATGAGGAGCGGTTAGGTCTTTGGTTTACTGAAAAAATAAAGATATTTCTAGTTTAGTTTGGAAAGGTATTGTATATTGTCTTAACACTTTATTTAATTTATATTTTACAGATTTACCCAAAAGAAATCTACGAATGCTTTAATCCGGAAACCGTCTGCTGGAACTAAGCCAATGGTAACAATCAAAAAGGGAAAGGGAATAAAGTCAAAACATTTTGTTAAAAGGTCAACTAGATTTGGACAATCATGTGAGCCCTTTTGTGGATATAATTCCGAAAAATGTTCAAGAATAGAAATTGAGCTTCCATATGGACTTCAGACATATTATATATGTAACTGTAAAGCTGGATGGACAGGACCTATGTGCGAGAAGATGTGTACGCTTCCATGTCAAAATGGCGGGAGATGTGTTCTAACCATGGACAAGAGATTTGTAGCTGTAGTCAAGAGTTTGGCGGACATCTTTGTGAAGTACCGGCAACAATTTTAGGATAATTCAATACTTTTTATTGAATAATTGCCATTGACTCAAATGATGGATTAAAAAGTGCAACACTCCGTTGTAATGGCCAGAAGCTGACATGACTGAATGTAACAGTCTGTGGTGGCTGTCAAACATGCCAAATGTCACACAATGTACGAACACTATAGTTTTATTATTGACAGATTTAAGGTGTTGACAACTACAACACAAGTCTCAAGAAATCCAATCAGAAATCCATTCTGTAGTATAACCTCTTTGTCTTGAAACAACGTGTGTATGTGTTATAATTGTCGACACTAGACTAGAGTATTATGCTACTTCTAGAACAGTTTAAATAATCCGATAAAGGAATTCCTTTTTGACAACTCCCTTTCCTGTCTAAAATGTCTCGATTTAAAAGTTGTTTTTGAACTAGTATTTTAAGTTAGGGATGTTGGCAGGAACTTTTGATTTTTTTAATACACAAAATAGTGCTAACCAAAAACGGTAACTATGGAACATATTGTCAACTATATTTTATTTTGTTTTTCAAATAACATATACAAAAATTTACAAATGCCATCGGTTAATATTTTTTAACACTGTCTGGCACCTATCTACAGTAGTGTTATAGCTATAAGAAAAATGAAGGCCAGTGTATAATGTATGTGTAATGTGAATATGTTTACATGCTTGTTTGTGTGAAAAGATGCACGAGTGTCTTCTTATGTGTTTAATGTTATGGGAGTGTCCAGGGGCACCTTGCATCTTACATAAATATAAATAATTTATAAAATGTTGTTCAAAATATAAAATCGTTATAAAATGTTTATTTATTTGGATATTCTCAGGTTTAACATTAATGTTTTAATTAATAAACACAGTAACAATGTAATTTCTTGTAATGGTTTTTGTTTATGAAGATTTAAGGTTCGCCAGTGTATCACGTGATTAATACCGATTAACATTTGTGCGCCACGTTTTGCAAAACATTTGTGGTGCGAATTCTCGGAATAACGCCATTTTATGGGAAAACATTAATTGATGTGATTCCTTACCGAATGGAAATAAATTGTTTGCACAAACGCTGTGGGTATCACATGGTACACTTGCTAACCAAATGCAACAATCAACATATTCATACACTCTTTGGGCGACGATTTTGTAATATTACCATAATGAAATACGATAGAGGACACAAGATAAACAGACAGGCACGGAACATATGGAAAATTGGTGTCCAATGATGTAGTTCAAGTATTGAAGTACTTTTTTAACATAACCGTCACTCTTATTTTGACCAGTGATTTCAAGATATTTCAAAAGTATTATTACGTAATGGGACCAATGTTGGTTTACTAGTACTCTATTCAACACTGTGCTAATTCCTTGAACTATAGAATTTTTAGTGCTAGATACATGATCTTACACCAAATAGCCAAAATAGCAAAATATCGGATGTAGAAAACACTTAAAACAAGCTACATTGTAGATGGAAGCATTTGCTTAATTTTGTTTATGTGTTCGGGTCAAGATTAATAATTAATATCTACTAGTTATCCAATAAAACTAGCTTTTGACAATTGATATATGGCGCTTTTATGGTAATCGTTTTTTTAATTTCAAATTAAAAAATATACTTATCCATGTCCATATCACAATTCCAGCTAAGTAAAAACTTTGAATCTGACAAAGTTATGTTTAAAATCCCATCGGGGAAGTGAGGCGGTGTGCTTCAGAACGAGAAGAGAACATGTCATACGGATTATAACACCTATGTATTAAGTCAGATGAAGTAACCTGAATTAGTTCTGGTGATCACAGTAGCATGTGCACCAAAAGCGTTAATGCTTTTTGCTAACAACATTAAACGAGAACAAACTGTGCGAGTTTAAACGACAAAGCATTAAATAGCAAACACGATAACGTAGTTAACCGTCGTGAAAAAGGACAAAAACCCTTCAAATTTTTGGTTAAAAACACTGTGTCTATTTTTCCTCGGTTTTTCAAATTCTTAGTTACATTGGATATGGTGAAGTTTATATTCCTCAGTTACAAATGACATATAAACTGTTATAATGCCGAGGAAAAACAGCATATTGTTATTGTAGTGTCATGTGCTGATTTTGAATTTTTATTAAAGTAATGCATTCAAAATCAGCACATGACAGAAGTAAGGTAAAAAACTATAGTTTTGTTTACCAACAATAATGTTTTACTAAGGTTTTGGTTTAGAATTTTAAGTCCATATTGCAACAATTAAATATTAATCAGATTTTTATCACAAATAGTAATGTTACTAGTATGATGTATCTCACAAACGAACTAGCATAGAACTTTAAATATGCACTGCTGCTACTATGTTTAACATTCAAATACTGCTTAAAACAGCGTATGACATTGCAAGAAAAATACAGCTAACAGTTCCATGTTTGTTTATATAATTTCCTTAACGAACATATAGTTCTGTGTGAAATCAACAAAAAAAGGAATAAAATCTAAAAAAAAAATTAATATTTATAATGTGGTTTACACTAAGGTGATCTAAGGATAAATTTGTTGTAAATTAGAATTGTCATGTATATCACTTTTGTTAAATAGGAAAAAGGCAATAGAGCATGTTTTGAGGTTTTTATGAATGAAAAATTAGTGTTGATTGTAGGCGTGGCTTATTTTAGAACATGACATTTATATCAACAATAATAATAACTTTTTTCTACCTCCATAAAAACCAGATGTACAAATTAATTTGATCACGTGATCACTGTAAATTGTGTAAGATAGCACGTTTGATATGTTTACAGTCGACACAGTTCTAAGCTAAAAAGACGGTAAGCCATTGCATACAAAAATGAATCAATCGAAAACAAACATATAAATCCATGTCCAAATGAAAACCCAGAAGCAAATTAAAACTTTGAAACTAAATCAGGTTTGATAAGAGACAAGTCGGGTTAAACAAGTGAACTTCCACTATCGAAGTGAGGCCGGGTGCCCCGCAAGGGTAAACACCTCGTGTTTATCTAGCTCGACCCGCAACATGTGTGATCAAAATTGAGTGAAAGAATCATGGTACTATGGGACGCCAATCCTGGACACAGAGACATCATACTTATCGACAATACTGTGATGACGGCCGGTATGGTCCTGTAGATAAATATCATATAGTTCAAGCTTCAAGACGTGGATCTTGCTTTCACCATACAGTGTTAGCTAGGTTATCGTTTATCTTGACGTGCTTCTATTGAAGATTCCATAGTAACCGATAAGTAAAAATTATAATAAACCAGGATCGGTTCTTGTTTACCCGTTTCATTTGAATATTTATCGTATCTTTGGAAATTCTGGCATTTGTCAACTTCAGTAACTTTCACTTGGTAGATGTTTTAAACATTGTTTAAATCTGGTTTATTGAGGGGCCATTTTGTAAAATTAATTGGATGGTATACTAAACTGCACCACTGGGTATTACACATACTTTGACTGGCATTATGCCCAGTGCAAGTTTGAAGTCTAGACTTAATAAGTGTCAACGTTCGTTTAAGTTCTCTTGTTTTCCAATTTCATTCCATTTTTGTTTCGTGTCCATACATTGGTTATTGTCGAGTGCATTTGCATGTTTTACAGCTACAAACTGCGTTATGCGTTATACCACGTGTGTCGCACATACACAGGTTTCTGTCTCGCATCAGTAGTGTATATTTCACTTCTTCTGTAAGATATGTGACGGGGTTGTTTACCTCGGACGTAAGTATTTGAGGATAGGTACTTCTCAATCAATTAACATTCTTATCTTGTTGTCTTACCTTTCTCAACAATTCACTTCATTTATCATCACCAGGAAACATTTTATCTGTTGTCGCTATAATTCGGTAATTTTGTAGATTTTTGTTGTTTTTGTTTATTACAGTAATATCTCGACATTTGATGACAGGAGTTTTTGTATTTTATTGTGCACTTACATTCAATTACTTGTTTTTAATTTTCAATGCGGTTAGCAATGTGTATCATTATTGTAATAAATTTCAAATGGCAATGGCATTTTATTGCATAATAAAGTTACGCAAGTACAAAAGTGCAAACTGGAGTACAATGCTGATGCGCTTTGTTGTGCGTAACGCTTTATCTAATATTAGAACATTGATCAGTGTAAGATCACAAACCACAGCTAAACTATATTCTACTGGAAGTTCGAGGGAGCTTCGAGAACCATGACGTTACAGTGATTGTCAGTGGTATGGCTAAGATTACAAACCACAGCTTAACTATATTGGACTAAAAATTAAATAGCGCTTCAGGAACAATTTAGCTACTATGGACTGGAAGTTAGATAGCGTTTCAAGAACAATGTCGCCACATTGGATTGGAAGTTAGATAGCGTTTCAAGAACAATGCCGCTTCTTTGGACTGGAAGTTCGATAGCGTTTCAAGAACAATTTAGCTACTATGGACTGGAAGTTAGATAGCGTTTCAAGAACAATGCCGCTTCTTTGGACTGGAAGTTCGATAGCGTTTCAAGAACAATGCCGCTTCTTTGGACTGGAAGTTCGATAGCGTTTCAAGAACAATTTAGCTACTTTGGACTGGAAGTTCGATAGCGTTTCAAGAACAATGCCGCTTCTTTGGACTGGAAGTTCGATAGCGTTTCAAGAACAATTTAGCTACTTTGGACTGGTAATTGGATAGCGTTTCAAGAACAATGTCACTACAATGAACTGGAAGTTCGATAGCGTTTCAAGAACAATGTCACTTCATTAGACTGGACGTTGGATAGCGTTTTAAGAACAATGTCGCTTCTTTGGACTGGCAGATTGATAACGCTTCAGGAACAATTTAGCTACTATGGACTGGAAGTTAGATAGCGTTTCAAGACAATGTAGCTACATTGAACTGGAAGTTCAATAGCGCTTCAAGAACAATGTCGCTACATTGGACTGAAAGTTCGATAGCGTTTCAAGAAAATGTCGCTTCATTGGACTGGAAGTTCGATAGCGTTTCAAGAAAAATGTCAGGACAATGAACTGGAAGTTAGATAGCGTTTCAAGAACAATGTCACTACATTGGCCTGGAAGTTAGATAACGTTTCAAGAACAATGTCACTACAATGAACTGGAAGTTCGATAGCGTTTCAAGAACAATGTCACTACATTGGACTGGAAGTTCGATAGCGTTTCAAGAACAATGTCACTACATTGGACTGGAAGTTAGATGCTTCAAGAACAATGTCGTTACAATAAACTGGAAGTTCGATAGCGTTTCAAGTCCAATGTCGCTTCTTTGGACTGGAAGTTCGATAGCGTTTCAAGAACAATTTAGCTACTTTGGACTGGTAATTGGGTAGCGCTTTAAGAACAATGTCACTACATTAGACTGGACGTTGGATCGCGTTTCAAGAACAATGTCGCTTCTTTGGACTGGCAGATTGATAACGCTTCAGGAACAATTTAGTTACTTTGGACTGGAAGTTAGATAGCGTTTCAAGACAATGTAGCTACATTGAACTGGAAGTTCGATAGCGGCTTCAAGAATAATGTCGTCACATCAATTTAGAGTGGAACGGCTGACTCCTTAACTACATACTGGTCTTTTTTTGATATTGGTTTCAGTGTTCATATGCCATTTAAAAATAATTTTATCATTAAAAATGTTATATGTAAATTTCGGAAAAGTAACAAGAGGTATATGAAAAGTGTTAAAAGTTCAAATAGGACCCATAGAAACTTCGAATGTTTGTTTCAATACGAATAAATGTATATACATGTAAATGTCCCAAGAGTGAATACTTTAACATATTTTCCGAGAACTAGTTTATTAATAGAATAATTATTTCACACTAAGACACAGTTGGAATATATATATATATATATATATAATACTTAGTGCGTCGTTTTGATATATTGTCTATTGTTTCTAACAAACTTATTTTCAGGGACGCTTTTGTTTCGAAAGTAACAAAATGTCAATAAAGTACTGTCTTCTTCGACTTAGGTTTCAAGGTAATTTCCCCAATAAGCTTCGTTCAAGTATGCACGACTGCTCCAGATTTATCCAAACAAAGTGCAAAAAAAGAACCTTGATCGCATGAAACAATCAACTGTTATAATCATCATAAACAATATCAATAATCATCGTTGGTTACCGCTGAATACCGCCCTTGTTGAATATTTCTGGTTTTGGTATTTATACTTAGTATATTATGTGGTATCGGTATGACTTGCACATTTTATGTTGTTGAAAAGTCCTTTTAAGGATGAAAACGTTATAATTAAATCACTTTTCTTGTAAAATACTTTATTTTCAAATATATTTTACAATCTGCAAGGAACTGAACTCCAAATAACCTAATTATTTATGACATAATAACTAGATGAAATCTTTACTATGCCGTCGTGCATTTTATTATAAGTATACCAGACATTCTGACATGTCACTAAATAGTAAGCAAAAACAAAAAAAAAACACCCGAAATTCGGAATTACCTATTCTTCACTGAATATTTCACGCACAGATTTGAAAATTTGGCTATATATAAACCAAGTGAAATATGCAATGTAACAATTTACTTTGAAAAAAAAAATACGCACTTTGATTTTTGTTCAAATTGCGTTAAATCCGGGACAAGCTCAAAGCGATTTGAAAATTATTTTCAAATTGCGTCAAAAAATGGTTCAGCTCAACGTATTTTGAAAAATACTCCAATGTGCATTAATGGGTACATATAAAGTTCGACCCACTTCGTTAAATGCAGGACAAGTTCAACGCGATTTAAAGAAAATTCAAATCGCGTTGAGCTTTTTTCAAAGTTCATAATTTTGTCACAGTTACGTGGAATTCATACCTTAGCACTTACCATGAAGACATATAATTTTAAGTAAGTAAATAATTATAATGCGGGTACGGTGATGTCAGTGATTGTCCAAACACCATTTAGGAGAATAAATAGTAACATCTGGTAATGGTAAAACCAACAATTTAGCCCGAAACACTAATTTTACTACATTAAAATTAAAAGTTTATGTATAGGTTTAGTATATTTTCGTGTTTGAGGTCTATAATTCCTGGATGCCTACATGCATTGTCGACCGTAAAGATCTATCATTGTGCCTTCAACTCATGTCTCTTTACTACAGAGCATAATATTAATTATCATCATCCGTCATCGGAAAGAAAAAACTTAACATATCAAACATCAATCCAACACCAGGAAATCATTCTGAATGGTCAGTTGTCGAATAATTCTATATTCTGATTGGTTAATCAGTAAAACAATTGATAAAATATCAAAAATAAATTTCAGAATTGAAAGAATTTTTTGTAATTTTTGCGTATGAAAAAATTGTTTCAATTTAATTGAATTATAGTTTTAATTTTGGTTTTTTTTTTGTTATTATTTTTTTATGTATTTGTTATCATTCGGACATGGATAATATGTTTGTTTTTGGTTTTTATTTTCCATTATTTCATTTTTTGTTGTTTGTTTTTTGTTATTGATTTTGTTTTTTTGTGTTTTATTCCTACACTATATATTTCCTGTATTTTTTACCCTAACGACGAGTTTTGTCATATGTAAGTATTGATTTATAATCGACATTAACTTGTATCCAACAAAACATAGGGTCCACCTATCATGCCTAAAAACTGTTATACTTTGGTGGATAGAAATTTAACAAGAAATATGTGATTTATTAATTTAAAGGTATGCAATTTTGCTGGTTAAATATGACAATTATTTCATTACGTAATATAAAATCTGGTGAAAATACATTTTAGTTGTTTCCAAATTACCTGTCAGTGGCAATACTAAATATTGTGGACAATGTCATATCAATTGAAATAATGCATTTTCAGCAACTATGTGCACACTCTTTGTCAAACTGTCTAAATTAATTCGAGAGCTAAAAATGATACATAGTATGTAGTCGGATTAGATTGTTTTTTGGACAAATAGATAACTTATTATTTTATCACTCAATGTAAAAAAGTGTACTGCAAAATATTGCGTGTTAAGTTGATTTTTATTTTTAAATTATATATACTTATATTAAAATCATGATTTGATATGTAACGTTTAAAATAAGATAATTAATACTACAATGTATTGCCGAACATTCACTGCAAACAAAACATTATGATCGATGTCGCATGTTTATAATTCACATATCTGGACTAGAGCAAAGTCACCAGACAATATTGACAGAAATCATCAAAGTTTGTTGGTATTTGCATTTTTCATCCTTTCCCAATTCGTCTTTCACCTAATTGAATTAATACTTAAAAACTCTTGTCAAGTATATTGCATCATTCATTTACAATATTTCATCAATATTGACTAATAAATCTTCATGTTTGATTTTTTGACGATTTTTTCAACCTTGACAGAATTTGTTAATTTATAACAAGAAATGATTTTTTATGAAATAAATTGATTACAGTAATTTTATTTCCTGATATGACAATACAATATACAGCCCTTGTTTTAGTTTTTGCCGCCGTGTTTCGAATAACAAATCTTAAGTTTCACATTTGTGATTTATCAGTTTTGCATTGGTTTTCTATTCATATAAGGAAAAATTCACGACGTAAAGTTTTTTAACCACAACACTGGACACCATTTTAATGTGATATATCCGTACCAGTCCAAAGTAGGAAATGTAATCAACGGTCTTTTGTTGTGGCATGCATCTAGCTTTCATCGGCGTATTATTTTCCAACATTTTGAAAATATGACATTCTTTACAATTTTCTGAAACTTGTTTGCGTTTATCCAACCATCAGAACCCGGATTTCAAACAATATTTATTGAACCAACTTGAAAGGCATAACAACAAAAATTACCTACTTAAGTCCTCTCCCGAGTCAGAGTACAATATGTGATAACAAATTTAGAAAAGAGTCATCTCTATTTATCTATCTGCGGAGTTGAATGGTTTGGCGACAGTCATTTCTGCAGATTAAACGAAGTTTTGCATGAATCCTGCTTCATACGAATAAAGAAACAATTCAGCCAGCAATGATGCACATGATCCATTGGCATACCGATTGTTTGTTAGATAATTATATCGCCAAACACAATAAATATGTTGTCTATCAGAAGATTTTGTTGATGGTATATTCAATGTATTTTTGTTTGCAGTTGGTATGATCTTTGACGAAATGACCAGATTCAGTTAACATTAGAAAATTATACTGTCGCCAAATCATTCAACTCAACATACAGATATATAGATGACGTTCTGTCTCTTAACAATCCTAAATTTGGAGGCTATGTGAATGTCATCTATCCCAGTGAGCTTGAAATAAAAGACACGAATGATTCCTCAAGTTCTGCTTCATATTTAGACTTATACCTGAATTATAACGCCCACGAAAGGCTACATTTGAACTTTATGACAAACGTGATGACTTCAATTTTTCTCTTGTCAACTTTTCTTTTCTATGGAGCAATATACCTGCTTCTCCTGCTTATGGTGTATTTGTTTCCCAATTAATACGTTATAGATAAGCTTGTTTCCACTACGGAGACTTTGTACAACGAAACAGACTGCTTGCAAATAACAAAACAAGTTGTTGACAAAACAAGTATGTTACTTAGTAGTTAGGTTATTATACCACCATGCTCATCGCCTGAAAAATGTCCTAGAACTTAAGCCACTATAATCTAGAGCCAATACCTGGACTAGTAAATTTCATTGCAATCAAGTTTGGTCTAAATAAGACTAGTTCAAAAACTAACTTTATAGCTTTTGGATGAAATTTAGATATCATATTTTATCTTTTAAAAAAGTGTGTATTTTTTGCTTTGTTGATAGCATTGCTTGCAAATAAATTGTTGACTCAGGGATATTGCAAGCCTATGCTTATTAAGGTCCTCAAAAAGTTTTATGACCGTCATCACAGTATTGCTGATAAGTTTAATGTCTCTGTGTCCAGGATTACCCTGGATATATTTGACGTCCCATAGTTCCATGTTCCTTTCACAATGTGACGGGTGTAGCTAGCTAAACAGGAGGTGCTTACCCTTCTGGAACACACAGCCTTACTTCCCTGGTGCAAGTTCACGTGTCTAACCTAACTTGTCTGTTCCAAAGTTTTTACTTTGCTTCTGGATTGTGATTCGGACATGGATTAGTATGTTTGTTTTTGATATCTTATTTAAATGATTTGAAGCATTAGTCTCTTTTTGCTATTTAAGAAAAATCGCTTGAAACGCATCGGAAAAACGTACTTAAAATTGAGCTGTTTAGAAATGGCATTTGTAATGCTGAAAAAATTTAAGTTCTTTATTATACTGAAAACTACCAACGGTGGTTAATATACATACGAGCGTACCGTACATATTACATATTATGACGATTGATACAATGCATATAATATAAACTTAATATGAGAACTTGCAAATGTTCTTATTGGTAACCACGCAAACTTTCACCAAACAAGTGAGGCCAGGGTCTCCGGAAGGGTAAACACCTCCTGCCTTGACATAATAAGTCAATAAGTAATAAAACCATTTCTACTATAGCGTGTTAACCGTGATACAAATACATCATAAACAGTAATATAGCTTCAGATGAGGTATATGTCCAAATATAAAGCAGAAGATAAAAGATAAAAGAAAATATTTTATTTCAAGCTTACCAGGTTAGATGACATCCACATTGTCTAAACAATAAGGATTATTAAGAGATAGAACGCCATCTATATATCTGTTGTCCCACTCTCTTGTTTTTTGTTTTTACTTTGCTTCTGGATTGTGATTCGAACATGGATTAGTATGTTTGTCTTTGATCTATTTTGTCTTCAGTTTATAAAAGGGAGGTGTCCAGGAAAGTTTCAAATATTAATAACATATAAACCATTGTATCTTTTCGCCCGTTTACACTATAAGATTTGTCATATTATACAAATTTTATAGTGTAAAACCCCTTATGACTTGAGATAATTGCAGACATGATTTGTCATGGCAAAATAAAACATGTTCTATTTTGCCATGACTAGTCTTGTCCCCAATCATAAAACAGGTCAAGTAAAATAAAATAAAATAACCAGTAAATAATAAAATAAAATAAATAATAAAAAATAAAATTTTGAATAATAATGAAAAAAAAAAGATAAATAAAATATCCTACTGGAATATATTTTTTATTTGAAAACATTTAATGAAATGAGATAGCTAGTGTTTTCAAAATTGCAATAAAAGTGACATTTTCTTAAAATACCAGTTTTATAAGACTTAAATCTTATAAGATTTGTATTATATTATTAATCTTGTAGTGAAAACACCACTTAATAATGCAAAGCTAGGTTGTTATGTATGCACTGAGTGTATTGAAGATTTTCATTAAACGATTATATTAACAAACCGAGGATACATAGCATTATACAAGTAAATTATAGCTTCTGGTTCATCAAACAGGTTTTTAACTATCTTATCTAACTATGAAATATCATTTTCGGCTCAGATTTCGAACTATTTCAACGTACTATTCAAACGTACAGATCGATGTTTAAATCCCAAATTAAGATGCTACTTGTCCAATGGGATCCCCGGAGACAATTATATGACACAGTGTTATAATGATTCTAGATGCATATGTTTTGTTCCAATACACACATATTAAAATAGTTTTTTAAACTGTAAGGAAATCAAAAGTTCATGGTTAAATCAAGATGATAAATACAAACACAAATTATTTTTTCTGATTAGCAATATGAAAGTAATACTTAAAAGAAAATCTTATGAAAATAAAATTAACAAGTACATGTTATCAAAATTATCAGAAGGCAAAAAGTGATAGAATTGCACTTAAAGCTTAAGGCAAAAGAATGTGACATTGGCTTCACTTTTTATTACGAATTTCTTTTACCACTTTTGCGGGCATTGAACTTCGAAATTGCATCATTCTATTTGAAAACTGGTCATGTAAACGAGAGAACATGGCAGTACAGTAATTTTTTAATTAACAATTATACTTCATTGTATAACTTTTGCCAATTTTTGTTTTTACCTTGACTTAATTTGTCATTTTTGATTTTTATAAAATAAAATTATTGATAGTGTCTTGTATATCTTTTATTTCCTTATTTTAAAATTTAGTTTTTTGTTTTCTGTCTCCATGTATCGAATTATGATGTTGTAGATCACACTAGTATTGTTTTATCACAAATTTCTTATTTTGTTTTTCAATTCCCATTAGTAAATACTCGTGTTTTAAAACACTTGAATCACAGCCCTGGACACCATTTTAAAATATGTCTGGAGCCCGTCTAAAATCAAGTGTCTTGTCTCACCACATGTTTATTGTATATTTCATCCTTTTAGGTTGTGACATGACTAATTGCTAGTAAGCTGCAACTTTGTTCATTATTTACTGAGAGTATTTGGTTCAAAATTTGAATTCTCACTAAGTTAATTACTAGGGCGTTCGATGATAGAAAAAAGATTTGATTTTATTTAAAGTTAAACTTTTGTATTTAAATGTGTGATATATAAATAAATATTGTCAAATATTGTACACCGATATTCAATTATCATTATCGATTATATATTTTGTGTTATTTTTACCATGGCAAAGTCTAGGCTTATCTAGGCTTATGTCTAGGCCCTCAAAATGTGTTTGGTCGTAATCACAATATTGTTGATAAGTATGATGTCTCTATATCCAAAATTATCTTAGATATCTTCCTGTCATTCTCAAGTTTGATTACAAACAGTGGATGAAGGTAGCTAAATAAGAATGTTTACTCTTCTGAAGCACAGTTTCTAACTTTCAAGGTGGAAGTTCACGTGTTTAAATGAAAGTCCCAGTTTAAAAGTTTTGGGATTTCGGTTTGGACATAGATTAGTATGTTTAATTGTGGTTTTGTCACTTTTCTTCACTACCCTCAAGTGTATGACATTTGTTTGGAAAAAGTCATAGTGTCAAATATCAGAGTTAATAGTATGCATTTTATACAATGTATAATTGATAATGGCATTTACATTTTGGTTAAATAAGATATATTTGTTTTATACCATTTTATAAAGTACAATATCGATTGTCATTTTTCTATATCAATATAAATAAGCATTACAAAAAATAAAATAAATAAAAACAAAAATAAATGTCAATATTCACAATAGAAAAAGTATAACTTTAAAAACGGGAAAATTTAATTAAACAACTTCTACAATGAAAATAAGGATGGATACTCCGTAAAGGAAACACCTCTTGTTTAGCTATTTTAACCTGACATGTGTGCAGTCAAAACCGAGAATGAAATAGAAAAGGAACTTTGGGAGGTCAAACATATCCAGGGTTATTTTGGATACAGAGAGATCTTACTCATGGGCAATACTTTGGTTATGACCATTAAACATTTTGAGGTCATTGAACCAAGGCTTGCAATATTTCCGTGTCGACAAATAAACATATACCGTGTCGACAAATTAACATATACCGTGTCGACAAATAAGCATATACCGTGTCGACAAATTATTTGTAAGTAGCATGCTTCATTGTATAAAATTTCTGTAGTCAGAACAAACTCTACCCTAACGTATGGACTGTGAAACAAATGCACCATTAGCAGAAGCAAATATTCCTGCATAGAAAAGGAGAGTTAACAATAGAAAAATAAAAGTTATCAGTTATCACGTTAACCATACAGTTTCAAATGTAGCCTTTCGTTTGCGTCATAATTAAGGTATAAGTACAAATATGAACATAATTTGATGAATCAGTCGTATCGTTTTTCAAGATCACTAGAATTGATGACATTAACACATTAACATAATCTCCAAATTTAGGATTATTAGGAGATAGATAATAGATAGAATATCATCTATATACCTGTGTGTTAAGATGAATAACTCGAAGAAAGTATTTTCTCCAGATATAACAATGGTCTGAATAAAATTCTGCATCAAATAAGTGG
Source organism: Anadara kagoshimensis (assembly GCA_021292105.1). NCBI lineage: Eukaryota > Metazoa > Mollusca > Bivalvia > Arcoida > Arcidae > Anadara > Anadara kagoshimensis. Next base: position 4,406,765 of record CM037860.1, on the reverse strand, counting down.
GATGGTTGGGGGTCCTACAACAGTACTATAACCACACCAGTTGACATTTACTCCAACATTCAGCTGAATTCGAAAGATTAATGGGTGGTCCTTTTTTCTTGTCTGTTTGGCTGTTTCTATCAGCAACGTGCGTTGTAGTTAGGTCAGTTGACTTGTGACAAGTAAATGCCTTCAGCTACATTTTCTTTTTTTTTCTAAAAAGTCTTCTCGCGAACAGTTTGGTCACAGCTGTTCAAGGCTTGATTAGGTTCATTAGGTTAACAATTGATTGATCAGTGTTTATTTATTTTATATTTCTTAATAATGTAACTTTTTTGAAAACAGTTTGAATTGGTATTGATCAAATTAAACTAACAAACCTCTAAACAACCGAGATCTGATTGTGCACTTTCATTCACCTACGTTTAATCTATATTCTTAACATACGATATAACCTCAAAAACTTTCCTCTTTGGAAAAAAATGCTTTGTCCGCCAAAGGGCATACACAGTATAAACGACATGATGACTAAGCAATTTTGAATTTGTGGCTATATATTATGCTATGTGCAGTCTATACCACATCAATCAGAAAAAAAAAGAAGAGTAAAACGGGTTTTCAATAACAGCAAAATCAATTTCCTTTAGTCAATTTATGATAGATCCCGCGTCATCCAGGGGATTTTCTGACAGATTGCTGACGTTGTTACAATAAGGAGTAACTTTACCTTACTATCAAGGTGTGTGTGTGTGTGTGTGGCGGGGGGGGGGGATACCATGGTGATGCTACACTGGTTACATCATACAAACGGGATTTTTATCACCATGATTTTATTTTCAAATCATTGTTTTGAAATTTGTTAGGTAAAACCAAAACTAAAAGTCACAAATATTAATAATTAGCGAGATCATTTAACTGTTTTCAAAAATAACTTTCAAAATTTAAAATACAATTCTAACTAAAAGAAAATGAGAAGTAAAAATTATGATATAAAATGTGCAGATGTATCGTTAATGTTCCTTTAATGATCTCAAGCCACAAAGATGATTGTTTTAAACGAAAAGAGACATAAATTAAACAATGATTAAAATATTATGTTAGATACAAACATCAATATCATTAATGTGAGCAAGATTCATACAAACTCTTTTATATTTATTGTTAAGTACGGAATTTTTGGCTGAAAAAAGTGAAATAAATATTTAATGTTCTATATATATTGATATGAATAATTAAATTACTTGGTCAAATGTTTTTTTCTTGGTACACAGGGTATTTTATGACATTCTTTTTCTGTTCGATGACTTAATCTGGTAAAATGAAACATATCTAAATCCAACAAGGTGTATAGTATTATATCTGCCTATCGTTATAATTTATTGAAAAAGGAAAAAGAACAAAGTAAGATTCGTAAAATAATTGTTCATTTCCTTTCACACAATTTTGATTACACACGTGGCGGGTGTAGCTAGCTAAAACAGGAGGTGCTTACCCTTCCGGAGCACCCGGCCTCACTTCCCTAGTGGAAGTTCACGTGTTAACCTAACTTGTCATTTCCAAAGTTTTTACTTTGCTTCTGGATTGTGATTCGGACATGGATTAGTATGTTTGTTTTTGATCATGTTTGTCACAGAAAATCAAAAACTAAATTGACAATGATAAGTATGATGTCTCTATCCAAAACTATCCTGTATATATTTGACGTCCCAAAATTCCATGTCCTTTCATTCTTAATATTGATTGTACACTTGCTGGGTGTAGAAGGTGCTTATCCTTTCGAGCAATCGTTCTCACTTCTGGAAGGTTCAAGTATTTTACTTAATTTGCCAGTTTTCAAAAATTGTTTTGTTTATTTTGGGGGGATTATGAATTGGATGATTTAGAAGGTGAGGTAAAATAGTACATGTATAATCACGCCATCAGAAGACACTATTTACCTTGGTTGAGGCGATTGCTTTTATGTGTTACTTTTGGGAGATCGGAGACATTTTCGTAATAGCTGTAACAAGTTCAACATGAAAATTTGTCATGATTTAGCCGCACTTATACACAAAAGGGGAAATAACTCCGACAATTAAACTTCTCATAGTATCCATGTGCAATGGGCAGTATTGTTTCATGGTATAGGTGTAGTCATCAAAACACGATTTTATTATCCGTACTCATTTTTATGATCAGAAAAAGTGTCTTTAAAATCAACTCCTATACCAAGTCACCAGGTTGGTTCTGATATATTGTCTTCTTTCAGGTATTTGTTGTTTCTTTCTTTATTCATATAAAAATCCTCATGTTGACTCGGGGATATTGCAAGCCTAGAATTATCAAGGCCCTCAAAAAGTTTTATGGCCGCCATCACAGTATGTTGATAAGGTTGATGTCTCGGTGTACAGGATTGCCCTGGATATTTTTGCGTCCCATAGTTCCATGTTCCTTTCACACAATGTGGCGTGTGTAGCTAGCTAAACAGGTGCTTACCCTTCCGGAACACTCGATTTCGTTTTCCTGGTGGAAGTTCACGTGTCTAACATGATTTGTCAGTCCAAAAGTTTTTACTTTGCTTCTGGATTGTGTTTCGGATATGGATTAGTGTGTTTGATTTTGATTATATACAATATTTAGAAAATTGTGGAAAAACAATTGAAACCTTTACTGTAAACAAAATATTCTTTATTTGTTATACTTATCTTTATATAAAGATTTCTACAAAATTATCAACATTAACAAGTTTCACATACTGTCTAAAATCATCAACACATACAATTGAAAATAATCGTAAGATAAAATCATGCCTACCGTACCTTTCTGACTTAATAAAAAACAACAAAAAATCTTCTCAATGCAATTTTCCAAGGAAGTTAATTTTGATTCCTTACTCCATACACATTCTAGTCAAATTTTCTCACAATAAATTCTTTTGATTCAAAACAACCCATTCCCATCATTTCTGTCCATTTATTTCTATAAAAAAGCTTCTTACCCTATATTTATCTAGGTTTACTAAATCATCTGATTATATTACCATATTACAATATTTACTGAACATAGTTACTATTAACTTCAATACTGGTTGTTATAGTTCAACAACATACACACCAGACTGTTTCATTTCATATAACTGTTAAATTTACAAAGGAAACACCGTAAAAACTGTATCTATAGAAAACTTGTAACAAATAACATACTTCAAATGCACATTATTGTGTACTCAAGATGACGGCAACATTAAAATTTGTCTGGGATTTTTTTCTTAGAGACTGTGAACTAAGTACATGGTAAAACCATCATGTAAGCAGAATTGTATAATAAAAAAAACAAACATACCAGTTCATGTTCAAATAGCAATCCAAAAGAAAAGTAAAAATTCCGAAAATTAGCAAATCCAGTCAATATTGAAGGATAAGGACCTTCTACTTAGCTAGCAACACCAGCCATGTGTGAAATTAAAATTGAGAGTGAAAGGACTATAGAGTGAATGAACGTGAAATATATCCAGTTAATTTTGGATACAGAGACATCATACTTACCAACAGTATTGAGATGACAACTATAAAGATTTTTAGGGCCTTGATAAATCTAGGCTTGCAATTAGAACAGCATAAAATTGTTATCTTTGTTCTAAAACTTTTTGTGTTAAATTTTTTACATGTACATCTAGTCTAGCAATAACACAGGATCCACCAGGTGTATAGCATTTAAGCATTGTGGTACATGCAAGACAAACATGAAACCAACAGTTGTATATTAAAAGATGAAGTGAAACAGAATGGTTACATCTGATGTACTATACAACCCATACCACATTTGTATTTTCTTTCCAAACAAACAATATTTATTTTACCAGACATAAATTATGAGTATATAATAGATATCATTTCAATAAACAAATTGTTGAAATTATCCATTTCAAAATTAAATGTTAAGCAAGCCAAAAAGGATTATTATTTCTGACTAATAATAATTTATCAAGAATGACTGATCTAACAAAGAATTATGAGAAGCGATCACAGAGCAGTTTAACTAAGTAGATATTTTTCTCTTGTTTGATTGGAAAATTCAATTATCTATCATATGACAAATTTTGATACTAACTTTCAGGTGGTTGATACATTTCTGAGTAGAAATGGAGAAATTTGATTTTTTAAGACAATAATGTATGTCGTTTTCATTAATTTGTTTAAATTTACCTAATCGTAATTGCCATAGGCCTACTATCTGGAGATCAAACTTAAAAAATATACAGATTACAATTATCAAACACAAAAGTGTTAACAATTGACAAATGAAAAGATCAGAAAGTGTTCCTTGGTGTTCACATGTTCAGATTGTTAAATTCTCTGGATTATTATTATTGTACTTATGACTATTCCCATAACTCTTTTTCTGGATAAATTAATATTGTATACAATTAAGTAGGGCTTTTAATTCAGCACCTTTTTTTAACTAAAGAATGCTCAAAATGGCTACAAATAATGCAAAAAACCAAAACCTCTAAAATAAAAGTAAAAGTAAATAATTTCTTTATATACCAAAACCCCAATATATAAGTCTGTTAAGTGGTTTTTAGTATCACTTTAGAGATATCCATGTACAAATTTATGTACAATATCAAACCAATGTCAATGTATTGCAGTAGTAAAATATTGTGATAAAATTGACAGAACATATGAACAGTTTAGTATATATTAAAAGAATCCATTCAAATTTAGAAAATTTTATTCAATGGGCTTTTTTTAAGTTTGCAACTAGGGTTATGGTTTATCTAGATTGAAAATGATGACAAAAGATTTCGGTAAGTAACTTTGGAAAAAAGATCTGATTTTTTCATTATGATAATAATATTGCCATCAAACACCAATCTCGCACTACAATGAAATGACTGTAAGAAGAATGACAAACCTGCTTGTTTTAATGTAATGCCTGGTGTCCAACATATTGTAATCATACAACTGTAAACATAAATTGTTTGGATAATCTGACACCTAACATAAATCTGATATCAAAATGGTTCTAAAATAGAGCTAAGATACTAACCATAAATCTAAAATGAAACAACCTTATAACTCACTAATTTTGCAATCGATGGCATTAGAAATTTTATATGGCAAATATGTAAACAGCTGAAAACAGAAGTACAAAATGTATAACAAAAACATAATAAAACTTAGGCAGGCTAAGGTGACTAGTTAAATAGCTGTACTTGTGGTCTTTACATTGTCTGGTTTATAGTGGCACATTGTCTAATTAATGAGAATGTTAGATATAACCAGAAAATAAAATTTTCATCATTACTGAATAGTTAAAATGCTCTCAAAATGCTGTTTTTATGTAGAATCCCCAAGTGTTCTAAGACAGAGGTATAAGGATTTTATCATGTGGTATAATTATAAATGATATGCCAAATTTGCAAGTAGGTCTAGTTTATATATATATCCTATCTGAGACAAAAAAGTCCCTTTACAATAGTTTGATTTGAAAAAAAAAAAAAAATTAAAGTAGTAAAAACAAAATCAATGATTTAATTAATTATCTACCATATACAGCTGTATAATTTTGTATAAAAGTGTCATGGAATCAGCATTTTGAACATAAATGTATCATATATTTGTATCAAAAATTAAAATAACCCTAACCCTAACTCTAATAATAACGAATCAGTCTTTTGTTACTAAGTGGCACTAAAACACAAAAGATATTGCAGTATTTTCTAATCATCTATCAAAAATTTAAAATTCCATGTTTTTTTATGTTTTTTAACTTACTTTTTAATTTAAAATTTTTACCATAAAATGAAGGGTTTCTTTCCAAATACAAAACTGAATTAATTAAATTTTGAATGTTGTTTTAATACTTTTGAAAACTGAAAACGTATTATAAAGTACCTTGATTACTGTAACACCATACTACCTGACTCATTACACATGGTAACTTATGGTCATAATAAATTACAAACTTAATTAAAATTTCCACGAAAGTGTTGTCAGTAGCCAGGAATTTATTTGGATTTGTCAAGGTAGACAAAATTAAAATGTTGTTATTTATCAAACAAGAGATACGTGAATTTGACATTTTTTCCTGAAAGGAATTAATTGTTATGTTACAAGCACTTTTAATGCTGGGTAGTAAGGGGACACAACTCTGGAAAATAAATATTGACCTACATGTAAAAGAATGTACATGACAAACAGTTACAGAATAATAGTGATTGTCATAATTCACTGGTGAAAATAAGGGTTATCCTAATCCACTGATTCTCCATTTTTCAAAATTTAGAGGAATAATTACACATGTATGACTTGGACATATTTGCGATTCATTACAAAATATTACAAATAGAGTATTGATATTTGAGAAGGTATTAATTGTTCAAAATTAAATAACAACCAGATATTTTGAAATATAAATAATACTCGAGACAGAAAAAAATTGTTCCCAGGTAAACTGAACTAAAAACCAGTAAAAATAACAATATTAAAATGTGTAAAGTTTGATATGTTGACTAGCATCTTACATTGCACATATAGAAAAAAACTATTGAATAAATCTAAAATACTTGATATACTGTAACATAATAAAACCTAGTATTTACAACAATAAAATATATAGATAACAATATGTAAAATGTAAACAAATAAAATACATAAAACTCTAAATAAATACACTGAATAATATCAACATTTATATAATAATCTAATTTAGATCTATGTATATAAGAACAATGATGGTCTGCAAGCAGAAATGTAAAAATAACAGTAATAACACCCAACAAAAAGATAATAATCAGGTCATAATAAAAACCATATATAAACATTATGACTAGTATCACAAAAATAATCGAATCAACTACAGCAAAGACTTTTTAAAAAAAAAACAAACTAAGATGCGATAGGACTAGAGATATGTCTGTAAAACATATGTAACTGCACCAAAGTGACATTCATTGAAGCAGAGTCAAGTTATTGTTTGAAAATGGTAAATTTAATTATTGTAATAGTGACCTTTACCTTTGACCTATGATCTCCAAAATCAATAGGCATCTTCCTTCTAAGAATACCTTTTGTAATCTATTGCAGGGGAAATACCTTAATCTACTTACAAGTACCTAGTATATGTAACAGTGACCTTTATGTTTGAACTATGACGTAATGACCTAATAATCTTCTTTTCAAGAATATTTGTTGGTGAAATTCTATCAAGATAAACTTGAGTTACTACACAGAAAACCCTAAATGTATTTATAGTAAGTGACCTTGACCTAAAACCTCCAAAATATAAGCTTCTTCCTTTTAAGAAAAATCTTGTCATTGTACAAAGTTTGGAAGAATTTTATCAAACCAAGCTTGAATTGCTGCCTGAAAACACCTAAATCTATTTCCTTGACTTTTCATCTATGACCTCCAAAATTGATATGCTTCTTACATTCAAGAATATCTATCAGTATACAAAGTTTGATGAATTTTCATCAAAGCAAACTGAAGGTATTGCACAGAAACCAATGTATTACAGTCATTACAGACAGAGAAAGTCGGATTGATAGACAAGCCAAACATACAAAATGTATACCTCTTACACATATTTTGAGGTGGTATACAAAGCTAATGTTTTTATCCAAACCAATGGATGGTTTTCTGCTGGTGTCAGTCTCTTGGGTTACATATAATTTAAAGTTAACTTCTCTGACCTCAATATGAAAGTTACTTCCATTTTGATAACACATTACAAGATAAAAGTTCACAAATATATTCTTATATGACCTGTTCTTAAAATATTGAATCTTTCATCCAGTGGAATGTTTCAAAACACCAATAAAATGGAATGTAAAAGAAAGATAAAAACTTCTAAATAAATAATAAACAAAAACACAATATATGCTAAATTTATAAGTAAATTGGCGACATTAAAAATGATTCATGATTAGATTCCATTCATCTACAAAATCATTAACAATTTGAGATTCTTTTTAAAACACATAAGTGCCCTTTGTTGTTTAATAAAAAAATTGAAAAAAAACCTAAAAAAATAATAATAATAAAAGCCATCAGCATCTCTCTATCTATACTGTATATATACATAACATTGGAATGAATAGTAATGATATGTAGAAAACCAGTCTGTTCTAGAAGGGAGGGAGTGTAATATAAAAGTTAACAAAAATCACCTCTAATTATACAAGTCAAGCAGTAAGTATCAGTGAATTTACAATCATATAAAATTTACTTCTTTTTTACATACATTTCACAATGACATGAGTATTCATATTAGAGATTTCCTTCACAAAACAGTAAAAACAAAATCAATATTTCTGAAGTTCAGTTGGCAAACTGCCCCCTTCCAATACAAGGAGAATGGTTGGAATGTTGTTTTACACCCAAGTCAAAACTACTTCACTTATTAGGAGGTCAGTTTTTGGAATTTTGTGGAAATCTTGACCACTGACCTTAGCAGGCAAACTGATAAATTTTTCTCACATTAGGATCTGTAAAACTGGAATTTGAACTGAGGCAGTTACATATGCCTGTACTTTAGAGAACTCTGTCATTAAGGACCCCTATTTTTTCTAATGAATATGAATTTTAGGACATAAGAGTTCAGAAACATAGATGTGGTAGCCTGCATTCATATCTTTATACATGATTGTTGATTTATGTTAGTATACTTTATAGCACTATTCAGATTACTGTCTAAAATATGAGTATTCTCTATTCAGCAATGTCAATGCTGTACAAAAGTTTTCAAAATTTGTAAACCACCACAATAAGATAGATTATCAATTAACACAGGTCATTTTAGACAAGTTTTACTGTAAACTGTGAATTGGTATGTCAAACTTGTTGTAGTGGTATGAGATCAAGAAGATTAAATCAGCAGAGCTGCCAATTACACTGATCTTGCATAAAACAATGCTACACAAACTGTTCTCAATTACATGTACTTATTTAGGACAGACTATAAAATTTTCATATACATGTATCAATTTACATGTACTTATGTAGAACAGACTATAAAATCTTCATGCTTAACAATGACAGTAACAATAATTTGCCAACAGTTAAAATTTATTCTCATTAAGTACTAAATAAACAAGTAAGTAAAAGAATCACAACTTTCTCTCTAGAATTACATAGAAAGAGAAGTGCTCTGTGATTTAAGATATGTACACTAAATTAATATCATAACTTGTATAAAAGTTTTAACTTGGTAAATCTGTTTCCGTAGTAATGGAGGTGTCTTTAGATCCTGAATCACTTCCTATCTTCACCATTTCTGCAAAAAAAGATTGTAAAACATATAAACAATATAACAGTACTTTTATTATTTTTTTTCCCTTATCTAAAATCAGGATTGGCGTGTTTTACACCCCTGTCAAGATTCTTTCACTTATATCAAGGCAGTCAGTTCTAAGATGATGCCCAATCATCAACTTTTCACAAGCAATCTAGCACATTCTCAAGACTAGGAACTCCTATTATAGAGTTTAAACACAGTTAATGAGCGGCACTGTGATCTAAAAGCTAGTGCTTTAGACAACTTGGTCTTTAAAATCTAGAGATGCTTCAGTTTGCAGAACTAGGATACTTTTTGATTACAAAAGCAACTCTGGTAAAACCTCCCAAAAAGACTTCTATAATCTCTATTTTTGTAGACTTCCTCTACCAAGGCCCCTCTAAAGAGATTACTTTAAAAGTACATAATGTACTTAGCATCTTAATAAAATGCTACTCTATTCTCATGCATTTTCATGAGAGACTTTCAGTTGTATAAACCAGCAGTTTCACTACAGAGAGGATGAAGACAAAAGGAAATACAGCGTTTTCATTCCTACTTTTATGGATGAAGACAAGAGGGAATACAGCATTTTCATTCCTACTTATATGGATGAGGACAAGAGGGAATAGTGTTTTCATTCCTACTTATATGGATGAGGACAAGAGGGAATACAGCATTTTCATTCCTACTCACGGTATATGGATGAGGACAAGAGGGAATACAGCATTTTCATTCCTACTTATATGGATGAGGACAAGAGGGAATACAGCATTTTCATTCCTACTTACGGTATATGGATGAGGACAAGAAGGGAATACAGCATTTTCATTCCTACTTATTTGGATGAGGTCAAGAGGGAATACAGCGTTTTCATTCCTACTTATACGGATGAGGACAAGAGGGAATACAGTGTTTTCATTCCTACTTATATGGATGAGGACAAGAGGGAATACAGGGTTTTCATTCCTACTTGTATGGATGAGGACAAGAGGGAATACAGGGTTTTCATTCCTGCTTGTATGGATGAGGACAAGAGGGAATACAGCATTTTTATTCCTACTTGTATGGATTAGGACAAGAGGGAACACAGCTTTTTCATTCCTACTTATATAGATGAGGACAAGAGGGAATACAGCGTTTTCATTCCTACTTATATGGATGAGGACAAGAGGGAATACAGGGTTTTCATTCCTACTTGTATGGATGAGGACAAGAGGGAATACAGGGTTTTCATTCTTACTTGTATGGATGAGGACAAGAGGGAATACAGCATTTTTATTCCTACTTGTATGGATTAGGACAAGAGGGAACACAGCTTTTTCATTCCTACTTATATAGATGAGGACAAGAGGGAATACAGTGTTTTAATTCCTACTTATATGGATGAGGACAAGAGGAATACAGGGTTTTCATTCCTACTTATATGGATGAGGACAAGAGGGAATACAGCGTTTTAATTCCTACTTGTATGGATTAGGACAAGAGGGAATACAGCGTTTTAATTCCTACTTATATGGATGAGGCGAGAGGGAATACAGCGTTTTAATTCCTACTTATATGGAAAACAGTGTTTCATTCCTACTGATACTACTATATATTGGATTAATTCTGAGCAATTTAGTTGTTTATCTATCATCAATTCCCATATTGTAAACAAGATTGGTGTCTTTATTTACCATAAATAGTTTATTCTATGACATTTCACTCATTAAATATTATCTGGTGCAAAGATCCTAAATCGAATTTCAGTATACCAAGCAGAACGAAATGCAATGTTGTTCATTTTACAAATATCTGATATTTGATTTATTCTGACATATCATGTCTGCAATATTGGCTTTTATATATACCACAGACACCAGAAATATCATAAAATGTCACTAAAATATAAAATATATGTGAACATAGTTTCATAATAAAGATGATCTCATTATATAATAATATGTACAGAATGTACTGGCTATGGGGTTTGAAGTCAGACAACAAGACCACAACATAGAGACTAAAACTCTCAGGGGCCTGATAACAAATTATACAAAGTATTCAGATTCTACAGGAATGCAAGAACAAAGCAAATGCACTTTACTTTACATATTTGAAAGTATTATTGTTCACATCTAAATTTTATCTACTCTTTAAAGGAAATATTTAAATATGATGATTCAACTGCCAAAATATTTATGTTTTATTTTAATGTCTATAATACTTAGTGATCAAGGAGACAAGACACATTGTTCACTTGACAACTTTGTCTGCCTTCTTACAATGTTAACATTACAACCACATCCTTTGTATCCTCTGATTTAGGGTTCTCATAATTTATGACAAGGAATTTAAGATTTAACAATGCATATAACAGTGCCCATGAATGAAAATCAAGGTCACATTTGCAGCCCCATTCTATGCAAAGGATTAAACATCATAAACATTGGGATTTTTAATAAGATGATGTTTAACGTTAAATAATTAACTGATCTGTGACCTTGACAAACATCAACTGACCTTGATCAAGGGATTCTTTTTCAGTTCTATTGTTTGAATAAGTTTGGAGAGAAAAAGTTGTTTAATACTGAAAGACAGTGGTGACAGCCAAAACAACCAAGAATATTATACAACACAAGTACATGTACCCAGTATTTGGAGAGAAAAAATTGACAGTGGTGACAGCCAAAACAACCAAGAACATTATACAACACAAGTACATGTACCCAGTATTTGGAGAGAAAAAGTTGACAGTGGTGACAGCCAAAACAACCAAGAACATTATCCAACACAAGTACATGTACCCAGTATATCATAAAACAGCCAAGCATACTGGGAACACTAAAACTAAGATCATAATACAATATTAAAGTTACACAGAAAATGTAGTATACCATAATTTTCTGGCCATATCTCTAGGAGGTACTTGAGGACATCTATATGTTTCTTGAAGTCTAGTGCTAATGTTGTGGCAGTGGAAGATGGTGGACAGAGTAATACTGGTCCAAAGCATACAGCCAAGTTACTTATTGGCATCTTGTTCTTGTCACTCTTTGTGGCTATCTTCTTTAAGTGATTTAGCACCATAGCCATTGTTTCCTGCAAATCAAAATTAGGATAGGATAAACATCTGGCATCAGAAATTTGTGTAAACAAGTACATGTATTGTTGTTATAAGAAAATAAATTTAAGTTTTGCACAAAGAGCATTTTTACTGTACTTTATAAATATTTTAATCTATTGCTTGTAATTTCTCTTTTTCAAGAAAGGAGAGGGGACCTCGATGAGTGAGTGGTTTTAAGCATTGGCAATTTCACTTGCTATAATGTTGTGGTTTTTCTATGGGATTTTAGAATCAGGAGTCATTTTTGGCCCTGAATTCAAATTTTGTAGTTGATTTAATAATCTGTAAATGAAGCACAGTTTCTAAAGAAAATAATGGAGTCGCAGAGAGTTAGCATAAGTTGAATATTTCATGGAAAATGCATTTCCTCTTATCATCTCATATTCCCAATCATTACAATCATAAGTTACTTCAAGTAAAACCGTCCCTAACAATTTCAATTTAAATACCATCTAGGCACCACTTGGAGATATTCTGAAACATAACAGAAGGAGTTACAGTGGAAAAAACCCAACAAGTATCTTTTTTTAACCAAGTTGTTTTATCAACCTTGGTGGAATGAAATAAATGTTTTCCTTATTTCATTTAAATAATTCTCAGTTATTTTATCAACCTTGGTGGGAATGTTAATGTTTTCCTTATTTTCATTTCAACAATTCATCTGTCCTATCTATAGCCATTAACTTACTACATTTATAGGTTAATAAAACATTAGTTATTTAATTAAAAGTAATTAAAATGATTAATATAATCATTAAATCATTTTAACATTGTATATAGTTACACATTACTGTCAGTTGTGTCATTATTATTTCAAATGTTATTGTAGTTAGTAAATCAATAACTTTGAGATGTCATTGTTTTAAAAATAAAATTCCCTAGATCTTAACCAGATTAAATGAGTAACAGCAATGTTTTTCCTATTATTCTTTATCGTTTTACATTGTTTTCATAAGAGCACTTCTTAAACTGAAACTTCATTAAATGGGTTTTTCTTTGCCTAATGTCCTTGACTTCTATTATAATATAAACAAATTCATTTATTTAGTACTATGAACATGAAAACAAGAGTTGTTGGAAGATAAGTTTGGCTTACCCCAATGTCTTGTTTACAAATTATATTATATGACCAATGATGCTAATGACAGACATGAGACCTATCTTATTTTAACAGGAAAATAATGCAACATAATCTGTTATTCTAGCTTACTTTCATTCTCCATATTGATTACATGGGGTGAGTGTGGATAGCTTATCAGGAGATGCTTATCCTTCCGGACCACCCTGCCTCAATTCCCTGGTGGAAGTTGACATGTTTAATTTAATTTGTCAGTTTCAAAGTGTTTAATTTCATTTGGGATTGTGATATGGACATAATTGGTGTGATTTGGATTACTTAACTTAGTTGCTTTTTGTTTCACATCATATCAGAAATGAATAAGTTTTGCAGCAATTCATTTTTTTCAAATTATTCAAAACATAAATTCATTTAATGCATCAGATTGAGCTAATTTGTTGCCTGCTTTGTACAGAGCACACGTATGACAGCTTCATACTGCTAGAACACTTGTCTACAATGCTGCATGTAGCAAACATTTATGCGACCTGTGTATTTTCATGACAATGTACTTAGGACAAACAAACACACAATCACAAGAGGGCAAAATCTATAAAAACAAACATTCTTGAATCTAGTTGAAAATACATATTCTTGAATCTAGTTGAAAATACATATTATAAAGTAGTTTCTTATTAAGCATTGGACAATGACAAAGCTAAAAGCTTTGATCTTAATCTAAGTCATTGTAATTGTAAGAAAAGCCAAAAACCAATTTTATTTTTGATTTGGTAAATTAGAATGATATATCTCAAGAACTCTCAGTCTTAATATTTTGATACAAAAAACACTAAAGAAATTATTGCTTGTTCTGTATAAAAATATCAGACCTAGCATCAAGATGTTTCCATCTCGCAGTACATAGTCAGACAGACTCTATTATTCATCTTACCTGTTGTACATTTCATCTAAGACTTACCTGGTTGGCTTTAGGAAGGCACTCAAGAATACTAAGCATTAATTTGGCACTTCCATCAGGATCACTGGGTAGGCGGACACTCAATGCATCGAGTAACATTTGATAGAGGGCGTTTGTAAATAGAGGTTCTGGTAATTCTCGTAAATAATCCTTTAATACACCTGTAAAATAGAAGTTGTAAAATGATTAAATAAGAATTGACTGTCCTTTTTCCTGGGTCATCAAGTAATGAACCAGATTTTAAACTGTGAAGCAAGTTTTCTTATCAGAGTTAATTGTAGGTGATCATTAAGCATAATAATTTTAAATGTGCTGATATACTACATTTTACAATACAGTATTCCATTACTTATGAGCTTGACATTCAAATCTATTGTGTCTCATGTCATAGCAGTGGGTTTGGCCCAAGACAACCTTCACATGAGTACTGGTATTCTGTTTACCTAAGTGTTATGTAATTATATTTCTAAATGTAATGAATCACAATTGAATAATATTTTTAAAAGTAATACAAGTAATTTACAGCTTGTAAAATTTTAAACTTATGCTTTTCACTATACAGAGGTCTAAACAGTATTTATGGTAATTAATTGTGATCGGGTGCTTGTAATTCATTGAAGGCTTTGAAATCATTGAGTGGGGAGTTATTGTCTCCAATGACACCAACAGAAGATAAACAATAGATTGTTCTGCATTTGCTCTTGAATACAAAAAAATTCTGCCAGCAACAACCTTCTAACCATACTTTTTAAAGACAATAATTATTTGTATCAAAAACAAACCAATAAATCTAAAATACTTGTTTCAATCCCAAACTGAGTAGCATATATATATATATTGTATATGTTTTATAAATTTGTGATAATTGAAAACACAGTGAGATTTTAAGGTCTTTGAAATGACGCCTAATTTGAGTAATTTCATCTCAGCGCTGCATGGTTACACAACCTCTGAATCAATATAATGATTATTATGGCCTGTAAATTGAATTTGTAAAGCCTGTAGAAGTATTTTCATGCCACAACTAGGGGGATTTATCAACAGTATATAATTTTTATATGATGCAATTCAAATGGTACAATAACACTACAATTATGTTTAGTGCAGTATGTATTATTGATCAATGGTTTAGTAAAACACTGTAAATTGTAAGGCTGGGTGATTCCTGGTAATTATTTATATCACAGCAGCTATATTAATATAAATCCAATGTTTATGCTGGTTTCACCTATAGTTAGCTTATATATTGCTTAACGATGCAAACTCAATAATGCTTTTTTGTTTTGCTAAAAGATAAAAGTAATAGCAGGGGTTGACACTAAAACTAGCTTGCTAGCCTGGGGCTAGTAAAAATTACCCAGGACTAGTGAGTGTTTGACTTTAGCCTGATGGGCTAGTAGTTTAATCTCAAAATAATTGGATTATATACTCGATACAGAACAATTCAGTGTTTGATCTTTACAGAAGTTTGTATATGATATCATCATGCTGTCATTATATGATAATGATGATGAAGAGTTCTTCAGAGAAGATATGGGGGTATCATCCTAGTAGCTCAGGCTTTACGAGTTGTGCCTCTGGCACAAAAGAAGGGCTAGTCAACTTCATGCAGGGCCAGTGATAGCAAACAACTATTAGCCCTTTGGGCTACTGTTGAAAAAAGTTAAGTGTCAAACCCTGAATAGGCAGTTTATACGGCCATCTATAAGGTTGTGGTTTTTTGTCCTTGTCAGGGTCACCATGATAACAAGTGACACACATGTGGTCATTTATATTGTGGTATTTGTCTTTATTAGGGTCAACAACAATTTTTTGATAAAGATTTGGTTTGATTTCAGCTCTAGTATTCTCAGAGCTATTTATTGACTAAATGGTGCCTTTTATTACAGATTAATTATTTAGGCATTTATTGAATAAGCAAATAAAACGTTTTTTAAGCATTTTTAAAAATTATGGGTCGCTAAATAGATCTAAAGAGATGTGAGGATCAGAAGATTCCCCTTAACTGAAAGTCCATTTTTTGGAAATGTTAAAAACTTTCATCAGTATTGAAGTTTTTAAGATGATTTTAGCAATAAAAACTTCCATGATTTGCACTTCTAATAGGAGTAAAAGAATAATTGTTAAAACTTCAATTCTCTGGCCTCAAGATTTATTTAGATTATTAATTTAACATTTTTGTACACACTTAAACAACTTTACTTACCTGTGATTACATGTACATCTGAAACATTCTGAGGAGAAAGATCTACTGCGCTTGCATTCTTTTCAAAAGCTTCTCTAAGTTGTGCCTTTCTTCTAGCGGATCCACAAAGCCTGTAAATTCCAACAACTTCTAAGCCCCGCTTCTCAACTTCATCAAAACACTTTCTAATAATAATTGGCACATTTAAACCTGTATTTTCTTGTCTGATCACAGTTTCTAAATCAACCCCAAAAATGCCATTCTTTCTAACTGATGGAAGCCTTTGAAGTGATATGGCTGGTTCCTTATATAGTAGAGAAAGATATAGTAATCCTTTTGGCTCCATTTTTAATGCCACACATTTTTGAGATCCCCTTGTAAAAATCCAGGAAGTAAAAGAGTTCCGTGAAAACATAATCGATGTTTAAAATTAGGATCCCAGTTGTATATGAGAAATGAAATTTCTTTTGCATCCTCAAGCTCAATATCAAAAGCTTCATCCCAGTCAAAGTTGACAGCTCCTGTTCGAATCATCGTCCGAGCTTTATTTACAGAATCTACTGACACAACACAGTATAAATCTCTCAAGGTCATCTTTGATGATTTCAGACCTTGACCAGATAAAACATGAACTCCCATAATGCCGTCTAACCCACTAGTCCTCGACAGCTCGATTCGTCTTCGCATATCTGCCCTATAAAATTCGAATTCACTATAAGCAATTTGTAAAGGTTTCTTCACAAGATGAAGATCTTTGAACCTAGAAGTGGAGCGAGTAACACTCCTTCCGTCACTGTCAACAGATTTGGACCAACTTTCTGAAGCTGGTCCTGAGGTAGATAATAAAGGTACTTTTTTACCCCGTGATATGGAATGCATCACTGAAACGTTTCTACTGGAGTCACTTATTCCACCAGAGCTATCATGTAAGTCTTTTTCATTTGAAATTTTACGTGATTGTGTGATTGATGCAGGACTTGGCTTATGTACAATTTTTGTATGAATTGGGGTTTGAGTTGATGCTGCCTTTCTTGATGTTACTGGTGATGATAATTTGACCCCTGCTGATGTACTGGCCCAACTTGCAGATGGACCTATATAAGAGTATTCATCAGAACTATATGGGTCAACAACAGATGAAGAAGCTGGAATACTACTACCAGGGGTACCTAAAAATAACAATAGAATAGTTAAAATATTGAAATATGAAGCAGGAATATCACTTCTAGGGGTACCTACAAGTAATAAAATAATGGTTAAAATATTGAAATATTAACATTATAACATACATATATGTATAAACCTTTATAAATATTAAATTCATTAGGGTTACTATATAATCAGAAATATATGCATTGTCATTATGTATTTTTCTTGACTATTTTTGCAGTTGTTTACTAGAATAAATTACATAAATCAATAGACCATCAAACAAACTGGATACTATTAGTATCAATATCCTATCATACATAATCATCAAAATGCAAAAAATTACAGTAAGCCAAAAATTTCTTTGATGCCAAAATTGCTAAGTTTACACTAAAGAACATTTCTATTGATATTAAAGTATCATGATTTCCTGTAATTTATGAAAAATTAATGTCATACTTTTTGTGTTAATTAATAATAAACCAGAGATTTAGATACCTTGTATTTAAAATCTTATTATGAATATCAGTTAGTGATTTGTGGCAGATTTGGGGGAAATGAATTTCATTGATCCATGTATTATGTGATACCATATAACATTTATGTGGCAACAATAGTACTTGAGAGACCTGATGAGGTGTCATGAATAATTATGGAATGTGAATGAAATCAATTTCTGTAATTTGGCACACAAATGATGATATATTATACATGTGGTTGTTTGCCTGAAATCAAGGTTACTTGCCCTTGTCTTTCTATTTATCAAATTCCTACATACAGTCAATCATGTCTATAAAGACTGCCTAATGGAACCAGTAATAATGACCTTATGTGCTGGTGGCCCGTATATACTAAATAATGAATAAGCAGCAATTAGGATAAAATTTTACTGACCTTTAAAAGCAGGTGACCCTCATATAGAGGGGTTTAACAATTTACATGCATGCACAGGTTTAACTGTACATGCATAAATTGTAAATATAAAAACAAGAGGCCCATGGGCCTTAACGCTCACCTGAGGAACAGTACATATCTTATGCAGAGGTTCAATGGTCAATGACATTAATAAAAGAGAATATCAAAATTTTCAGCAGTAAGGGCCAATAATATGCAAGTATTTTTGCAAATTAATTATAATAATTATTATAATTATAAGGATGCTATATATAACATATTTAAAGTCTAGCTACAATATATAATATAAACAGCTAAAACATCTGTATTTTAAAATGTGCATTAGGTTAATACCTACAATATTCCAATATACATGCCTATACAAAGAGTTTATAGTTTTTGAGATAATTAACCATTTAAGTATTCATTTGCATCTATGACCTTGACCTTTGAACCTATAACCTTCATTCATATATCAAAATGATCGATAGGCCAATACCTACAATATTCTAAAATACATGCCTATACAAAAAGTTTATAGTTTCTGAGATAATTAACCATTTAAGTAGTAGTTTGCATCTATGACCTTGACCTTTGAACCTATGAACTTCATTCATATATCAAAATGATCTTGTGCAAATGCCTACAATATTCTAATTTACATGCCCATACAAAAAGTTTATACTTTTTGAGATAATTGACCATTTAAATATTCATTCGTAGCTATGACCTTGACCTTTGAACCTATGACCTTCATTCATATATCAAAATGATCGTTAGGCCAATGCCTACAATATTCCAATATACAAGCCTATACAAAAAGTTAATAGTTTTTTGAGATAATTAACCATTTAAGTATTCATTTGCATCTATGACCTTGACCTTTGAACCTATGACCTTCATTCATATATCGAAATGATCATTAGGCCAATACCTACAATATTCCAATATACATGCCTATACAAAAAGTTTATACTTTTTGAGATAATTAACCATTTAAGTATTCATTTGCATCTATGACCTTGACCTTTGAACCTATGACCTTCATTCATATATCGAAATGATCGTTAGGCCAATACCTACAATATTCCAATATACATGCCTATACAAAAAGTTTATAGTTTTTGAGATAATTAACCATTTAAATATTCATTTGCATCTATGACCTTGACTTTTGAACCTATGACCTTCATTCATATATCGAAATGATCGTAAGGCCAATACCTACAATATTCCAATATACATGCCTATACAAAAAGTTTATAGTTTTTGAGATAATTAACCATTTCAGTACTTGTTTACATCTGTGACCTTGACCTTTTAACCCATGACCTTTATTCATATATCCAAATGACCATTGTGCCATTACCTACAATACTCTGATATACATGCCTATACAAAAAATTCATAGTTTTGCAGATAATTAACTATTTTGGTATTCTTGGACATCTGTGACCTTGACCTTTGAACCCATGACCCTGATCTATGTATCAAAATGATCGTCATGTCAATACCTACAAATAACTGAAAATCCTACGCCATTATCACAAGAAATGTTAAAAAAATAGCATTTTTTATCAAAGGTCAAAAACTGGGACATGACCTTGACCTTGACATCAATTGGAAGAAAATTGCAAGACAAGATCAACAGTGAAAACTCCATACAATTATCTTCAGCCGTTATGAAGTTATAACAATAAATGTCTCATTTTAAAAATTACGTAATTTTACGCAAAAAAAGCGTAACCCATTTTTCGTCTAATTTTCATGAAAAACACAATTTTAATGTTCCCAGGTATGCTGAATCCAAATATCCAATCAAAATTTGCCTGCACCTTTTGGTTTCAGAGAGGAAGATTTTTTTGTCTTTTTGCTATTTTTAGTAACAGCGGCCATCTTGTTGGGCGTGGCCAAACCCCGAACACAATTTTGAAAGGCTGTTACCTAGGCATGATAGTCACCGAGTTTCATCAAATATGGCCCAGTAGTTTTGGAGGAGAAGATTAAAATGTAAAGTTTACACACGACGGACGACGGACGACACACGACGAACGACGGATGACGGACGACGGACGGTGATAGATTGCAATAGCTCATCTGAGCCTTTGGCTCAGGTGAGCTAAAAAGCTGGAATTCGTTATTTGATTAACTAAGACACACACACACACACACTCTCATTCATTCTCTCCATGCAAAGTATTCTAACCAGTTCACCTAATACAAAATCCTAAAATTCATCAATCAAATATATGACAATCATAATAATGTTCTTTTTTAAATAAAGATGAAGATGAAGTTCTGATTATTACATTTTTAACTTAATATCCATCATAGTTAGGTAATACAACCTAATTCCTAGATTTGCATTCCCATCCACCATCTTTTTTAATTTTTTTATTTGTGTTGTTATTATCAAATTTGCAATTGTTAGAGATTTGTAGTTTATTAGGATAAACTGGAAGTAAAAGTACATCTTAAATTAATTAATTACCATATATACATGAGCATGTCCTCGCAGACACATTGCCACAGCTAATAATCAGTAAGTGATAGTGTGCTACATTAGGAAGTAAGACACAAATGATGTCCCCAAATTGGCCAAGTACTGAAGATCACCTTATATTCAAAGCATCACCATGGGCTGTAAAATGATATAAGCAGGCTAAATTTAATGTCAGAGTGGGGGTGGCATGGCATCAAAATAATGCTATCATCATCTGACAGTCAACTAAAAGCTGCTGTAAGAAGTACTGTAATGCAGACCAGACAGTCATTGCCCTTTATAGGCATGAATGTAGGTGAAATCATCTTGGGGTGACATCAATATCCTTATACATGTAAGATATATCTAAATGTCTTGTGAAGTAAAAGGGTTGCAGATAGTAGTTATGCAATTATGCATTGTTCCTTTAAGCATACATATATAGGTGAAAATGTCTTTAGCTCAACACAGGATATTTTTCTAAACAAATTGTTCTGATATATCTGTGGTATATGTTCAATCAATGAAACATGCTGTATTTTTAAAATGATTTCAGATTCAAAACTGTACAAATTATGCAGTAAAATCACTGCCCCTGTAATTAGGATAGACAGAAGTATGGAAAGATGAATAGCTAGTGGTAATAGTATGGCACTATATTTTCCCCAACTAGTCACGAGGGCATAAAAAAACAAGTCAACCTCATCTTCATCAGGCCAATTTTCCCAAAACTAGAAAATACTTTATGATGGCCTCATTAAAAACTGCTTTACAAGACAAAAATTGCCAAAAATCTATAAACACCAGTGAGAACATGAAGAGAAGAAGTAGCACGTCATCGTCGGTGGTATTATATTACAAATATATATTATTGATATTATGTATTGATTATCCTGACTCTGAATGTATGATGTGTTATACATCGTACTATATAACTGATAATATATAATTGATCACATCACATCTCTCTGTTATTATACTACAAATATATCCTATATATATATATACATGTATGACATGTTACGCAATATTGTTATTATCATCAATGTACATGCTGAACACAGCTCAGCCTGCTATGTTGCTGGTGTGACTTTAAAAAGCTGGAATGACTAACTACATTTGTAATATGCAGCCAGAGAAAGGGGTGGGGTGATTTTTACCCAATCATTTGCAAATATATAATATATATCATTATATGATACGATGTTGTCATTATGCACATGTATGCTACAAGTGCATCATCAATAATGTCGCTGGGTGGACTGACCAACTTCAATTGGGGGACGTTTCTATCCAACTCGCTTGCAAAATGACACCTTTGCAATATTATTATTACCATGTATGTGTGTGTTCAAAGCCTGTAGGCAATGGTTATGCTGATGATGTGACTTTGAAATGTCAGCAATCTGCAGCATGACTCACTGTAATAAAGGAATGAGACAAGATTGTGTTTTTTGCCCATTCACCTATAAAATACCTGGCATCAGTCAACACAATGTTTAATTCCACAATGGCATGAGACTATAAAAACCTAATCCTGTATTATTTACTGTTATTGTGTGTTTCAACTTAAGGCAATGTCTGAATGTTGATGTTGCAAATGAAAAGTTGAATGAATCATTGTAATGGAGAAAGAGAGAGAAGTAAAGTAGAAGGAGTATTGATGTTTTACTCCTAAGTCAAAGTATTCCACTAATACTGAAGCTGTCGGTTTGAAGATGATATGGGAATCCAGAATGTCTGGAGAAAACCAACAACCTTTGTCTTTGAAAAGGGAACTGACAATATTTTTCACACTATGATATGCTGGAGTGGTGAGAGAAGCTGTAACTTGTAAATTAGTACTTTAGGGTACTTAAGAATAAAATGTGAACTTGTAGGGTTTTATAACTAGCAACTACATATGCAGTTTTGTTATTGTTATGCCAATGTGTGTGTTCCAAATCTAAAGGCTGGCGTGACTTTGAAAAGTAAGAAAATTTGAAGCATTGTAAACTGGTATGAATTTCATACCCATACTCTTTATAAACAACACTTTTAACCAAATAAGCTACTGACATATTGGCATTGTTTTGTTGTGTATATACCATATATTGATAGGAAGTACATGATTTAACTATGACCATGCAATTTTCGCAGATCTTAAGAAATTGAGCTTAACAGTCAACTATGCATGTCTTGGTAACTGGTTAAGGAGGCCAGTGGTCACAGTGTCAGTCTCTGTTCTGTCCTCTTAAATGTCAATAGATGTATTTATGATATTGTTGAAAGATTGGCAACACAATTTATATTTTGATGATTATATTGATGTCAGGAAATTTTGTGTGAATCAAAACATAAGACACAAAAGGGAAAATTTGGGCATGGCAGTGGTTTCAACAAAGCTAGCATGGCATTTTCGTCGTCCACTTCTAGTTCTACTGCCTACTTTTGGAAATTTGTCTTTCACTTGAAAATTTACTGAAAGGGCTGCATGGGAATATATACAAACTGGCAATGGAATATGGCTTCTGGTAATATTGCTGAAGACAAAATACTCTAGTACCGGTATTTGGAACCAGAGATAACCTTGAGTGGTCAAGTGGTTACCGTATTAGCC
Organism: Anadara kagoshimensis; assembly: GCA_021292105.1. NCBI lineage: Eukaryota > Metazoa > Mollusca > Bivalvia > Arcoida > Arcidae > Anadara > Anadara kagoshimensis. The sequence continues at coordinate 4,383,071 of CM037860.1, read as the reverse complement.
TTCAAGCCAAGAGTAAATCATCATATGGGTTCTAAGTAGATAGGGGTTTTCCTTGTTTAGTAGGCATCTATTTACTTGCTGGCTTGGTAAAAATATAATGGAATGAGTGTGATGTTTAGCTGTAAGATTGCAGGCAAGTGTATATGAACACATACTCTAATTTACTGCTCACACTGGTTGATCATTTGATTGATTGTATGGGTCTAACATCTCAGTCAAGAATATTTCACCCACTGATATTTGAGAACATCATGTTCAAGTTATCCCAGTTTTACTGTACATGATATAAGATATAATGATGTACAGTCTACTAGCTAGTAGCTTACAATCCTCTGTCTGTAAAAGAGCACCCTAACAGAAATCTACAATCCTCTGTCTGTAAAAGAGCACCGTAACAGAAATCTGTGAGTGTGATCTAATTTACAGGATTTGTGAATGCCAAATAAAATCTTAACTATACACAGAGATGCTATTTAATGATCGATAAACATGATAAAATCTTCACTTTATAGCCACACAGACATATAATAGTGTATTTTTGTACTATATTTAGAAAATTCTTCTAATAAAATTGGCATTGTTAATATTCAATCCATACATGAAAATCAAATCTACATCCTACATACAATATGTACAAGTTTGTATTAAGTATGTCTCCAACTATTCTTATATTGCATTATCTTCCAGACTCATTCCTTGTCCTGTCTGGCTCTTTGACTTGTATGTATAAAACCATTATTTACAGTCTAAATATATATGATTACTTTAAGCCATTCAACATAGAACTTTTATTTTTTTTATTTTTTATTTAGAGATTAACCAGGGTTTAGATCCGTCATGGTAAATGCCATACCGGTTTAACCACTCAGTTGCATTTTTATCATTTTCATTCTATGTCACATCACATCTAATAATCACAAGCTAGGTTTCCACAAATTTAATTTGAAATAATTAGCAGCCAAATTTCCATAATTTGTGAAAATAAAGTCCTTTTTTAACAAATTTGCTGAAATATGTTACTTGAAAGAATTTCTCAGAAATTAGTAGCCAATGGCGATTTTGGCAACCAGGAATGAAAACTTTGACTGGATGCCTCCAGTTTTAAAAGTGTTAATTCTCTTATTAATCTGTATTAAAGACTTTAGAGAACACTGATGGTCACTTTAAAATTAAAGCTAAACTGGGCTATGATATCATGCCAATTTAACAACTAATTGGACATCAATGACTAGAAGTATACATACAAATAAACACTCACAAGATACAAATAGCTTTCTAAGTTCTAACATACATGTATTGTTACCTGCGGTTGAGTCAGAAACCTTTAAAGAGTACAAGTAAATGTTGTGCTTAAAGAATCTAGTACAAGTTTCTGTGATGCCAGATATAGAAACCTTAACATCCATGGCTTCTTATATATTTAGGCTTGTCTCTTTCTGGACCAAACATATCCTTGATCCTTTTGACTGCAAACATAACCCCACACAATATCTCTTTATAATCATTGTATAAAGTCATCCCAACTCAAATTTATCCAGAAATCTACTGGACAGACAAACAGACAAACAGCAACAAACAGTATGGTCCCTTTTGGTTTCACTGGTTAGAGGACTTAAGAAACTATAACGGGTAAAACCATACTCATACCTCGTTTTAATATAATAAAAAGAAGTCAAATTAAATTTTTTTGACTTTAGTACCCTACCATTTTAAAGCTTTTGTAATGAATTTTTAAAGAAAATATCATGACCCCAAATAGACATGTGCTAGTACGGTAAGCACTGTTGCTACCATGGAAAGATGACAGTGCTGTTCTTTAACAATCTTAATGCATTGAAACAAGAGTTTAGAGGTATAAAAAGTAGAGTATCATATATGTTTTAAGATAAATCTATTGTATGATATTGTGAGGGAAAATTAGAAACAGTTATATCATAATGAATCGTTTTACCCCTAGAGACCATTACTATACCGGTAGTCAACAACAAGGAACATGTCATTTATCACAACAGGTAACTGGGTTTGAACCCACAGCAGTCAGACACCTTCCATCGATTTAATATGTAATTGGCCACTGCAGCCTTTCCATATTATGCAAGAGAAGATAATATTAAGCTGTTTTAATGCAGAGACATGATCACTACAAGTGTCTCAAATGAATTTTATCAATAAAGCCAACCCACTGTAACTGTATATCCTATTTGAAGGAACTGCATTTAACTTTGTATTGACAGTTTGACATTATTTCAATTTAAACAATTAATTACCTAAAATAAAATATAATGTGTATATATAATTACTCTCTTGAATGTCATTAACTTTGATTTTGAAATACAAGTACACTTGTTCTGTGTAATTAAGATCAAACATGTGTAAAATTACTGACGATAACATTATTGACATCTGTCAAATAATAATCATAGCTACAGAAACCACATATAAATTTGATCGCCATGAATATTGATTATTTCACAGCGAGTCTAATTTCGTGGATATAATAAAATTAGTGTTTAGAATTTCTTACATTTTTGAAAAGCCTCAGGGGCATCCAAACTTTCAACAGAAGCCCATCTACATTTCAACCAACCCTCAAACTATATGCTTTGTATATTTTATTGTACCATCTGATTATGAATAACAGTCGTCCATTTTTCCATTTCATCAATAGAGAGAAGTGGTGATCAACAATATAATAAATGGTCTGGAAAATTTTAAGAAGCCAGACAGGCTGGTATAAAAATGAGAGCTGTCAGAAGATCAGTGTAGCTTGCCTGCACATCGAGTCTATCAAAATACTTTAACAATTTTACATAACAGTCGTGGACATTGATACATGCTTGTATTGAAGGTTTAATATAGCGGTGTCTAACATACTGTACATTACTTATCCAAATCTGCAATTGTCTCCTAGAGGAGGGGGGTTCTTGAAATGAAATGAAAAATGAAATTGGCCAGCTTCTTTTAATAGCATACTCTATTTCTTAGCTGCAGACATGAGGCGGCAAGACACAAAAAGAAGCTCAATTTTGTTTACTGTGTTAGTAAACTACCGATTGTAAAAAATAATAACCACTGCAGTAGCTCAATTGGTAGAGTGCTCGCTCCGTAAGTGGGAGGTCGTGGGTTCAATCACTAGCCAGGTCTGACCCAAGACTTGAAAGTGGGTAGTGACTGTTCTTTCGCCAAGCACTCGGGCATTATGAAATGAAAGTCACGGTTCTTTCGGATGGGAACTTAAAATAAACTAGGTCCTGTGTCACGGTGGGCTTGGCACGCTAAAGAACCCTGCTGTATAATGCCATCAGCGCAACGCACAGGCAAAATTTCTGCACCTTCGCCTATAGTTGGCGACGTCTTGATATAAGTGAAATATACTTGACTGGGACGTTAAACACCCTTACTCAACTCAACTCCTTGTTGTGGGATGATATAATAATTAATATGGTTATCTGGACCAATGAATACCAATTTGTCACCCAAACCCACCAGGTCTTGTCTGGCATTGGCAAATTGACATCTTCATTTTCCAATAGTTACTGGTATATCTCATCCTATAACAACATAAGATTCTTTTATTGCATACTGAATACAGTGAAAAACAAAGAAAAAGCCTCTTTGTCTCTGAGTCAAGTCTTAATAATAGCTAGACAGTTGGAAGTTTAAAACATTATATGCAACAAAGATGAGTCCATTTGATTGATTAAGGTCATTAAAACTGATTTAACTTATTTTTAGGCAATTGCAACAGAAATTGTAAAAATGCTTTACCTAAAACCTGATGGTAAAATAATGGAAGGATGTTTCTCTTTAATCACTGAACTGTGTATGTTACATCACTGAAACCAGGGGAGAGAAAATGTGTCCATTAATTTGCCTAGATATAGACATTGTCCTATAAACTTAACACTGGATGCTGAAACAGACACCAGGGGTATGACATTCACAATAGCTTTTTTGCAGGTGAGCTAAAAATTGAAGTGACTTTTTAAAAACCTATTGCAATAAAACATTTATTCATCTTGTTAGTTGAGCATTTACTGTCACATGTACCTAAAGTTTCACTCTCACACAGGGTCACTCACTCTAAAACCTGTTAATATGAAGTGAATGCTCAAACAAATTACCAACTGATGAATGAGTTATCACCTCAAATATTTGTGGATATGGCTGATGTTTGAAACACAGTAAAACTTGAGGTTGTACATAATGATATGAATAAAGAGTTAAAAAGAATGCAAACTGACAAGGAAACTGTCAAAATCGGTTTTTAAACACAGGTGTCTTATTATTAACATTAAAAAAATAATATGTAGGAAAACATTTAATGTACAAGTAGTCATTAAGCAGTACATTAATGTGTAGTACTTTGGAAAAAAAGCATTAAAAACTATTAATTTTAGAAACCCTACATGTACACAATTTAAGAAAAAGCCAGACAAAACCCTTTTCAACATAACTACAATAGTACTTCTAGTATTAGGCTTAGATTTATGTCTTAAAACAGGGGAAAGGGTGTTGTCAAACCAATTTCTTAATGACAAGGAGTCAAAGACCCAAGATTTCATGGGTATCTGTTATCTATATTCCAGGGATGAAGCTTTACTATTTTGAGTTAGGGGCCCAGCTGACTTCAGGCAAGAAGTTGTAATAGTAATTAATAGGTAAAATATGTATATAATATATATTAAGGGGCCCAGACTGATTTTTAGTAGCCATGAGGTACTGGGCACCTGCTAATTTTCACCCCTGTATACTGTATAAATATACAATGATCATATCCATGTATTGGTTGAGGTGTTTGTCCATGTCCATGTATTGGTGGAGGTGTTTTTGTGTGATAGTAAATTATAGTATTGGTATGTATACCTTATAATGACTATAAACATAGATATTACAGTCCCCCACCGCAACATGATCTATATAATTAATCAATGTTAATCACCAACTGTTTATTATCATATATGTATGAACACATTATAAATCAAATCTTTACCACACAATGACAACTTTTGACACCTTGCTAATATTGATATCACCTGTACAATGTATATATCATATTTTAGCAAGTCTATGATGATAATTTCCTTGTACACATTTGGTAGTTATAAGTCATTTTCTCTTTGATATTTTTAAATAAACATTAGTTCCTGGAGAAGCCAACAACAATGGTGGTTAGTTTCTGTTGGCTTACTATAAAGTGGTGGTTGTGGATACCAAAAGGTATACTGGATGGTTAGATAATAATAAAATAAAGTTAGTATTAAAGATAACACTTAAACACTAATATTTAAGGTAGTGCAATAAAAATTTCTTTTACCATAAGATGGACCATTGTGAGGCTATATCTAGCAAAATACATATTTTAATAATTTTGTAATAACACCCAAGTTTTTCTCTAACATTTGTCAAAGTTGTAAATAAGACTTGACAATAAATTGTGGAAGACAAAATAGATATTTGGGACATCAAAAACTACAGGGAAGGTGAAAGAGAGTAACCAAGAATCTGTATAGTATTGGTAACAATATATATAGTACCGGTTATAATAATTTAAATGGGATATTCACGGCATCTCTTAGGGACAACCAATCTCCATATTTTCATCCGATTCTAAAGTTGTTGCTAGTAGCAAAATAAGTATGGCATCTCCCAGTAAATAAAAAAGGTTGCCTTGTACAAACTTTGATCTACTCCGCCTAGGGACTTTCCATACCAAATTTGGTTTAAATTGGCCAAGTGATTTCAGAGAAGATCAAAGTTTATGGATGCATGCACACACACATGGATGCATGCACGCTTCACCATGCCATTTGCCAATTGCTAAAAATTGGGTAAGACAAATTCTTTAACATATTCATATAATTCTGTTCATGCTTGAATTTAATTCAAAACAATTAACTTTTAAAGCCAAAATCTTGAGATAGCTGATGGCAACAGTAGTGGCTGTATGACTGGAAAATCTCAGGCCTTTCAGGCATAACAAATTGGTCAAATTTATACCAGTTACATGAGTTAGTGCTGGAAAATTTGTGATTTATGATCATGTTAAAAACAGATCTATTTGTTGTATAACTGGAGCTGTAAGCTCACATAGTCAACAAGGACCTTTTCCCAATTAAGATAGAGTCACAAGATTTTATATACATGTACACATTCCATTTAAAATGAAAAAATAAATTCAAGGAACAAATTTTTAAACTTTGCAGAGGCAAAGTAAAAGATTGAAGTATCATGATAAGGTACATCTGTAAATTCTGTATATGTATGTAATTCCCAGTAAATTCTAATACATTGATAACCAAATTTTTAAGAAAATTTGGAGGGGTTTTGTGGAATTCCAGAACACTTTTAGTGGGAATGTCTATGGGGTTCTCCGTTCTATAAAATTTGGATGATAATTTTCATTGTAGTAAATATGGTCCAATTTTTAATGGAAATTTATGGAAGATATAGAGACCAGTTTTAACTTTGCACACATATATACATTTGGATTTGGATTTCAGTTTAAAACCCTCTAGGTAAATTGTATGTATACTATTTTCTGACACATACAAAGTGGTACTATAAAAGGATCTCTCAAAACAATACAAATGTACTTTGGTAAAAAATGAACAAAAATGTATATCTGTATAAAGCCCTGTGATTATCTTGTGATATAATTCACATCCTACAATGCACAACTATTTTTATCATATATTATATTGTGTATATATGAGAGCCAACTCCCACACTCCCACTTGGCATGAAATGATGAAAGGTTTTTTCTTTTGACACAACTTGTTTAATCATATTTCTATAATGATATTGATAAAATGATCAATAAAAAACAAAGCATGTACAAAAAATGCACTAATGTCACTATACACACTTCTGCAATTAAGTATATAAAATCAGTCTACGGTTATAATCAATATTTTTATGAATTGAACTCCTAGGATCCAATTTAACAATGTTTAAATATGAAGCGTTCAGGATTCTGTAAAAAAAATAATAATCTTGATCCTCTTGATTGCTTTGGTTATGACTAAGTGCCGGGTTCTCTTGGTTACTTTGGTTATATAGCCAAATGCCTGTTATTTAATTTCAACTTTCTATTCATTTTAGTATTTTACACAATGGTGACCTCAACAAACACCATGAAGTTGATGAACTTGATGATGAAGGGTTTATGTTTTACCAGGCTGACCTAAGGTGTTGATTTAAGCATCTAACACAAATGGGGAAAAAGTCTCAAATTTTGCACAGATTAGCACAAAAACTACCAGTATTCCTTATTAATTACGATAAAAACATTTGTTACTGTTAATATTATTGTCTTCTGATTTCAATTTTGTGGCATCCTGTCCAAGTTAAATTTTTGGACAAGAAATTAAGATATACTCAATTTTTAATGTAAGACATGAGAAGTGTATAAAAGGCTAAAAGCTCATTATATTGATTTGCTGTTTTGTTGATGTATTTTTTCTCATTTTGCCACCTGAGGCTTATCTTTAAATTAATCAGAAAAATCTTTTAGTGGTAAATTAACTAAATTTCCAAATTGAAATTGAAAATATAATGTTTGTGGTTTTTCTTCAGTTTTTTAATTTAAAATTAGAATTTTAAATAAAATAAAGGAACCAACATGTGTACACATACATTTATGACAATATTATATATACTTGTATATATAGAAAAATGTGCAAATTTGTAAATGAATATTACCTATAAAAGCATTAGGTCTAATTAATTTTTGAGCCTGCGATTCAATGAAACAAGACTTAGAGACATCATTACAATAATATCTTATGTCAGGATCTATTTCAACTGTTGATCTGACAAGCGGGGATAATGAGTTATGAGTGATAATCATATATAATGATATTGCTTCACATGGGGATATTTTCTTTCTTCCTATAATCAAAACCTGCTGATAACAAAAACCTACTATGACAGAGTAAAAGTATGATTCATACATTGAGTCGCTTGACTGTCAGATAGAAGCTAGGCTATACTGGAAGCTGCTGCAGCAACTTGCAGATCTAAGCATTAATCAATAATGTTACCTGTTCTATCTCTTGTTGAGATTTGTCGTTGAAGCTTATGTTGTTCTTCTTGCAACTCTTGAGAAAGCGTATTAAATTTTCTCAGTAATTCTTCCAATTCTGTACTACTACTTGAAGGCAGCTTAGGTATAGAATAAATAGGATCATCATCACTTGTTGCACCTGCATAAGTTTCGTAATCCGATGCGAACCCCCTGGCATCGACTTGACCTTGGGAAGGGTGTGTAAATATTAACTCTGAATCAGAATTATAACATTCGGGTGATCTACTTCGAGTTGATGAACGTCCATATTTTGATTTTGAATGAAACATCTCTCGTAATCCACCTTGGAATTTTTTATTTCTATCATACCCCCGGTGTGAAATATAATCCTGTGTAGCTAGTCCACCTGAATAATAATCGGATTGTATTCCTTTTTCTGAATCATATCCTAAAGAAGAACTTCTCTGATGAGACAACACATTTGATTTTGATGGGGAACGAGGAGTAAATTTTCTTGGTAATCCACCATCTGAATAAATATATTTAAGATATTCCTGATCACTTGCACTGCCATACTGACTTGGGGACAAAGCAGCAGGGCTAAAATATCCCCTGTAGGCTCATATGCACTATCAGATACATAGCCCCTATGTCCAACATACACTGCTCTACCTGAATCTATACTCCTAGGTAATGAACCGTCACTAGAATGTTCACTATCTCCCTCCTCTGTCAGAAGTTTTGCCTCAGCTCTATGGGGCGATATGAAAATACTAGCATACTGTGATGAGGTAGCTCTATCATATTTTGTAGTTCTTTTAGCACCATACTGAGATTCTACTCCTTTTTGAGATGGATAAGGCTCAAATAAGTCTGGACATTTTTCTGTTTCCTCTAATGCTGTTGCTGATGAGGATGTACCCTTCTTTAAAACAACAATTGGTTTATCTTCAGCTTCTGTCAAAGCTAAAGAAGGACATGAGGCATTTTTCTTGTTATTACAATTTTTCTTAGTCCGAATTTTCAAATTTAATTTTTTTGGAATTGACATTAATATAACAACATCATCTAAAGACATGTGTGTCACTTCCACATTATTAACAGTTAAAATTTCATCACCAACATGAAGTAACCCATTACTTTCAGCAACAGTTCCAATTTGAATACGTGAAATAAAAACTCCATCATGTCTATCAAAACCATTTCCCTCCCTAATATAAAATCCTAAAGTCTGACCTGGTCTCTTTTAATTTCAACAGTCTGTACAAGGTGTGAATTATCCATAACTATAGTTTTTATTCCCATTTCTGGCGCTCCATTTGATGACCTTGACCTTGAACCATTGCTAGGTGAGTCTTTGTCTATATGACTTATTTCTGGACTTAAAATCAAATTTGAATTTTCTGACCTTGTAGAATCCGCCTGTCGTCTGAAGCGATGATGTGAAGCTGTGCCAGTGGCAACGTCTGGTTTTGGATGGGGTAATTTCGATTCTGTGATACGTTTCTGTCTTGTCGATTTTAACCTGCCAGTCCCTTGTGCCATCGACTCGTCTTCCTCCTGCAAATAATAGCAAAACTGAATAGTTGTCTCTCTTCTATCATCGTCGAAATACGTTGAATTAAATTAATAACATACTCCAAAATCGATAACCGGAAGTATTTGTCAGAGGGGTACATTATCTACCTTAAGTGATAAAAGAGTTCCTTTCAAGAGGAGATCATACTGAAAATTCCAGTTGGATATTGATCTTTTACCGTTATATGTCACACGCGGCATAAATATTTTATGTACTTAGAAAGATTTCAAGAAGGGAAATCGATTTAATAGAAAAGATACAAGTAAAAGTGAAAATGGTTTATAAACCAATCGACTACAAATGACTGACATAAATGCTATTTAATCCCTACTATCACCACCATAAGTACATCATCAAACTACAGCAGTGTATAGATTTATAGTAAGAAAATCGAACATAGGACAAAGCTGATATTGCCCAAGATACTTCTATATCTATGGTCAAATTAACAACATGATCAAGTGTAGAAAACTTTCACCGAAGTTGTTCCAAAAAACTTATTTAAAACTTGAAACTTTCGGCATGCATGTTATTCGTTGCTTATTTTTAAAGATTGAACATCCAGACAACTGTCAAGTAAATATTATTTATTTATTTATTTATTTATTTATTTATTTATTTTAGTTGAAAATTAGTACGCATGCGGCTAAAGTTGACATTGAACCAATGTTATTAGTGAGGGAATTTCAGTATTTTGTTTCATGTGAAGAAATGGTATTTTTCGTCAACCGCGTCACAAGAGGCATTTTCTTTTCGATTATGATCTTCGTTACCAGCAATGGGTCTCAAAAACCTAATGCTGCACTAACATATGCATGTTCAAAATAATCGTAAGCCCCCAATTAACAGTTTCAAATAGTACTCGGGTATATATCGCAAGATATTAAGATGGGAGTATGTGAAGTAAAGTAAGTGTAACATATAAAATTCCGGAGAATATGAAATTCTGCTACATGCAAGCACCTAAACTGAAATCAGATGCAAAGACTTTGCAAGAGAACACTAGCGCCAAACACGAAAACTAGCTTTGTGACCCAGGCTTTGCTCATCTCTTTCAAGGGTCATGTTTGAATAAAAGGAATAAATTTAAATGTTTTTTTCATATGGATGATTTAGCTATTGTAGTTCAGATGTTAACGAAATGTAAGATAACAGATTACTTAATTCCTTATTGAATATTCCAATTGATTTCATGCTCAGAACTTTAAATATTTCTTTCGGTATAAAATCAAATTCTGCAAATGGCGCATTTACTTTTCTTAACCTTTCCAAATGATACTGAGGAATTGAGGATACTTTTTATACACTGATGGTCAATACAACAAAGTCGGTTTACCATATCCATGGCCAGTCCGTTCGGTTTTACCTTAGCATTGGATCCCGAGACTGACTAGATAACGACCGTGTAGTTGATAAAAACCACAGCAATCAAGAACACCATTGGCAACATAATGAATGCAATGAAATACAAGAGTCATCATTGGATATTTCATTAAATGCTCATTTCCATTTTCAAGTTTGAGGACCAATTTGGTTAAAAAATTAGATTGCAAGCCTCATTTATGGACCAATCAATTAACTAACTGAGATACACGAATGGGACAATAAAGACAACGCGCTGTTAAAATAAAATAGAGAAATTTGTGGTCACAAACATGTTCACAATTGGCAATATCCAATGTTAGCAACAACACGCGTGAAACAACAAAAGCATGAATTATGAAAACAAGAAGAGAAGATACACATTTATGTTTGATATCATTGACTATAAAACTACTTTTGACGGACACTGAATGGTGACAAAAATGTTCTCAATAGTATAGATTAAGTTCTTTCAAGGACCAAAATGTACCCAATAGTATAATATACTTTCGAGAACCAAAATGTACCCAATGGTATAATATACTTTGGAGGACCAAAATGTACCCAGGGGTATAGTTTAAGTACCTTTGAGGATCAATTCAAAATGTTACTGGTAAAACTTTAGAGGACTGGATTGTAACAAGAAATATAGTTGAAGGGCTTTCGAGGACCAAAATATCTCGATTATTTTACCATCAGTGGTACCTAACGCAGAATCGCAATTTGTCCGACTATTAAATTAGGTGCTTATATATATTTGGCGTCTTTTCTGGGGAACAGAATGACACAAAGACTATCATCATGTATTTTACATAGAAATGCGTAGACCTTATAAAGACCAACAACCCTACAGACCTACAAGATTCAAGTATAGCACCTTGTCATATTTCCCCATTCATGGTCAAAAAGGTCTGAAAGTTGATTCTGTCTTTCAATTTTACATATAGCTGTTGGTATGTGAACTTACAATCGTGTTATGTCTAACTGTCAAGGATCAGATGGGACATATATCTATCAATGACAAGAGACCTCAGTATCATATTGATCGAGTGTTAAATCAGCAGATGTTTGAATAGCATCACCATCACTTCAGAGATGAACCATAAACTACATCAGCAATCAAAAGCTGGTCTTTAATTAATTTTTGTAAGGGTCAACAACCTTCTCCAACTACTGTTTTATGAGGTAACGATAGATGGTTACTTTGACATAATGCACCAGTTAATACATTCTAGTTATAATTTCAAAGATTATATGCGGAATAGCTGGTATCATATGGATATAATCAGAATCTGAATGTAATAGAATCTGAATCATAAAGCAATAAAAGGGTCAACGGCCTTTTTTTACGAGGTAAAGATTCTTAGTGTGACATTAAAATCAAATCACAAATCAACTATATACAGAAAGACACGCCTACACATTTTCGCTTCGCTTACAATACTGTTTAATTTGCAACACAAGACGACGACCAGTAACTTATTTTGGAATGCATTTCTGTGTATTATCAAACATTTGATAGTGACCAACTGAAAGAACATCTTCAATCAAATCATAAGCTACATATATTTGCCTTGCATATTTAGATTTGGTTTTATTAATTCTTTATTATTATTATTCTTTATTCCCCTTTTTTATTTTTAGAAACATATAGCAGGTAAGATGGCTCCTCTTGTAAAATTGATTTAGAGCGTGAAAGCTAATTCCAAAATATTTAATCCTTATTTTAAATAAATTGGAGCCTACATTCACAATTCATACTCTATTGGATAGTATATTTCACTCTGTCTAATACAACCAGTGTTAGGGGCTTGTACTTTTCACTTGGTCTTATACAACAAGTGCTAGAGTACACTCTTTTCTTGAAGCAATTCTGTAGTGCCAGTAGTTTAAAGTTTTAAAGAATTACTTGAACATCTTGATTCTAATACTTTATCTCGTGTAAAAAGTATAAAAAAAACATTTGATTTTTCTACACTTTACAAACTGTCCCTCATTCTATATTGAAAGAACGTCTTAAACAAATTATTCGAACTTGTCACTCTTTTACCAAAAAAAAAAAAAAAAAAAAAAAAAAAAAAATAAAACGGAAAGCTAAGATGAAGATACAAGTATCTAGTGCTGAACAGGGATTCTGGTTATTTTGTCAAGCACCATACGGATACCAAACAAAAATATACTGAAGATACCATCAACACAATATTGGAACTTTTAATAGACAACACATTTGTTGTGTTTGGTAATAAAGATTTCAAGCAAACAATCGGTGTACCAACGGGTACAAACTGTGCACCATTGCTTGCTGATTTGCTTTTTTATTCTTATGAGGCAGAATTTATGCAGAACCTTGTTAATTCAGAAGAGAAGACTGTCGCCAAATCATTCAACTCCACATGCAAATATATAGATGTCTCTTAACAATCCAAAATCCTGCAAGTTAAAATGTGAAATTCCTCAAAAACTAAGGTGTACTCCCTCATACAACGTATTTCCTTATCTACATTTGGTAAAATATATTTTGGTTCTTTGGGTATCTTTTCAACATCTTGATAACATTTTTTTTCATAATTTTGGTTCAAGATCTACTGATAAAGAATTGTATTCCGAAACAGCCGTCTAGTGATGTAAAATTAAAACCGGTAAAATTTGTAATTTGGAGACTATGTGAATGCCATCTATCCTAGCGAGATTAAAATTAAAGGTACGACTGATTTCTCAAGTTCTGTTTCATAGTTAGACTTAAATTGTGGCGCCCACGAAAGGCTACATTTGAAACTGTACGATAAACGTGGTGACTTCAATTTTTCTAATGTCACATTTCCCTTTCTATGCAGCAATATACCTGATTTTTCTGCTTATGGTGTATTTGTTTCCCAATTAATACGCTATGGTAGAATTTGTTCCCACTATGGGAACTTTATAAACGAAACAAACTCCTTACAATTAAATTGTTGATCAAGGCATATTGCAAGCTTAGGCTTATCAGGGCCCTCAAAAGGATTAATGGTCGTGATAACTGTCAGTATTGTTGATACGTTTGATGTCTCTGCGCCCAGGATTGCTTTGGATATATTTGACACCCCATAGTTTTATGTTGCTTTCAATTAATTTTGATTACACACGTGGCGGGTATACCTAAAAACAGGAAGTGCTTACCATTCAGGAGCACCGGCCTCACTACCTTGGTGGAAGTTCACGTGTTTAACCCAATTTGCCAGTTTCAAAGTTTTTACTTTGCTTCTGGATTGTGATTTGGATATGGATCAATATGTTTGTTTTTGATTTATAAGTACAAGTTTCCACCACCATTCAGCCTGTTTTCAGTAGTAGTATAAAACAATGTATAAATATACGAGTATCACTACAAACTGGACCACACATCAATTTAAGAGTAATTGAACTTCCCCTGCAATGTAAATAGGGAAATATCCTTCTGGTGAATAAATTACTGTGGCGTTCAAATCCATTTTAACAAGCTTATACTATACTACTGTTCTCTGAACCTAAGATAAAGTTGGTTACTCTATATACATGTAAGTATTTAAAGTGAAAAAAGGTTCTGTTTTATGTGCACTTGACTAGAAACTCAACTATCTCTGGGTTTATTGGAGATGCCTCTGTAGTAGGTCACTATTGATATAAACATCTATACTGCAAGACACAGTGAGCAAATGCGGATCACAAATCAGTCTATTTTAGTATACAAGTCTCGTACAACACCAATGAGACCAAAATAGCTACTATGGCATCAAAAATCATTTAGACCAGCAGTTTATATCTGCTGTAAAGTCTGTTTCCAATATTAGCTTGGCATTGTATGGATATAATCAGAACACAGAAAACATAACAATCCTTCACACAATTAGGATATAATAATAAAGAACAAATATCGATTTAGCATTTTTTTCACTTTAAGGTACGAAAGCTGGACGGCTGACCAATCGATACGGATAGACAATAACTGAAAGATAAATGTAACGCCCGTAACGATCTTCACATATAGCTTATAAACAAAAGAGCATATCTGTTTATAGATAAAACGGACACTGTTATTACAGCTAACATGGAACAACAATAAGGTGGTCAATGTCCACTCAGTCAATAATTATTATCAATTGTCCAGTCTTGCTTCTCAGCCTTGTCAAACGTCAGAGGCTTATAAATTTCAATAAGACCTAACATGAGTGAGAGAAGTAGAATGGAAAAGCATCCAATATCTTGATTAGCTAGGATGACCAATTCATCTCTTACGTCGTGTTGTACTGTACTATACAAGGCGAGATAATAATCTGGGATAACCAAATCAGCAAAAATTGTATTTCATGGTCACCTATGTGTGTTAGTAATACTATTAGTACATAAGTACTCTACAGGACTTCAAAATAATCTGGGATAAATAAATTAGTTCCTGGTCACTTATATTCATTAGTTACAGTGCAATATACCAATGTTTAATGCAATCTACAATACATTAAAAATGTTACATGACAATAAAATCTGTAAGTCAGGTCATATGACCAGCGTGAATTTGCGGTTCCCGGGTTTAAGAGCACGCTGCGTGATAAGACTCCACGTTTAACGACACTTACGTCACGTAACCATTTGTCTTTTGACGTAACCAGCGTATGTCGTGTTTTCTCTGATTACTCTTATATAAATGTCAATTTAAACTGAAATTTTCTAGTTTTATTTCAAAATTGCACCAACATGTTTAAATAGTTAATTATTTTACAACCATAGCATTTCCTATTTAGGATGATTGTTAAGATGATACAATCACCTTAATTAACCACAAGACCACAATTAAAGGTAATTTGATAAATATCTAATGTATAAATCGTAATCATCATTACTATATTATATAACGGAAGTCAAACAAAGTTCAAATCTAAATAGTTGAACGCAAATCTAAATATATATTATTCTGGACGAACTTTTAAAACATGCGTCTATAGGTACGTTTGCTATGTACATTTTTGGGAGAAAAATTTCTTACTTTTTCTGTTTTCACTAAAACCTCTTAAATCGTTTCTATTTTTACACAGGTTATTATACAGTGGTAATTAGACAAGATTTAATGCATTATCCTTTATGAAGCCGCTTTAACCACAGTGCTAGAGGGTGTCTAGTCAAATGTGGAAAAGTCATATTGAATACACATCAATGACTACACAAACATCTCAAATCAAATTGGAAATGATAATATTTGTGACACGCTCGCTACTCAGTCCAGCAATTTTCTTTCTCTTTCATTTGTATTAATTTCGTCATTTATTTTCTTCGTTTTTGCTGTTCTATCTATTGAACAACATTTCATGTACATGTAACTAATGCAAATAATTTCCATTTTAGATAAGATGGCAGTAGGTAAGAAAACGTTCATTACAATGGAATGAAAACAGCTTTTAATATACCTGTAGGAAGGGAAGTAACTACAAAAAACTATTGTATCACACAACATACATTCAAAAGTATACACCTTACTTAAAAAGATATAGTTCTTAAACAGTTTTATCTTGACAAGACATAACATTAAATACTTTAATTCAGCGAAAGCATTTTTTCCTTTAAAATATCAAAATGTGTTTTGTATTATTACAATGAACGTAATTTCACAAGTGGCAAATTTATTTTTGTTATTTGTTGTAATATACCTGCTTATGATGAATTTGTTTTATGGTTAATGCTCTTTCCTTTACGATACAAGATGCTTACAAATAAATTGTTGACTCAAGGATATAGCGAGCCTATGCTGATCAAGTAAGTCAAAATGCTTTAAGGCCGTTATCACAATATTGTGTTAACCATGATGTCTCCGATGTTAAATTACCCTGGATATATTTGACGTTCCATAGTTCCAACTTCCTTTCTTTTACACAACTTCCCTGGTAGAAGTTCGAGTATTTAACTTATTTTGCCATGTGCTGTAATGTAATTTGGATATGTATTGGTATGTAAAATTTTGTTTTTGCTTGTATTGGTTATTTTAATTTTGTTCTTGGTTGTATTGGTTATTTCAATTTTGTTTTTGCTTGTATTGGTTATTTTAATTTTGTTCTTGCTTGTATTGGTTATTTTAATTTTGTTCTTGCTTGTATTGGTTATTTTAATTTTGTTCTTGCTTGTATTGGTTATTTTAATTTTGTTCTTGCTTGTATTGGTTATTTTAATTTTGTTCTTGGTTGTATTGGTTATTTTAATTTTGTTCTTGGTTGTATTGGTAATTATTATACAATGTATATATATTGCAGAGTACACGTTTTTCAGCTACAAATTGCTTCTGTGTATTCGTACCTTCGTACTTTTCCTGTCTCTATCTACATTTATTAAAAGGTTCATCACGAATGAGAAACGTTTTTAACTCTTCTTTTAATGTCAAACAGTGAAGGATAATGCCTTGACATTTACTTTGAATATTAAATAATCTAACTGTTAATGTATTTCATATTTCATACAGTAATTTTCTGGGAAATACAATAGTGTCGCTTCCAATATAACACATTGGCTAACATTTCATGTCTAGTTACGTAGACGGTGTCCCATTAAACACTCCTTTAGACATATTTACGAATCCTACACGGTGTTCAAATCTCGTGGGTCGGTGGCTTCCTCCAGGTACTTTGGAATCCCCCGTAAGCATAGAATTGACAACCTTTATTTAAATGATAGAATTTTCGCCATGGCTTAAAACACAAATACTTCATCACTAAAGTACTTCAGTATTTTACACCATATGGAAGTTACATATAAGTTGAATTCACAAAACCAACATTTACGAATGCATGGTATCAGTAGAATATAAGACCTCAATGTTAAAGAGAGCGCTATATGCCTAACATGTTGTGAAAATAACGAACAACACTATTAAACCACATAATTTAATATTATATCTAGTATCCTTCTAAAATCTCGGAGTTTTACATGTATTTGACTTAATATGAGTAGTTTTTAAATTTCATTCGGCTTTTGGTTACTTTGATATATTTGTCACATTAAAAGTCTATGTCCCAATAAAAATACAAAAAGTAAAGTAAAAACTTTGTTAACTGTCAAATTAAGTTGAATACATGAACTCCCAATAGGGATGTGATGCCGGGTGCTTCAGAAAGGTCAGTTTCCCTTTCGAGCTAGCTAAACCCGCCATGTGTAAAGTCAGAATTGCGCCTGAATAGAACATAGAACAATACATCAGGTACCCGCCAAAATATTTGGTAAATTGTGCAAATCGATAAAGGCCTGTCAATATAAGGGAATTTGTTGAAATGTTCCAATAACACTATAACCACACCGCTTGATACGCACGTCAATACCAGTTCAAATGTATAAGTGATGACTTCAACTTTTATATCGTCAACTTTCCTTTTCTATGCAGCAATATACCTGCTTATGGCGTATTTGTTTCTTAACTAACACATTATGGTAGACATTGTTCCCAATATTGAAACTTTATAGAAAGAAGGAAACTGCTTACAAATAAATTGTTGACTTAGTGATATTCCAAGCCTAGGCTTATCAGGACCCCTTAAAAAGTTTTGCCGTCATCACAATATTGTTGATAAGTTTGATATCTCTGTGTCCAGGATTGCCCTGGATATATTTGACGTCTCATAGTTCCATGTTCCTTTCACACAATTTTGATTACATACGTGGTGGATGAAGCTAGCTAAACAGGAGGTGCTCACCCTTCTGGAGCACCCGGTCTCACTTCCCTGGTAGAAATTCACGTGTCTAACCTAACTTGACAGTATCAAAGTTTTTCCTTTGTTTCTGGATTGTGATTCGGACATGGTTTAGTATGTTTGTTTTTCCTTTGATTCTGGATTGTGATTCGAACATGGTTTAGTATGTTTGTTTTTTTATTTTATAGCCATGTCCCAAATACATGTATGTGTTTTTATTTCCTCGTCTTTTCTTCCGTCGTTTTGTGTCCTTGTTATGTTGACTGTGCACAAGTGCTGGTACACTAAGGCATTCTATAGTGTAATCATTGGTTTAAATGTCTGTTGTATATTTTGTTGGACATGACGTGTTATATTATTACTTTAGCTGGTCATTATCTGTAGTGCACGCCAGTCTTTATTATCAAATGTTAAAGATTATTCTGGACAGGATGTATTAAAAGATAAAGAAAAGATAAATATATATTGTAAAACAGCACCTCTTAACTTTTACGATCAATATGTCTACCTCACATAAAAGACGAAGACTCAATAATAATAAGGTTTATATGTACTTTTAGAGGGTTTTATCTGCTGCTATTCTCTTCGTTTAGTTTAATCTGATTGCATAATGCGTTTCGCTACTGAAGATGTTAAACGTGTTGGAAAACATAATTTGTTGTAAGAAACCTTTTTATTTTGGTGTTTACAATATAGCTGTATGTCTCTTCGATAAAACATATGCGATACAATTGAGGCCATGATCTTTGATGCGTACGAATAAAAACATTAAAAATATTAGTCTCGAATCACACGCCAAGACACGTGGATTAAAAAAAAACCATGAAAATGTAATATTTATTGTTAACTATGATGTTACAATTAATAAACTATCAAACTGTTAACGTTCAAAAATTCGGATTATCATTTTCTTTGACAACTGTCACAAATCGGAGGAAGAGTCAAACTCTCGATAGACTTAGGAAACCGATAGCGATTTCACCGGAAATGGGCGTTTTCATGAGTTGAAATGTATACTGGTACAGTATATATATTTAAAGAAAATTTGTAAATATAAGAAATGACATTCTGTTCATGGTATTACAAGAGAAAATGCAAGATATTGTGGCAAACGCCAAATTCAACTATCTTGCCTCTTGTAATGAACAGAAAGTAATTTTTTTATTACTTTTGGAGGACGTAATTGATAACATGTGTTGTACAAGCATATTGAAAATTCTAAACTTATTTTATTAAACAATTAGTCAATAACTTGACATATTAGTGTGTGTGTTTTTAAAGGTCCATGATCGGCCTTCTGATGTTATCTAACTTAGCAAACTAAGTAAAACACGTGAACTTAAACAAGGGAAGTAAGGATGGCTGCTCCGGAAGGGGTACGCAATTTTGCCTAGTTAGCTGTGGCCACCACAATTGGATTCGAAATTAAGAATGAAAGGAACATGGAATTATGGGACTTAAATATAACCAGGATAATTTGGATATAGAGACCTTATATTTAACAACAATATTGCGAGAAGTTGTAGTTCCCGCTAATTGGGCTAACGTATCAACTGTAAAACAAATACAAGCAGTTATATCAATGTCATAGAATAGGAAAGCTGACAATAGAAAAATTAATGTCACCACGTTTGTTATATGGCTTCAAATAAAGCCTTTTGTGGTTGACATAATTGAGGTTAAATTCAGATATGGAACAGATCATGAGGAATCAGTCGTAGCTTATATTTTAAGCTCACTAGGATACTAGTAGATGGCATTCAATTATTTATAAAATTAAGGATTATTAATAGATAGAACGTCATCTATATCTGTATGTAAGAAGAATAATTTGGTCACAGTTTTCAGATCTATTTAAGGGTTCTGCTTTATATAAACATGCAGAAGCTGAGGGAAACAAATAAATATACATTCGGATGAAAGCCTTAAACTGTTTCTTTTTTATACATTTAATTTATAGAAATAACCCATATATCATGAATTCCAAAGTTTGTTTTTCTCATAAAATTGTTCAATCCGGGTATTAATTGGATCACGCAATTGTTGGTTTTACCATAATAACCTTACTACAGAAAATAAGGAAAAACCATGTAAATAATTTATTTATCATAAAAAACCTTAACCGTATATGATAAGAAAAATTACATTTTGCTGTTTATTCCGCCTTGGTTCGTTTTTCATTTTGTTTTCATCCAATTCCAGCACAACACATGTGTCTTTATTCATTTTTTATTTGTTTCTAATGGGTGATTTTACATGTTCAGCAACCGAGCTATTGACAAATTCATCATAGAATGTTACAAAATCTTACTCCCTAAACAATTTTACAAAAACAAATTAAATCTACGTGGCGTGGACAATACCACCAAAGACCTAATTTATTGCATCATGCAATGGAAAAACACATTAAAAGTTTCAAGATCAGATCTTCGGGGGTTTCAAGTTTATGCAATTCCTTTTGGATTTGTGAATTCTCAAAAATATATACGATAAACATGAGGCGAATGCTGCTTTACACAAAAATGAAGTGTTTAAAACTACATCTAGGTTACTACATACAGCATGTGTGTCAGTTTTATTTTTGTTATCATAATGACTGTTCATTTCTCAGTCTTCATTGTACATGTTCAATCAAAACAAACATACCCATCCGTGTCAAGTGTCAAAATCACAAAAAACCTTGAAACTGACAACTAAAGTTAAACACGTGACTTACCCCCCCCCCCCCCCCAGGGAATCACTGCGCAAATGACATTAAACCAATACAGCGTGAATAATCAGTATAAAAATGTATGACCTCGGCCCTGAAAAGTCATGAAACTGAAATACATACAAGTACATATAACATATAACATAAATACCCAATTCCTAAATAAACTTTTAAAAAATTTGTGTTCATTGTTAGACTTTGTGTTAAAATCTGATAATAACACAAACCAAATAAATGTATACCAATATATCAAATGTACCAATCCATGTCAAAAACCAAAATCCCATAGTGATAATTTCGAAGCAGGCAAATAAGGATAAACACATGAAATTCCACTAGGGAAGTGACGTCGGGTGTCCGGAAGTGTAAGCACCCCTGTTAAGCTAGCTACACCCGCCACGTGGGGAATCATGATTGGAAATAAAAGGAACATGGAACTATAGGACGTCAGGGTAATTTTGAGATATCTTACTTATAAACGATATTGTAATGACGGTTATAAAACTATCCGATATTTGCCTTTTGACGTCTGGTTGTTTCTTTCATTAACTATTGTTCCGTGGTTTTTGTGTAGCTGACTGTTTCCAAATTATATTTTCTATTACAATATTTTGTTCTTCTAATGAACATTATACATCATTACTGTGACTTTATGTAATGCCTCAAGTTTATTTTCAGGTATCGTTTAAATTCCAAAAATAACTTTATCTTACACATTCAGTTATTAACCATTTTATAAACCAAGTTAAAAATATTAAAAATATTCCCTGGATAATTCCAAAAACAATTAAAAAACTAAATCTACAATGTCTAGTCAATATAAGCCAGTGGTTTATTATAATCTGCAGTCAGTGAAAACTAAAGAGAAACTAAGAATTTTTGACGCTACAAATGTCATCTTTCATAGGAGGCAATCTCAGGTAATGCATTTTTTAATATGTAAAAATATTGTGAGAGGATTTAATTTGTGCTGTATCTGATCACAAAACTTTTCATATTAAAAATATAAAGTCCATGGACTTATTCGTCGGTATGGGTTGTATATAGCACACGCGTACTACTGTTCGAAACGTATCTGCGGGGTAACTATATGGAGGTATTCAGTGTTTTATTTTCGCTTAATTTGCAAGGCCAGGGGCGTCTATATTCTTGGTTGTGAATGCAGAATGATCGATCAACACGGTGATTGCAAACTTTTAATTAACATTATTGCTAATGTTTTTAAAACATAATTTTTAATATTTTTATAATTATTTCTAAGACATATTTTTCAACCCCTAGAAGAAATTTTGGTTTCACAATTGTGTTCCAAGCACTACTGATGAGGAATTGTATTCTAGTGTTGTAAAATTAAAACTAGTATATGCATTATGTAGCATACAAAAGAACATATGGCATTAGTGCATCTCCATGAAGTATGCTTACGAATGCTGTCTGAGCTTGTTATGCAATAAAACGATATATGACCATATTAGCAGTCTTAAATGTTAACCTTCAGGAAAATAAATAAGAAATAATGAATGTATTCTAAATAATTAAAGAAAATTTGTATTCTTAAAAACTATAATGATTAAATCGAGTATGCATGAAAACAAAATTTAAACCATTTTAAAAATGTAAGTTTCCAATCCACCATCTTACAAATAAAGCTCCATGTTTAATGGAGATATGGGCCATTTTACTGTTCCACTTCTAAATAAACAATAACAGCTGTTGGAGAAACAATCATGAAAATGTTATCTTCAAAGCATCTAACTGTATGGTTTATTATTTTAGTAGATATGTTTTTCTCTTGATGAATCTGTAGTTATAATAACGATGGTGGGATTTTAAATCATTTTCCAAAACAGTTACATGTTTGCTGCAATTTTTCACAATTTCAGATATGTAGCAATTCCAATAGGGATCAAAATAGCTGTTTTGATACGAAATAAACAATAAATAAGATATATAAAGAGAAGACAGGCAGTATTTCTGGTCGGTTACATAATAAGCTATAGCTCGGATCCATCAAACACTTCCTTCCATCTCCAGCAACTTAGTGATCGAACAATACATAACTGAAGATTAAAAATCTTATTCCCTGAACGACCTATGCTGTCTGGACAAAACAATAAAAACCCGTTATTTATATCTTCATGCAATCAGGGAAACCAATGTACACACATGATTCCTACAGCTCCAAGTTGTAGGTTTTAAGTAATGCCTTTCGGATTTGTGAACTATCCTTAAATGTTCTAAGAGAACAGGATATGTAGCTTTCAATACTGATTTGTTCAGCATCACAAACCTTTGCATTAATAAGGATTCAATACAAAATTATGCATAAGGGAGTATTTCAGTTTCACACTAGTGCCAAATATGGATGTAAATAATTGAATGAAAACGCAGCTTTGTGTCAATGCTACGGATGATCTACTTAGTTTGTGTGTCCTTAGGGATGCTAATTCCAGTAAAGCTAACACCGGCTAAGTGGTTATGATAAATCATTATACATATTCGAATATAGATGTAGTAACTATAAGAAATGGATTCTCTCATTCTGTTTAACACATATAAATAACACTAAAACTATCACAAATAAGACGAATTCCAAATGGAACAAATCATCCGTTTTACTTTTGAAATGGTTCTTTAATTATGACACCAACTAATTGCTACTTTATCATAAACGTGTTCTACTTTTCTATTGTCAACTTTCTTTTACCATAAATCAATTTACCTTCTCCTACATGAGGTGTATTTGTTACAGAGCTAATACGCTTTAGAGGTTGTTAAACTTTATACAACGAAACAAAGCAATTTACAAGTGTTATAATCCTAGCCATATTAAGGCCGTCAAAACATTTCATGGTCGTCACTATAAAATCATAAAACTGTTGATAAGTATGCTGTCCCTAAATCCAAAATTATTTTGAACATATTCTCATGTTCCTGTCATTCACAACTTTAGTTCACACATGCGGACTTAGCTATGGGTAGCTAGACTGGTTGTGTTTTCCCTTCAGAAGGAGCCATGCCTCACTTCCTTAGTGGACGTTGACGTGTGTAATCATTATACCAGTTTCGCCGTTTTAGTTTCTTTGAGGGGTTGTGATTTGAACATTGGCAGGAATGTTTGCGTTTGGCCATAACAAACAAAAGACAACAAATATTGAGAACACAT
The DNA here is from genome assembly GCA_021292105.1 of Anadara kagoshimensis. Taxonomy (NCBI): domain Eukaryota; kingdom Metazoa; phylum Mollusca; class Bivalvia; order Arcoida; family Arcidae; genus Anadara; species Anadara kagoshimensis. Next base: position 4,358,546 of record CM037860.1, on the reverse strand, counting down.
ACATGGCCAATTATACTATTTATCTATGGTGGGAAAATAAGCGAACGGAGATAGTTTGTTTTAAACATAAATAAATAAATAAATAAATAAATAAATAATCAAAACAGAAGACGCACAAATAAAATTACAACTTTGTTTCACATCATAATAAACAAACAATGTATAATTTTAATAAACGTTACGTCCTGAGTACCCCAAGATAAAATGAGCGGTTGTTAATTGAAACAGAGCTGTCATTCCTTTATATTCTTTTTATACAACAAAAATGTCGGATAAAGAAAAAACAAAATCCGCCCTAGTGCTGTCAAGTACTATTCACGAGTATTTAAGAATACATTGTATATTTTTACATGAAATAATAATTAATTTGGAATTCTTATACTTGACCTCAACACACATCAGTACAGCAGAGCACAATTTATACAGCGTGGTATGTTAATGGAAATAAACATAGTCGAGTTGCTAGGAATCTACCGCATATTGATTGATTTATTTGTTGTAAATTGTATTATCAATATGTTGAATAAAATGCTGCAAATTAAATAAAAGAGAAATGAATTATTGTTTATAAAATCATGCTGAAAAGTCACAGAAAGCTTGTTTAATAACAGGCATTAATCGTGAGTAAACAGTCTAGGGATTATGTATGAACGCATTTTATGTGAATTTGATCTATTCTAGTGAGATGGAAATGAAAGATACGACTGATGCATCATATTTTGACTTGCATCGTAATTTTGTCAGAAAAGACACATTTGAAGCTTTTCTTCATATGATTGACTTTATTTTTTCCATTTTCAATATTCCTTTTCTATCTAACAATGTTCCTATTTCTCCTGCTTATTTGTTTCACAGTTAATACGCTATGGTAGAGTTTGTTTCCACTACGGTAACTTCATACAACGAAGCAATGTGCTTCAAAATAAATTGTTGACTCGGGGACATTGTCAGCCTAGGCTTACCGAAGCCCTCAAAAAGTTTTATGGCGTCATCGATATATTGCTGATAAGTATGATGAAGCCTAAATATATTTGAAGTCCCATAGTTCCGTTCCATGTTCCTTTTAATCTCAATTATGATTACACACTTGACAGATGTACCAAGCTAGACAGGTAGTTCCTACCTTTCCGGAGTACCTGACCTTACTTGCCCAGTGGAATTCAACTTGTTTAGCTTAATTTATCGTTTTTTTAGTTTTACTTGGAGAAATCACTAATTATTTTTCCCGATTAAAATTGTAACTTACATGACTACAATACCTATAATATGAGCAATTTGGATTTCTTAGTGAGTTATTTAAAGAGTATTTCTACTAATGCAGAGACAGTACTTTTTATATAATTAATGTTGGTTAAGGTAAACATTTTTCAGAACCATCTTATTCAATTTTCAAATCTGGTATATTAAGTCGAAATAATCTCGTTATATTGGCTACGGATTACGCGTTGTTACAAATATAAACAATGTGTTATAAATATGTTGAATAAAATTGTGGCAAATTAGATAAAAGAGAAGTGAATTGGTGCTTATAAAACCATGCTGAAAAGTCACAGAGAGCTTTATAATAACAGGCATTCGTCGTGAGTAAACAAATAGCCTAGGGATTATATACGAGTTGTTTTCGATAGATATTGTAATTTGATTGATTTTGTAAAAGTGAGATAAATTGCTTTGATAATTCCTATCAGGAAAATGAACAATTGTATTCCATCCTAACCCGAATCTATACACAAATTACCGTTATTGCTTCAGTGAAAATAAATGTCTTTATCTTAAACCTAATAGTCAAACATTTTTATTGATAATAGAAATGTAATGACAGATTTCTGAATTTACTTTTCCTAGATTTTTTAACAAGATAAAAAATAAAGTTTATCTGTAGAAAAAAATATCTAATTCCCTGTATCCTTGTAAGTTAATTTTTCCATTACAAAACGTCACGTATACAATATTGATTTGGTTGACCATTCATTTAGGTTTTGTATGACTAGGTAAAACAACATCTGATGGTTTTCGTCTGGTCAGTCATTTCTTCTTCAGATTACTAATGCAGACAATAAAGCTGGCTAAGTTTGAAATTCTTCAAAATGTATATTTTTCAATATTTACTTTATTAATCTGGTCTATGAAGTATATAATCAAAATGTTTTTGTCTCAATATTCCCTCAATTCTCTTCGTTCTGTCTGATTTTAGATAAACCACTATTATTATGTTTCAAATTAGTACACGTTTTTTTTCAGTTTTATTAGCCATCTAGTAGTCATATCTACCCTACACTTTATGTTATGCCTTGTGTTTCTATACATCAAAGGGTATTTAGATTTAGTTACAATGTAATAATGTTGTTGTAAAAATTTAATGGAACGCGCATTAATGTCGTATAAATATAGGTTAGAACAATTCTAAAATCTACGTCATTAATTTCAGTTAATTACACTTTGGTGCTAGTGGTTGTCAAGGTACCTGTTCAAGGTTAATAAAAATATCTAAAAACTAGTTAAATACTATATATCTTCATTAATTTAATGGATACACTACCTATTCTTTTTCAGACCATTGCAGGACTAATGGCGGGAAACATTTTGCAACACTTTTAAAGAAACATTTTCTTGTCTCTTGTAATTGCAAGTTTGTTAATCTATTCTATATCCGGCATTTAAACCAAATGTGGATTCTAAAACATTCTAGACTTACTAGAACAGCTTAAGCTCTGCTTAATACTGTATCTCGTGTAAAAAGTATAACTTTTCTAAACTTTACACCACTTTATCTCGCTCTCACCTTAAAGAAAGTTTAAGACAAATCATTGCCAATATATAAATATCTAGGGCTGAACGGAGATTCGGGTTATTTTGTCAAGAATCATGCGAACTACAAACAAAAATATATTGTAGATACCATCATCATATTTGCTGGTTTTTTTTTTTTTGCAATATAATCTTCCTGCCACATTCCCTCTTCCACGAGGACCTCTATGAGACACCATGCCTATATCCTAGGCCATCAAAAGAATGAATGGCAATGGTAGGGCATGTTTATAGAATGTATCCTGAACCCATCCCGAGGGTAGTAATGGGATGAACACCATCAGCCACTTAAAAAGCGGCAGATCAAAAGAGACGTGGAGTAGATCCACTGATAAAGAGATGTAAGAGAAATGTAAGACATGGGGACAAATACAGCACTAGTCCCAAAACAAGCAATAATGGAATTCTCTGGTTACATATCTTATGCACCCTAGCACGTAGAAAATTAGTAATGAAGTAGAATTTACGCAGACCCTTGCTACATCTGGAGAAAAGACTGTCGCCAAATCTTTCAACGCTATATACAGTTATTCCTCTTAACAAGCCTAAATTTGAAGACTACTAGATATGAATGTCATCTATCTTAGTGGGTTTGAAATAAGATACGACTGATTCTCAAGTTCTTCTTTATTCTTTATATTTGGATTTAACTATGACGCCCACGAAAGGCTACATTTGGAAACTGTATGACAAACATGATGACTTCAATTTTCTATTACCATCTTGCCTTTCTAAACAAAAGGAGCTTACCTTTCCGGAGTTTCTGAAATTTGAACATGGATCGGCATGTTTCTGTCTGATTGTATATTGTATTTATTGAAATGTACAAACGCTGTTTAATAAGTATTACATACGTTTTTGAGTTTTAACACTTCTACACAGTAGACACTATATGATATTGTATCCTTAGCTTACAGTATGATTATTATTTTGTTAAATACTTTACTGTTTCAATACTGCTCTCTCGTACTAGTAGACGGCGTCAAATAGTTGTCAGCTCTTTGTTACCGACTTCAAAATGAACCTTTCCAATAGAACCGGGGATAAGAAAGTAAGGAGAATATTTAATAACAATACTGCTAAGTTAAATCAATCATTAGACAGGCTCTGTTAGCTAAGTTTTTGCTTTTAACATAAACGTGCCAGGTTATTGCTTTACCGTTTGGTAAAAAGGGCTTATTTTAAATATTCGTATTGAGTGATACATGGGTGTAAAATAAGTGGGAGTACAATGCCTTACAGAAGTTTAACTACGATACCAAACATTTCGTTATTATATCCAGTGTGCGTACAAAGTGTGGAGTTTTATAATCAGTAATCTACTGAGTATATAGTGATCTAACTTGCCTTCGGTTTATCTATTCGTTTGGTGTTTCACCTTTTTGTGGTTGTATTGGTTACTTGTTCATCTTTATTTTTTAGCCACTTTCAAGGACACTTTATGATGTAACAAGTGGATCCTGATTTTTGGAAGGCTAACTACATAAGATCACAATCTGACTGACAGTATAAATCAATATATATATATATAATTATTTATTGTAACTTTTGTATCTGGGGTAAACACTTAGACCATTATTGTTCCATTTTGTGGCATTGATTAACACTTTTACGGCTTAAGTAGACACTAACCATGCAATTATTCAATGAGTGTTTTACATTCTGTATGCCGTGTAGAGTTCTAATTCTATAGTATAACTGTGTGGCGTGCTTCGGGATAATCTACATCATAATTATGTTAGCCGACCGGTCAATGCTTATAGATGTCAGCAGAGCAACTAAAATAACTAAATCCTACATTTTTGTATATTTTTCTTTCAGGTATAACTTATTAAAGTTTGAGTAAAAGGACATAATAGAAAATATATAGTTATGTATGTGCGTTTTTGGCGCATTGTTGTTGCGCTATTCTCATGGAAAAAAATTAGTTTAAAAACTAATAAAGGCGAATTTTATTTTAAATGTATAGATTGTTGAACATTTTAAAACCAATTTTTGTATAAATTTAAAACAGACAGTAATATTTCTAGATTAAATGCAATGTCTCCCCTCTAACTGGTTCAGATAATTTTAAGAGTAAAATGGAATTCCTTTACAAGTGGTTTTTAGCTCACCTGGCCTAAAAGGCCATGTGAGCTTTTGCCATCACTTGGCGTCCGTCGTCGTCCGTCGTCCGTCCGTCGTTAAAGATCAACTCCTCAGAAACCGCTGGGCCATTTGCAACCAAACTTTGTCACAACAGTCCTTGGGTGGTCTACTTTAAAAATTGTGTCCGACATGTCCGCACCTAATCCAAGATGGCCGCCAGCGGGGACCATAGATTAACATTGGACCCTATGGGAAAATATGTTCAAAGATATTTTTATCTTAAACTACTGAGCCAATTGGAACCAAACTTGGTCACAGTAGTCCTTAGATGGTACCTTCTGAAACCGGTGTTTTTTAAGTCTCCACTAATCCAAGATGGCGGACAGCGGGGAACATAGGTTAACATTGGACCCTATGGGAACAATATCAAAGATCTTTTTCTCTAAAACCCTTTAGCCAATGGGAACCAAACTTGGCCACAATAGTTTTTGGATGGCCCCCTACAACATTGTGGTTTTTGAGGGCCACACCAAATCCAAGATGGCCGTCAGTGAAGAACATATTTTAACATAGGACCTTATGGGAAAATACGTTCAAAGATATTGTTCTCTGAAACTACTGAGCCAATTGGAACCAAACTTGGTCACAGTAGTCCTTAGATGGTACCTTCTGAAACCGGTGTTTTTTTAAGTCTGCACCTATTCCAAGATGGCAGCCAGCGGGGAACATAGGTTAACATTGGACCCTATGGGAACAATATCAGGATCTTTTTCTCTAAAACCCTTTAGCCAATGGGAACCAAACTTGGCCACAATAGTCTTTGGGTGGTGTTTTTTTTAAAGTCTGCACCTAATCTAAGATAGCTGCCAATAGGAAACATAGGTTAACATTGGACCCTATGGGAACAATTTCAAAGATCTTTTTCTCTATTACACCTAAGCCAATTGGAACCAAACTTGGCCACAATAGTCTTTGGGTGGCCCCCTACAACATTGGTATTTTTGAGGGCCACACAAAATCCAAGATGGCCGTCAGTGGAGAACATATTTTAACATTGGACCCTATGGGAAAATACGTTCAAACATATTTTTCTCTGAAACTACTGAGTCAATTGGAACAAACTCGGCCACAATAGTCATTGGGTCTTTACATTTGGTATTTTAAAATAACATCTGCATTTAAAAATCAACTCCCGTGAAACCATTTGGCCAATTACAACCAAACTTTGTGATAATAGTCCTTGTGTGGTCTACCTGAAATATTGTGTCCGACATGTTCGCACGTAATCCAAGGTGGCCACCATAGTACATCAGTCAGACTGCCTTATGGCTTTTGTCCTTGACCTTAATTTCATGGTCCATTGACCAGTTTTGGATAAGGAAAATTTCTCAGGTATTATACATGAAAAGTCGATGATACTTGGTATGTATTGTCTCAAAATTTTTAAATATGGTTTAGTTTTGAAAGGAAATAATATTGAAATTTTGTGATAGAAATAAATATTGTGTTATCAATTTCAAGCATTCATTTAAACATTAGACAATCTGTTGATTTTCATTCTGCAACAACTCTACCTAGGTGAGCTATACAGGCTCCTGGGAGCCTCTAGTTTATATTTAAGTGTAAAAATTTTTATTCCATTTTCAAGATTCCTTTCCTGACTATTCAAAAATCAACATTTAAGTCTCAGTTCAGATGCAATAATTTCTTTGTAAATTTTAAAAGTAAATTCATCAATTTGGTTTCAATTTTAAAATTTTCAAGCAGTATTTAAGACTGCATACAATGTTTTCTTTTTTCCCTAAATAATTTAATTGAATTTGCTTAAGTGTACAATACACACAGAATGATTTGTAACACCTCGATGATTTGATTGTGTTAGGTTTTGACACTTAAGTCTTTGTTTTAACATTTCCTCGAGAAAACAATTATTGATCAAGCTATTAGAGCTCATTAGCCTCAGAAGTCTAAAACATTTCGTAAACCAATCTGGATTGGTATATTAAATATCTAAATATTTGGCAGGCAGACATCGATGAAAGACAGACCATATCGACTGGATATGTATGTCCTAACGGGCTTCTAGTTAATCTAATCAGTCGCCAGATAAATTATTGACCGGCTAGATCCTACCAAGCTTAAAAATAAAGACAAAACTTGTATTCTACGCCAACAGTATGGTATTCTATATCTTACGTGATTAAATGCTGTCAGGAGCACAGGCATATCAATTCATTTTGTTTCCCACACACACACACACACACACACTCTCTCTCTCTCTCTCTCTCTCTCTCAAATCTAGTGTAGGTAAAGTAGCATTCAATCACAAGGCATCTAACAATTTGGCAGTAGACTCTCAGAAAGACCAGTTTATTAAAATGTGTTCCCCTTCCCCTCTCTCTAGTGTAAGCAGTAGGATTTAGGGCACCAAACAAGACAATCGTCTTCCCTCTCTCTCTCTCTCTCTCTCCATACTAGGTATTAGAAGCATTTAGATTAATTAACAATTTTGAAAAGACGCATAGAAATAGAAAAGAACATTGTTACTCTCTCTCTCTCTCTCTCTCTCTCTCTCTCTCTCTCTCTCTCTCTCAAAATCATATATAAGCAGTAGCCTGTAGCAATACGACGCATAGAAAACACACACACACACACACACACACACACACTCTCTCTCTCTCTCTCTCTCTCTCTCTCTCTCTCTCTCTCTCTCCAAATTCAGCTGTAAGCAGTAGCATTAAGCATGGTTAACAATTTGGCATTAGCCACTTAGACTGACTTTTTTTTCTCAAAAATAAGTGTAAGCAGTATAGCAATTAAATTACCTAACAGCAGTTTAGCATAGAAAAACAACCTTTTCACACACACACACAGACGCACACACACTCTCTCTCTCTAAAACCAGGTATAAGCAATATCATTCAGGTGTACTTAACAATTTGACATTAATCAAAACTAGCCCTCTCTCACAAATCAGTCGGGTGTACGTATTAACTTTAAAAGGGGGGGGGGGTTACTTAACAATTTGGCATAAACGCAGAGAGACAATCGTTCGCCAAACCTCTCTCTCTCTCTCTCTCTCAAATCAGGTATAAGCAATAACATTTAGGGGTACTTAACCATTTGACATTTATCAAAACTAACCCTCTCTCACTCTCTAACAAATCGGGTGTCCGTAGTAGTTTTTAGGGTGGGAATACGTTTAACAATTTGGCATAGAAAGACAATCGTTCATCAAATCTCTCTCTCTCTCTCTCTCTCTCTCTCTCTCTCTCTCTCTTGTGCGTGCTTTTATCTTGTATATAGTACCACAAATACTTACCTCGTAGCGTCCACAACAAAACATCGCTGTTACCTCCCTCAGTTGAATCGACAAGCGATAGTACCACGGTAAAAGCATGGGGGTACCTATTCCTAAGGTTAGCAGCTGAGCACCTCATAACCGTGGTTTGATCCATGGGTACAGAATAGGTAGCAGCTGTAACAAGCTCGATGTAAACATGGAACAAGAATAAAATGTTTATATCCAATACTCGAAATTGTTTACAACATTAAATATATAAACGTGTGCGTCTTAATCACAAGCCTATATTGACAATATACTTGATGTATATATTGTCATTTTTGATCACTAGTTCTTAAGATCTGCTAAGCACTGCTATACTCGCTGCAGTAAATACGAGACCACATGCACCAGTTTTGATAGAAATAGAACAGGTTCAATGTTTCTGGTTTTGCCCGACATGTCATTAATACTTTCTTCCTCGCTAGAATTGCAATAGCTCCCTCGGGTCATGTTGTGTCAGTTTTGTCGATTCAAGTGCAGAATTTCGTGCCTTCTATTATGGTGGAATAATTCTCCAGTCTCAAAGCAATGGTTATCAGTCAGCATTTTTAATGATGGTGTAGGCGACATTGTCATACAGAAAGACGAAATAATATAAAATCTGCTAATAATTTCATTTATTTTAAGCTGTGAATGATAGACCTTTATATTTTCTCTTAATTGTAATACTCTAGAAAAACGGTCGATATTATTATCCTTTGCTGTACCTATGGACGTTAACATTACTTATTAGGTGAAATCGATTTCCCGTTTCCATAGAAACGTCTCACCCGCCATCGCTGTTCACGAGAGAACATAAATACTATGTACAGAAGCGATGATTAAATATGTTACTAACAATTATCGCCTCCGAACGAAATTATTACTCGGCTATGAAAAGTCCATTCATGAATAATTACAACATCTTTATGACTTAAAACTGGTAATCACAAACAGATTCAGTAGTATTCAGTGATAAAAACGTGATATGTCAGCACAGGAACCAAAAGTGTTTTAAAATTGAAATGTGGAAGAAAACCAGAGTTACCGACATTTTTTTTAAAATTCATTCGAACCTGCCTTAAAGACCACCTGCTTCAGAGGCCAGTAAGATTTTTCCCAATTCCTCTGATATCATGTTATTTAAACCTGTATATAAGGACCCCTTATTCATAAAGACTATCTTTACTGGTTCTAGTAGGTGGCCTTTATGGACAGGTTTCATTGTAAACCAAAAGTGTTTCTATATACAATACAGAAAATGATTGTACTGTTTGGATGAGTGGTGCTGAACTAAGTGGTTCAGTAAAAGTTAGTACCTTATATATGTACTTGGTTCAGTACAAGTTAGTACCTTATATATGTACTTGGTTCAGTACAAGTTAGTACCTTATATATGTACTTGGTTCAGTACAAGTTAGTACCTTATATATGTACTTGGTTCAGTAAAAGTTAGTACCTTATATATGTACTTGGTTCAGTACAAGTTAGTACCTTATATATGTACTTGGTTCAGTAAAAGTTAGTACCTTGTATATGTACTTTGTTCAGTGAAAGTTAGTACCTTATATATGTACTTGGTTCAGTAAAAGTTAGTACCTTATATATGTGTACTTGGTTCAGTGAAAGTTAGTACCTTATATATGTACCTGGTTCAGTACAAGTTAGTACCTTATATATGTACTTGGTTCAGTAAAAGTTAGTACCTTATATATGTGTACTTGGTTCAGTGAAAGTTAGTACCTTATATATGTACCTGGTTCAGTACAAGTTAGTACCTTATATATGTACTTGGTTCAGTGAAAGTTAGTACCTTGTATATGTGTACTTGGTTCAGTACAAGTTAGTACCTTATATATGTACTTGGTTCAGTACAAGTTAGTACCTTATATATGTACTTGGTTCAGTGAAAGTTAGTACCTTGTATATGTGTACTTGGCTCAGTACAAGTTAGTACCTTATATATATATACTTGGTTAAGTAAAGTTAATACCTTATATATGTACTTGGTTCAGTAAAGTTAGTACCTTATATATGTACTTGGTTCAGTAAAAGTTAATACCTTATATATATATACTTGGTTAAGTAAAGTTAATACCTTATATATGTACTTGGTTCAGTAAAGTTAGTACCTTATATATGTACTTGGTTCAGTAAAAGTTAATACCTTATATATGTACTTGGTTCAGTAAAGTTAATACCTATATATATATACTTGGTTAAGTAAAGTTAATACCTTATATATGTACTTGGTTCAGTAAAGTTAGTACCTTATATATGTACTTGGTTCAGTAAAAGTTAATACCTTATATATGTACTTGGTTCAGTAAAGTTAATACCTTATATATATATACTTGGTTAAGTAAAGTTAATACCTTATATATGTACTTGGTTCAGTAAAGTTAGTACCTTATATATGTACCTGGTTCAGTAAAACTTAGTACCTTATATATGTACTAGGTTCAGTAAAAGTTAGTACCTCATATATGTACTTGGTTCAGTGAAAGTTAATACCTTATATATGTACTTGGTTCAGTAAAGTTAGTACCTTATATATGTACTTGGTTCAGTAAAAGTTAGTACCTTGTATATGTGTACTTGGTTCAGTAAAAGTTAGTACCTTGTATATGTGTACTTGGTTCAGTAAAAGTTAGTACTTTGTATATGTGTACTTGGTTCAGTAAAAGTTAGTACCTTGTATATGTGTACTTGGTTCAGTAAAAGTTAGTACCTTGTATCTATGTACTTGGTTCAGTGAAAGTTAGTACCTTGTATATGTGTACTTGGTTCAGTGAAAGTTAGTAACTTGTATATGTGTACTTGGTTCAGTGAAAGTTAGTACTTTGTATATGTGTACTTGGTTCAGTAAAAGTTAGTACCTTGTATCTATGTACTTGGTTCAGTGAAAGTTAGTACATTGTATATGTGTACTTGGTTCAGTGAAAGTTAGTAACTTGTATATGTGTACTTGGTTCAGTGAAAGTTAGTACCTTGTATATGTGTACTTGGTTCAGTGAAAGTTAGTACCTTGTATCTATGTACTTGGTTCAGTGAAAGTTAGTACTTTGTATATGTGTACTTGGTTCAGTAAAAGTTAGTACCTTGTATATGTGTACTTGGTTCAGTAAAAGTTAGTACCTTGTATATGTGTACTTGGTTCAGTTAAAGTTATATCTTATTTATCAACGTTTGTGCAGACTATAAGAACATCACACTTCAACCAGAGACGACTGAACCTTACTCCATAATGGCATTCGTGATTTGTTTCTGTATGTACAATGTACTCTTTTTATATCATTTGGTTGTAATGTTAGACCTTTGGATAATTTAACTTCAGCTTCAATGGGTATGAAACGTAGGGTAGTTAAAACATTTAAAAGCAGACACGTTTGATATGTCCTAATGAGAATTCCTTTGGTAAAATATGTTTGAGATGTTCTGTTTGGTTCGAACCCCGACCTTCAAGAGGTCTCTAGAAAATTGCATGAACATGAATAATACATACATATATCATACTATCATTACAACAACAATGAAAAACATTCAGAGTGAAGTAGAGTAGAATAGTTATGATAAGCTCAGCTCAAGAGTATATATTACTTATATCGAGACGGTATGTTCATGTATGGGGGAAGAAACCGTAATGAACGGGAAAAACCCACCGAACTTCAGCAAGTGAACTGAAAAACTTCTTCAAATTATGATCTTCCCGAGTGAGTGTCGAATTTAGACGGCGAGGGCGCTATAAAAAACAATGAAGGGTCTTCTTATTTAAAGAATCTCGATCGTTATTGAGAATTTTCGTTTTTATTAACATAGTTATAACATTTGTTAAATATAAATAAATTTTCGAGATAGAGATGGGAAGCTCTCTTAGAAATAACGTCAATTTCTGTATACTGTGATGATGACACTTAAATTGTCACACAGTGACATGATCAAAAGAGTTATCTCTCCTTGCTGTACACAATTTAACCAGGGTTAAAATTTGCAAATAAATATTAGGAGAGACTTTCTTCTCTTTCCGTTAGACATTGAATTTTATAAATCTATTTTTTTTCACAAAAATGTTCAATTAAAAAATTACTTGTCTCTGTCATTTTCTGACATTTTTCGGTCAAAATTAAAATTTCAGTGAAGGGTACAAAAATAATAAAATCCCCTAATATTGTACAATATATTTATGTCCCCTGCAAACAAAGTTTAGGGAGACTTGTCCCTCTGTTCGTCCAGTCCGGGCAATATCGTGCCCGCTCCATATATTAAACGTGGAACATGAAATGATGTACCGGATACCAAATTAAGGTATAGGTCAAGGGTCATGATCCAATGGTAAACCCCATGCTTTGCTTTGATGCTTCCCCGAGCTCTACTTTATTAAATTGTTGGGTGATTAACTATGTGAACTTTATCACAATAGCCTGGACTTTGTATTAATGTTAATATAATATATGACAGAATACAATATTAATAGGTTCTGACCTACAAATTATTTATTTAAAACAATTAAGATAGGCAGAGATAGAACAATGTGTTGATACAGGACATACTGTTATCTATCAGTGTGTTAGCATATTTAGGAATGTGTCGTGAACGTCAGTTTTACACTAGGCCTTAAACAGGATAAAGCCAATATACATTTTAAAGTTATAAGCAAGGCCCAGTTTGACTTCCAGCCAATTTGAAATCAAGTAGGATAAGCATTAACTCGTACTGAACCAAAGTCACACTTAAGCTAGTTTGCGACTCATAGATATGCAAGTTTAATCTGCAGACCATACCAATCAATGTCCAAATCTCAACCCCAAAGCTCTCTACTGAGAATGGGACAGATTTTGTCACAGTAGATAACTTATTTTATCTTTCTTCGATGCAGACTTTATCCTGTATTGTTCCATGTCCAAATTAAAATCCAAAAAGCAAACTAACAACTTCCAAAAACTGACAAATTAAGCTAAACATGTGAAATTACACCAGGAAATGAGGCCAGGTGCACCAGAACTTTATGAATAACTACTTCTATCGGTTTTTGGAGAGTGCAGACTTAAAGATAATTTATTTATCAGTTTATAGGATGAAGACATTATAGTACTTTACATACAAGCTATAATATTATCATTACCCTGTTATGTGTTCTTTTTCATATTGTCAAATTTTGTATTTTCAAACCTGTATGTGAACCATTTCAAACACTATTTTATATACACAACACTATGAACAAATTCAACACACAAATTTTCAATTGATGAAATATATTTTTTTTCAAAAATATATAACTGTCTAAACCATTTATATAACATAAAGAAGCTTTTTCCATCTAGATAATTGTGACACATAAAAGTAAAAGGGTTTAAGTAACATGCCAAAACTTCTATCATACACTGTAACAGTTCAGTGAATTATTTCTCTTAAATATTGAAGTTCAAGGTCATTTATTATCTTTTACACTGCTTTAACAACTGGTCAAGTTCAAGGTCATTAGTGAATATCTGAAACTGATAAAATTAGTTATGGGTAATATACCAGTTCAAGTCCAAGGGCATATATGATATTAAATTGGCATGCAAAAACTAACAAGTATCCCAAATAATACAATGAATTGGCATGCAAAACATTTCATAGTCTTTATTAGCCTAAATACAACTTTGGATTTGGCTGTATAAAGCAGTATACATTGTCAGATTTTTGGTAAACAAAAAAACACTAATAAATTCATACTGACTCTACACACTACTGTATGCAGTAAAACCAGGTAAAATTTGGTAATTTATGGGCCCAGAAATTGGATTTCAATTTGACAGAATTAGATACATGTATACCAATATATATAACTAACTGATCAATATGTAAAAAGAACATACAAAATTCACAGTACCCTTTTGTTAAGTAAATTTACAATACATATACATGTACAAATAGATACAATATGATTCAAATTTCCATTCACTGATTGTCACAAAGGTATTTCTTAAACACCTAATGTTGATATATACACAAACTTGTCAAGTGTATGTAATAGTAAAACAATTCATGAAGTTCAATTGGTTTACCATTTTTTAAAATGTATTTTAGGCATTTCTCCAATAGTAAACTAAATTCTTAATATCATAACTGGAAATTATAATTTCCTTCATTATTTGGTAATGTTTAAAATCCTTCATAACAAGTAAAATCTTCCCTCAGAGCAGCAACTTTTATTTTTTGACAAAGATATTAGTGATGGCAGCAACTTAGGTGATTTTTACAAGATATAAACTTAGTATACTGACAAAGTTTTAACTTTGTGCACCAATATACCATGTAGTGGTATGTACTGTAAGCCATTTCAACATTTACAGTATAAATATGTAAAATCTGCCCACACTGTCCGTTTATAATAAAGCGTTCTCCTAGTCCTATTGTCCTGAATTAAAAACATTCAAAGTTGGAAGACTGGTCTAGCATAAACACTCTATATAAGTAATACTTTTATGTCATGTAAATCTGTGTGTAATCCATCTAGAGGCTCGGTCAGTTTGTTTGTTGTGTAGTGTTAAGGTACTTATGACAATCCCTTGATTTTGTTCCCTTTCTCAATCTCTGGAGTGGATTGTTTGGATCAGCTTGTTTAATAGCGTGAAATCTCCATGCCGCATTGAAACAGTCAACCTGTAATATAATTATAATAGAATATGTAAATGTGTATATTAATTTTGATCTGATTTTAAGTTCAAGTAAACTTTTATGATGGTAGTGATTAAAATTTTGTATTTATTAATTGTGTAGACCGAAACAAATGCTAGATCAAATTTCTTGTTCTAAGATATATATCAAACAGCTAGACTTGGATAACCCATGACTGCATGTGACCTTAACATATCAGTTGAGTGTTTCTTTACCTGTGAAATTTTTTACCATAATTATTTGATATGTATATCTGACATAATTTCATTTGAAATGCATGATATTTTCTGTAGGATGGACACTTACCGGCACAAGGCTGTCTTTCCTATTATCTTTCTCCAATTTTCTATTTCTTCTGGCATCAACAATGGAAGTCTCACATTCATAATAGCCTTTTTAGCCACATCTGACACTGATTTACTTAGCACCACCTGTAAATAACATAAATACATTAGTAATCATCCCCTTTAATAGCCTTAACTCCTTTCAAACTCTACAATAATTTCTAAAGGTATACAGTGAGCCACAAATCCTCTCATCAGGCAGACTATTATAGTTTTCTCCAATGTGAGCAGAATATTAAAATCATCTCAGAAAAGGCTTTCAAGTCAGTCCAGAATCACCTTTGGACCCAGGACCCTTGAATTGGAAATCCAGTGACACAGTACCACTTGATAATGCTTGTCAGACACATATTAAGGTTTAACAAAAACATTATGAATTTAAATAATAACTGGTTAATTTAATAATTGTTGATGATAAGCATTTCCATATCAATTTAAATTTAAGAAAATCCTCAATTTTGTCCTCAAAATCACTCTATTTTAAGGCTACTTTTAATGTTTCCAAGATATTGATTATATAAATACTGTTGCTATGGTAACTTACAGCATTTACAGTTGCCCATTCTTTGATGTATGCAATTATTTCTGCTTCATCCATGTTTAATTCATCACTGCGTAATATTTCACAAAGAGAATCTTCTGACAATTCCTGAAATCCTTTTGATTTAAATACATTCTGAAATACAAATCAATATAAAAAATAACACGTACATGACATTAATATGTTTCTAAAAGATTACCAGTATTTATAAAACTTCAAACTGTTCACCTAAGAGAGCTCAATATTTGATTCACATATAAGACAGTTGCACAGAACATTCATCATTTGCATAAATAATGTCAGTGTTTAAATTTACATAAACATAATAATCATGTTAATATGATAATATTATTTATTGATTCAAATGAATGCATTTCAATTTTTCCCTATCAAATACCGACTAATGCTATGAGAATAATGTTTAATCACTGATTTTCTGTTTCAAAACATTAGGGATTAGATGATATTTCTACAAATTATACTAAAACTGTGTCTGAAAGAGGCTAATACCCCCCGTTATTAACTTTTGATCTGGGGACAAATTGTATGTATGGCTAAATTGTAATGTGAAAAATTCTGTGTATGGAAATGTTAATAATTCAGCAAAACACATGTGATGAAAACCGATAATGGCAGGTGCACATGTTCTTATGATGCTCAATATCTATCCATAGTTTTAAAAAAATTGGATCATATATAATTAAGTAACTATATAATCCAGCCAAAAAAGGAGGTGCACATGTTCAATGTATATAGAAACATCCTGTAAAGTTTCAGACTTGTTTGTTAAAAGCTGTAAGAGGAGTTGATTACATAAAATGGGTATCCCTCGTATGGAATATTGTTGAAAAATGACCAAGTTAAACTACCCATAAAATATGAACAAAATAATATAATCCAACCAAAATAGGAGGTGCACATGTTCAATGTATATAGAAACATCCTGCAAAGTTTCAGACTTCTTGGTTAAAAGCTGTAAGAGGAGTTGATTACACAAAATGAGTACCCCTCATATGGAATATTGTTGAAAAATGACTAAGTTCAACTACCGGTAAAATCTGAAAAAAAAAACATAATATAATCTAACCAAAATAGGAGGCGCACATGTCCAATGTATATGAAACATCCTGCAAAGTTTCAGACTTCTTGGTTAAAAGCTGTAAGAGGAGTTGTTTACACAAAATGGATACCCCTCATATCATAGGTCAAAGTCAAGGTCACAGTGACCTAAATTTGGTACATGACACATCGCCTTCCCATGATGCATACACATACCAAGTTTGATAATCCTAGGTGCTACGGTACAAAAGTTCTGTTCTGGACATGAAGATGCACAAGGTTTTACTATCATAGAGGTCAAAGGTAAAAGTCAAGGTCACAGTGACCTAAATTTGGTACATGACACATCGCCTTCCCATGATGCATCCACATACCAAATTTGATAATCTTAGGTGCTAGGGTACAAAAGTTCTGTTCAGGATACGAAGATGCACAAGGTTTTACTATCATAGAGGTCAAAGGTCAAAGTCAAGGTCACAGTGACCTAAATTTGGTACATGACACATCGCCTACCCATGATGCATCCACATACCAAGTTTGATAATCCTAGGTACTACGGTACAAAACTTCTGTTCGGGACACGAAGATGCACAAGGTTTTACTATCATAGAGGTCAAAGGTCAAAGTCAAGGTCACAGTGACCTAAATTTGGTACATGACACATCGCCTTCCCATGATGCATCCACATACCAAGTTTGATAATCCTAGGTGCTACCGTACTGCTACAGTTCAAAAGTTCTGTTCCGGACATGGAAGGACGGACGGATGGATGGACGGACGGACGGACGGACAGACAGACAGACAGACAAGGTGATTCCTATATACCCCCCAAACTTCGTTTGCGGGGGGTATAACAAGTGGGACTTTTTAAGCACAAGACCAGTTCAATCAGTAAAGAGAGAATGAAAAGTTTATAAAATATTTCTGCATACTGTAAATGTATTTGATTTTGCGTGTATTTATTTTTGAGGTATATTAAATTTGGACATTTCTGCGTAGTAACATTTTCGCGTTTTTAAATATGCACTATAACACAATAAACATAATTTAATTTTTTTGCAAAACAAACAACCACAATATAAGCAAAAATTAGTACACTACAAAAGTAAATATGTTTACAGTATTATATGATTTTTGGTCTCAATATTCAACCATTATATCACTTTGATATTTGAAGGATAAAAATTTTGAATATAACATTTGTATGTTTATTGTAGTCCATCAAAAGCTTTTAGCCACTGGATTCAAATGCTCATTTAAAAAATAAGCAAAAAATTAAACTTACCTCTGTGTGTTCCTCTATGTAACGTAGTGTATGGTCTTTAAGATCTTCCTGGCTGTACGTTACAGCTGCTTGCATGCAATCACATGCATTCTGTACACTAAGATTGTCTATCAGGTAGTCAGTACATAACTATAAATAAATAAATAAATTCAGTGAATAAGGGTACCAACCAGTAGATACTTTTGTGATTTGCGGTAATGTTCTAAGGGCCCAACTCACAGGAAAATAAGCATGATATGCACATCTTCTATCAATGTTGTTGCTTTGCACCAAGTTTTGTAAAGTAGTGTTTCCTAGTTTCAGAGAGTAAAAGAAGCGGCTATATAGATGGATGGACAGAAGGACTAAACTTGGAATTTAATATCTCCCTCCTTCTTCAAAAGGTGGGGGACGATGAAAATATTGTCACATTGGAAAGATTAAAACAACCTGAATACACTGAGTGATCATTTAGTTCATTTAGATAATGACTTTCATCTAACACTAACTCTATCAGTCTATAAGGGTAGCAGATAACAGATGTACAAGTCTTGACCACATTGCAAAATGCCACAGTTATAAATATTTTTATGAAAATTTTTTATTAAATTGTATGATCAACTTTATAGCAGGTGCACAAATACAACATAACAAAAAGAATATATGTTTTACTGAAATAGATTCTTAACATTAGCTACACAACTATACCTCATGGGGAAAATAGCCTGAGAGTTTCATGGAATTCTGGTAAATTTTTAATGGAAGAATTGTAGATGGAAGAAAAGTGTGATCAGCAGATGCAGGATGATGATGATTATGACAACACAGAAAGTAACCACTATCTGTCCACCATGCTCTAACAACAGGTGTTACATACGCAAAACCACATATGTGTGGTTTTGTATTTATCACGTACCCTACCAAACTAAATGAAAAGCTTTCTTTGGCTTAATCTGTCAATGAATTCACAATCAACTGTTTTATATTGATTTTTGATCCGATTCGAAAAATCTGATACTTGACTGGAAAAACTGCTAAAGAAGTAATTAAAAACAACAGATAACTCTTCGTTTAAACATCATTGGTTAACATTTTGCTAATACCATCATAAACACTGGGGAAAAAATTAAAAAACAAATATAGATTTTACAAAATTATTTAACATTGTTCGTGATTCTCCCAACTTGAAAAATTCTCCCAACTTAATATAACGTCACATTATAACCAATGAATGACGTCATATTATTGTTGTCAGAAAAGGGAATTCCCCTAAAAGTAGTTCTGGCTACTATGGTGCTACGGAATATTGCACATGTGCGATACGGACTTTGTATCACATGACAAGAAAATGTAATGTATCGCTGTAGTAAGATTCAATGGGTATGTGATAAAAACTGATACAAACTATGTAGCAGGTGCACCTACTTGATATCAGACGGAAGATTATTCTTTTAATTTAATTTAAAATTCCTCAAAATGTGCAATGTTCCTGGATCTAATCTATTTCCACTCCTGATATATGGGTTAATAGCTGAAACTGTCAGGAGCAGAATCAGAATCCTGAGATTTTTTAACAATGCTTAATGCACATTTTAAAACTAGTAGTCTATTATCAGTACAGTGTTAGTATAGACTGTAAAGTAACAAAAAATCCAATGCCTACCTTTCTGAGTTCATCTAAACCATATTCCAAAGACGCTGACATTACATCAATAGCCTAAAATTAAAATGAATTAAAATAAAATACATCAAAATGAAAAACTTTAAAATTTGAAAACATAATCAAAAAGCTCTCTCACAAATGACTGGATTTGGCTTAAATGATTCCTCTACACTAATATTGAATTTAATTAAACAAACTTATTTATGTACAATAATTCCTTTCATGGCTTAGCTGACATAGTGTTTATTCTAAAACTTTAAGGGCCAAGGTGCTTAGGCTTGATTATTGGCACTCTCTCTCTCTGTCTCTCTCTCTGTTTTTGTTGTTGTTGTTGTTGAAAAAAATTAAGCAGCAACTGGTTTATGCAGAAGTATTTTTTGCAGCCACAGGTTCTATGGAAAACTTACGGAAATTGAAGTCCAATTATTGGCATCAGGGTACTGAAGAAATGACTTGATAATTTTACTGTTAGTGATACAAAACATAGATCTAAATTTTAATTTCTAAAACTTTTTTCCAAGGTAAAAATGCAGTTTGAAATGAATGGAAAGGCAAGGTTTGACTGGTACAATGACTTAATGATAATCAAAATAACAATAGGGTCTCATCAAATATATATGAAAATGTTCCAGCAATTTGATGTCAGATTCACAGAACCAATGTTATTACCAGTCATGTCAAAAGACAATTGGTTATGTAATGTCATTTAATGCAGTTTCAGATTACCCAGATTGTTAGTGTACCAGGCATTTGTAATGGCTGGTCACATCAGAAAACTTACAGACAAAAATTTTCCAGGATAAAGTCAAATTCAAAAGAAAACTTTAAATTTGTGATTCTTATTCATATATTTCCTTT
The DNA here is from genome assembly GCA_021292105.1 of Anadara kagoshimensis. Lineage (NCBI taxonomy): Eukaryota > Metazoa > Mollusca > Bivalvia > Arcoida > Arcidae > Anadara > Anadara kagoshimensis. The sequence goes on along the minus strand of CM037860.1, from coordinate 4,337,933 downwards.
TACCATTTTAGGCCACTTTTTGGCTGGCATTAGCCTTTCCAATAGAAATAATAGCTCCAAATACACTTTATTGTGTCTTGTTTTGTACAGTGGGGAAGCCCATTAAATATACAAGTATGTTAAATATATATAATAAATACAACTTACAATTTTTGGAGTTAGTGTAACACAATTGGTATATATGAACTCTAGCATAGACAAGAAGATCTCTGGATACATATCAGATAATACAAATGGAACATCTTTTTCTGAGGCACTTTTCTGAGATTGCTCTGCAAACATTGCTTTGAAGACTGCACATCTGGCAGACAGTATACAACGGTGTGCAAATACTGGCTTCCTGTTTGACCCAATTAGAAATTTGATGTCACTGTAAAATAATTGAAATATACACATATGAAATTAAAGTAGTGAATTAAATGTTGTTACATGTGTCAGTACTGACAACATATTTCTTCTATTTATGCATATTTCCTTTTTTTTTTTTCAAGTTTCAACTTCCCTGAATCAAGACCATCAGGTTCCAACCCAAGACCAACCTGTTGTTTGGCCACTTCTAAGGGGTTGGATGCATCCCTAAATGTAACAGAGAAGGCGAAAAATGCAGCAGCCAGCAAGTTTTTTATTTGGGACCTGCCACCTAGAGCCTGGTTCACTGACCTTTATCCAATAATACTGTCTTGTATGTATTATGTTATGCCAGTAAAACTATAAAAAATTACACTGAAAAACAATATTATATTAAATGTCTAAATTTTGATTTTTAACATGCTTTTGTTTGTATATTTATGTTAGAGCACCACAATGCAAATATTTGTTTGACAAGAGAGAGAGAGAGAGTGCATACATTTATCTATATTGCGAGTGTATTGTTTATTGTTATTTCTTTGCTTCTGAAGTTAACATTTTTCCGATATAATCTATAAGATACATCAAATTACATACTTTCAGTGATGCAGTATGAAGAGTCATACAGAGTTATTTACCCCCCCCCCCCTCTCCATAATTTTCCGCGGGACAAATCATCTAAACATTTACCTGTGATCTTTATTGTTGACCAGTTTCTTCATCTGTAGAGCAAAGTCAACGATGTGACCTTTCATCAACTTTTCATTCGCCATGATTTTTTATAACAGGGATAATTACGAAGAGGGTGAAAGTGGAAATCGCCGATTGTTTGGTCCGTTGTCAAGCACCTGCGAGAAAACCGGACATGCGCATTGATGTTGCTTTTGTTTTTCTACTTTCGTTTTTCAAATTTACAATCGATTCAGATTGAATTAATTTCTAGATAAAATAGGCAATTCGTGTGGTTTTTCAAGTACAGAAATGTTGTTTGAAACATAAAAACTGTCAGTGTACAACAATATTATCTCCATCCATCCCAATTCCAACGATGACCAACGAAAAATTTCTCCAACAATAATGCAGTGTTACACTGATTGCCTCCCTTTATCGTTACATATTCGGAACTCATCGGATTCAATGGCATAGGTGAACAACATTAACCTGTCAGTTTGACCTTTCATGTAGTACATTTATGTATCGGTAGCACAAGTCTTTATTTGGTCTACATATAGATTTCAAAGAGAAATACATGCAAATTTTATTGATTTTGAAATGATAAAATATATATTGTGAGATTTGTAAAAATAGTCCTCCAAAAAATCACTGTCTTAAATGATGGGCGATTTTTTATATTCAGAAAAAAGAAAAGCATCAACATTTTATAAAAATTTAGATTTTTTCTTTTAAACGGATACAATTTTCCTAAAAAAGTCTTTTCGAAAATTTATATTTCATCTTTACTCTATCACACAATGATCGAGCCTTCCGGTGTTCTATAACATCATGCTTCCAAGTAAAAATGCATTGCGCATTGGAAAAAAACCTAAAAAAACCCCAAAAAAAACAAAAACGCTACACGTGGTCGAGTGGTCTAAAAAGCACGCTCATAAACCACAGTGGCTTTCAATGCCTAATATACGTAGGTTCGAATTTTATTCAGGACAAATTCTAGCACAAGAAAACGTTTTATGTGATTGTTGATGGTTTTCTTTGGATACTCCGGTTTTCTCCACAATGACAATGTACAAAAGAATCTTAACTGGGACATAAAACTCTTTATCTCGCCGAAAAGTCAACCAAAAAGCTTAACAACGATCTGATGATGACGACTACATGACGGCTATATCTTGCACTATTCTAGATAGTCCGTTATCTGATCCATCACACATTGCCAAAGCATGAAATACACTAATACACATAAATGCGGGAGTTGTCTCGCGTTGATGGAGTGAAAGTGGGAATGGTAGTCACGCTGATGCCCGTCAACAGTAAGATTTGTATAATCATTGACAAATGATATATAATAGAACGCTAATCTCAAAATTAAACTCGGAATACAGTTAACGCACAGCGCCTCTTGTCGCCCGAAAATTCGAATCCCACACTTGTTCAGTTCGCTTGAGGGTAGGCGATTTTATCCGGGCACTACAATCCTAAACTGACCGCCTCGATATAAATGAAAAATTCTTGACTCGAAAATCTATTGTATTCAACAACACTTTTGTAAAGACTACAAAACGTTGATACTCGTCATGTATAAATATAAAAAGTTCATTTGAAATTTTATTTGGTTACGTATGTTCAATAAAAATAATTCATTTCTAGTGAAGACATCGAGGGTAATATATAAAAAGGGGAGTCCGCGGTAGTTCCTACCGACCTAAAATGATTAATGGTTTTCTGTCTGATGACAAGAGGATGAAGCTAATAATAGCAACACATTGTGTTTGTAAACATTAAGCACATGGGTACACAGACCAGTATAAAGGGGTATTCAGATACAGAGCAAGTACTGTGAATGGGCTTACTATATCATATGGCATGATAAAATAAAACAGTGAAATAAAACAGTTTTTGAAGCAAAATAAAAATAAGTTTTCAAATTCAATTTATTTTAATTGCACCAATTGATGGATTTAAATCCATAAAATAATTAAAACACGTTACCTATTTAATGAAAAGTTTTGCCTTCTAGCTGTAGGTTGTATACATTGGAATTTTTTAAGATAAATAAATAAATAAATAAATAAATAAATAATAAATAAATAAATAAATAAATAAATAAATAAATAAAACAAACTAATTTGCATGAAAGTCCAAACAGTTTTATTTTTATCATTTCAAATGTAAGTTTATTATCAGAAGATGTCACATTTTTAATTTCAACTTATAATATATGCATATTTTCTAGCATCATTTTGATAAAAAGGTTTACCAGAATATACTTCCTTCATACCAGGGTATAAATAATTATATTCTGATTTTCTCTATTGTTTCTACCCTACATTTTTGCTGAATTCACTATTCAGAAACAGATGGATCACTTTACAATCTTTAATTTGTTGGTAATAACAATTAAGAGGATAAAGAATGTCATTTCTGTTTTCATTCCAACTGTTTATTTCAATACCATTGTGATCTTTCATAAATTCATTTCCCCAGGTAAAATCACTTTCTAAACTTTGTAAATAACAGTAAGAATGATTTATGTCTTCATGGTATGGGTAACACCAGCTGACCAGGTCAACATTCATTTTAGGCGGGAAAACTATTGAATTGTTCAGTGTGTATTTGTAAAGTTTATTTGTCATTTATTTAGAAAATAGTGGATTATATAGACTTTAGAAACGGAAGATAAGAAAGGAAACTAACTTATTCAACAAGTTATGTAATTTTTAATCTAACATTTGTGTTTAATTCAGTGTCAGGATTGGATTTTAATCATTTAGAAATTAAAATTGTGCGAATGATCAATGAACAGAATTTGATATGTTTTACAAGATATAGATTTGTGAAATTTTATGCCTTGCCATAATCCAGTGATAATATAGAAATGTTTAGGGATGATGTATATTAAAGAGGTCAAGTTATTGTGTATAGTCAGACAGTGGAACTTTGTCACAAATAGTCATTAGAACAGCATGTTTTTATGCTGTTAAGGCACTGGACATTCTAAAAACAGGCAATTTGAATGTGTGATGTCCAGGAATTTGTATGGAAAAATCACATCTTAATCAACTTTTAACTTGATTGTGCAAAACACAAACCATTGTAGATATCACTGCAAGGATGAAAACGTTTTATTATCATAAATTATATAAATAATAACCATAAATGGATCTATACATAAAATTTGGATTTCTCAATTTTGGTGAGTTGTTTTTATACACATATATTTGTATTATAAATTTAGTGTATTGATTCTGTTTTTAGTCAAACATAATTTAATAAGTTATTGTCTAGAAAGCACATGGTGTTGTTTTGATCACATGACCTAGTTGAAAGTTCACATATCCCATATATGGAACGGGTTTATTTGAATCAGCTCCTGCTTCAAATATTTACAGTGTGATTACATTTTAATTACAGAATTTTCAAAAATAATTTTTTGTCATGATGTGCAACACATTCAGATGAGTTTGCATGCCAAAAATTGAAACTAAGAAAAAATTTTGACAATAGTTACTGAAAAAAATCTTGCCCTGTCATGAAAGGTGCAAGAAACTGAGACATTTTCAAATTAGGCTCCTCCCATTTCCTTTTATACTGCTGGCCCGGCTTTAAAGACACGATTTCCTTCTAATTCGATTACTGGATGTTTTGCGTAGATAGTGGCTTGATCACACCACAACTTCATATATTTTCTAGTCATGATTCTTGTTGCTGCATGATGGTTGTACATTTGCATAGAGAGCGGAAGTCACTTCCGACTTCTTGTGTCAATCATAATAAATTTCCTTTCATTTTCTTTAAAGTAATATTCTTTGCGTGTACGCTCTTGAACTGTACCGTAATAGAATTTTACTGCCCTCCTATTCCAGTTTGAACTTAATTTCCAGCGTTTTATAAATCACTGAACGAGGTAAAGGGAAGGACACAAAGAAGTCATTGTCTATTTAAAGTCTTTCATGAACACCAGGAAGGAAGAGTTAGTCGATTTATAGAACGAGGTTTATTGAGTTAGTGATTCTGTATGGTGACCAAGATTTGCCACGAGTTGAAGGACCTCATGTAACTGCGTATGTTGTCTTTGGTTGTGACATATTTGGATAAAATAATCCGAAATAATTTAGGCCAAACTTTTATAATACAAAATATCTAAAGCTGAATAGTGTCGGTCGATTTTAGTTATTTTATTAAACACCATACGGGCTGCAAAGAAAAATATACCGAAGGTACCACCAGGCAGAACCTTCTTAAATACGAAGAGAAGACAGTCGCCAAATCATTGATGCAATGTACTAATATAGGTCGATTGATGGCAATCTATCTCTCAATCATCTTATACATGTATTTGGAGACAACGTTAATATCATTTAGCTTGGTTGGCTTGAAATTACGATACGGCTGATTCTTCGAGTTCTGCTATATACTAGTATTTAGAAATATACCTCAATTAAAATGGCACCCACAAAAGTCCACATTGACAAAGGCAATGGCTTCAATTTTACTGTTGTGAACTTTTCTTTTCTATCCTTCTCCTGTCGATATTTGTTTCACAATTGGTAGAGGTTGTTCCCACTATAAGAACTTTATACAACAAAAGGCTGCTTACAAATAAATTGTTGACTCAAGTATACTAGTACTACAAAACTAGGTTTATCAAGTCACTAAGGTAGCGTTATATGGCTGTCATCACAATTACATGCAAACATGTCCTGGATATGTTTGATGTTCCTTTCATTCTCAATTTTGATTATACACGTGGCTTGTATAGAGCTATACAGAAGGTTACCTTTTTGGAGCACACAATTTCACATCCCTGATGGGAGTCCACGTGTTTGACTAAATTGGCCAATGTTTCAAGTTTGTTTTTGGATTGTGATTTGAGCATGTATGTAAGGTTTTGATTTCATTCATGATAGCGGAGAGAATGGCTCTGTGATATAGATGCTGGGAACAGATGGCTTGAAATGGTGCAAAGTTAATCTTTTTTCGGATTATAATTTTTTGGTATCTTCTTCCTCGAATGGAACTTGCCTATTTACTACATAATTTTATTTGATGATTGCGATGTACATGATTCAACCACTTTTTTGGATTCAGTTTGTTTGACGGAGTTGTAGTTAAACTTAATATAACATGTTTTGTATTGGCTTCCCTATATATCCTGTTCAATGCTTTGTTATTGCAATCAGTAAATCGATCTATCTTTTAATAGAATTGCAAAATCATTTTTTAAGTTTAAATATCCAATGATTTTTCGACAAACAACACGTCTCTTTAACCTCATTATCAAACCTTAAAAATTAATAAATGTTGTTTTGGCAGGGAGAAAATGCAGTTTCTGGCCACTCATAGCAATAGTTCTCTTTATACAAAGATTTCTTACAGTTTTTTGATAATATATTTGTCGAATTTGACAACAGAATATAGAGAGAAATTAAGATTTGTTTTTAACAAATTGTGCACAACTTCTCGATGAGATTGTTATTAGTAAAGAGAAACAATTCACGGATAAAATTGTAAAGAAAATACGGTTTAGAACTTCTTGACACCTTGATACTATTTCAATCATTTAAATTAATAATTTTGAAAATAAAAAAATACATTCCTGAATTCTATCATATATAGGAATCTGACAATCTAGGAATCTCTACAAGACGAATCTAATTGAATTAAAGTCATAAAATATTTCTTATTCCATCTATTTTATATTTTTATACTTGTCAATTAAGTAAGAAAGCAATTTGTGATTTTGAAGTTCTATATCTATATAAAGGACTCAAAATTGCACACCGTTTTCAGAAAGTTTTGGAGAGAAATTGGATTGGAGAAAACCCTTAACCTACACTAATGTTTTAACAAACATGAAATTTAAGCCCAAATATATAAGTGGTTGATTTCTGTCGTGTTAAGTGTACTCAATGGTTTCAATTTCAATATCCCATCACCCATGACATATGTAATCCTGGCTATATGTATGATGCTTACTATTGTGTAACATACTGGTGTAAAAAGAATGACAGACAGTATCGAATTACATAGTTTTTATCAACTATTAAGTGCAAAAAGGATTGAAACTGCATACCAAAATACAGCAAATCTGGTTAAATGTCATTTATAGTTAGATTTAATGTCATACCATAGGTAGCGATGGATAATTAGTAAATAGATGCCTTTCAAGTCCAAATATTACAGGATTTATCAACAATTGATCAGAGTTCATCATCATTTTTAAATTGTAGTATCAAACTTAATCGAGGTACTTGGATAATCAAAAAGCAAACCACCAGGCAGTCAGAGTAGAACCTACTTAAAGGTTCTGGAATTATAAACTTGCTGAACAAGTTTCATCAGACTGGAATCAAAATTACAGCAGGTAGTAGTACATTATGGTAATTAATTATGCACAGATTCGATGACTTTGAAACTCTGACCACACGCCGAACTTGAGCAAAGTATTTAAATAATACAAACATTGCCACCAAATTTCGTCAAACTGAGCTATATTACAAAAGTTATCATTCGGAAACCATCGACTAATCAAGTTGGCTTTCACTTATTTTGTTACATTTCAGATAGTAACTATGTATAAATTCCCAGTGCTTTGGGAATTGTTAATTTTGATGAGAAGCAATGAAACAATCCTCTCCTAACGGACATTGTTAGTTGCAAAGTAGCTATTTTCCTTTGTTTTCACGGATGATATGGTCGCAGAACGAGTAAAAATCCTGATACACATGTACTAGGTATCTGTATCTTAGATTGTGTTTCTGATTACGATGTAATACAAAGAAAATGTTATATAATTACACACAGAAACAATTCAAACAAATTGTTTTATAAAGCGGTCTTAATATTAAATAAAGAAAAATATGACATATTGCTCTGATATGTTTTTCCATGTCACAGTTATACCTAACTTAGTCTGTTAGTAAGTTAACCTATTATAATTTGAATATTTGTTTATGTCATTTCCAGCCTCAAGCCAGATTTTAATCAAGTGTTGCATTTATAGGTACAGTTGGTTGTATCAGGTTAAAACTAGATACAATTATAGGACATACTGGTTGTATGAAAAGGTTGGGGTAGTTATGACGAAATTTTGATACATGTATATTATTTAGTCAAGGTCCATATACAACATATCAAAATTCAAGATATGTTTTCTGGCGATTCCACATTAATTACTTTGGCTGTTTACATTTATGCATTTAATTTTTTTTAAAGCTGTAATAAAAAACAACACGAGGAAAACCAACAACAGCAGCGGTAACAACAATAGTAATATTAATATCAGTGAAACATGTATTGAATAAAAACAAACATATCAATTCATGTCTAAATCACAATTTCAAAGCAAAATAAAAACTTTCAAACTGACAAGTTAGGTCTAACAAGTAAATAAACACGTGACCTTCAACAGGGAAGCGAGACCGGGTGCTAACGTGATGATATCATGTACTCGGAGATGCTATTGTATTTAGCGTTTGAAACATGAACAGAACTAATCATGACAAATAGTCAACAGAGTAGTTTTATAACCAGGGAAAATTGTCCCACAAATAGGTAACATTGCATTGCACCTGTTTTATAAGATAAGTTTAAATTATAATTAAAATAAGTTAATTACAACAATCAAATAATTAAATATTAGATATTTAGACAAGAAATAAGTTCGTTATTAGTATTGTAATTGTTCTAATTCTAATTCTATTGAACCAGGCACCTGTTGTGGCATAAAGGGTATAAAAACCTTGTCCGGAGTGTAACACAGACGTCAGAAAATAGGAAACCAGCCAAAGAGATATAATAAGGTACTTTTAACAAAGACAAATACATGCATGTTAAAATTCTGCATATAAGAATTGTTGAATATTTTTCTTTTTTCTGAAAATATTTAACCAACATCATCTGAATTTTATCTGTGTCTTTAAGCGTTTTCTCATTTCGAATTGATTTTCGGTATTCAATTGCTAGTAATTCACAAAAATATCAAAACTTTTTTTTCCAGATGATGACGAAAACACAATTTTGGTTAGTTGTGTTGTCACTCCCTGCCTTGTCTCAAGCAAGTAAGTACATTTATAACCAGTAAATAATGTTTTTGATGATATTTCTGTAGACATTAGAAGGTTGTTCAATGTTAACATGCAAGTCGAACCATCTGCCTTTTTTGTATGGTACTCGAAGACAGATAGTTGAGTCTAAATAAGTCTGATGTCTTTAGTCCTACCATGTCACTTTGATTACTGTCAAGTTCATCATTATGTCATTTTCATCGGATTTTTCGAAGGACAGGGGGTTGTATAATCTGTCGGTCTCGTATCGCTTACTCTTCCGGAGCACCCGGCCTCACTTTCCTGGTGGAAATTCACGTGTCTAACCTAACTTGTCAGTTCCAAAGTTTTTACTTTGCTTCTGGATTGTGATTCCGACATGGATTAGTAGGTTTGTTTTTGATGGCAATATGCTTTTTAAGTATACGTATTTTAGTTACACGTGTTTAAATGTTTTATTTTTTTTTTGTGATGACTATGGATTGTTGTCAGTTATTGATTGATTGACAGTCAAGAATATTTCACTGATATCAAGCTATAGGTGAAGTGGCAGAAGTTTTGACCTTTGTAGTGAACGCAATATGCAGGGCGGATTCTTTAGCATTCAACACCTTTCGTGACATGGGACATCGGTCTTAAGGTCCCATCACATCCGAAGGGCCCCTCGATTTCAATTCTAAATGTCCAGTACTTAGCGACAGAACAGTCGCTACCTATTTTCGAGTCTTCGTCGAGACCCCATTCGGTGTTCGAACCAACGACTACCCACACATAGAGCGAGCATTCTACCAACAGCTACCGTAGTATCAGCTACTTTATGTCAGCTTTATTTTGTATTTAATTAGGCTTAGCAGTCTCTGTCGTCCTTTACCAATCCCGATCCAAGGCCCTTTCATTCGAATTGAAAAACTTTACAATGACTATTTGTACCCCCATGATTACGGTTGTGTTTGGTTTGGTTGTTGGACCGTATCCAGCTACAGGTTCATATTTGTGACAATGTTTTTCTGAAAATTATTTACATATATTTACATTTAGTTACAACAGTTATTTGCGAAAGCGAGAAAAATATTTTGAACTGTGAGAATGGCAGAATCCATATACAAAACGCCATGTATGGTAGAATGAGTGCAGACGTCTGTACAAAATTCAACAATATTGAAATTGTTGATTGTGCTGCTGATGGTGTACTGGCTATTGTTATAGCAGAATGTGAAGGGGACAAGTTGTGTTCGCTTGAGGCTTCAAATGGATGGTTCGGAGATCCCTGTGTCGGATATTACAAATATCTCCTTGTGGACTATGAGTGTAAATAAAGGTACTGTATCAATTTTAATTGGATTTCTCTGGGTCCAGGATTACCCTAGATATATTTGACGTCCTATAGTTCCATGTTCCTTATACACAATTTTGATTACACGCGTGGCGGGTGTAGCTAGCTAGACAGGAGGTGCTTACCCTTCCGGAGCACCCAGTCCCACTTCCCTGGTGAAAGTTCACGTGTCTAACCTGACTTGTCACTTCCAAAGTATTGACTTTGCTTCTGGATTGTGATTCGGATTTGGATTAGTTAGTATGTTTGTTTTTGACTAATATATAAATTGACAACTTTTTGTTTGCATTGCTGAATTTACATAACTATAAATACTATGTACATGTAATAATAAATACCATTTGTTATTTATTAATATTATATACTGATTAAATAATAGATGAAGATGTATGCACAAAATATATATCTTAAATAGTGTCTCATAAGTCTTATAGATTGGGAGCCATAATTATATTTGTATGTATTGATTTTAAATGTACTATTTGTTTCATAACAAATGGCATTCTAATGAAATATCTGTATTGTATTTAGACGTGTTCGTGTGCATATGCTTTGATTATGTGACAGGCACTAGCTTGATGAGTCTAGATGGTTGTAAGATACGTCGGCGGAATACTTAACTTATAACTTATGTCATATATAGTCATGTCTTTGTCATATGAAGTCATATAAAATTATTGCCATACCCAGTCCTATCTGATAACCTTTATATTATTATATACTAGTTATAAGATTTCTTTTTCAACTTTGAAAATGTATAAGATTTTTTTATTTCTTAAATTTCAGGGTTTGGAGAAGAACGCACGAAAATATTGATAATTAACAAACTTGAAAGTGCCAACTGTGGCTTAGCTGATACTAGTATTGCCGGATTAAAGCAAGACAATTGAATTATAACTAAAAATGATCTACGGGAATCAAAGTGGCATTATATTAACCCGACTTCTTTGCATTGTCAATTTTGAGCGACATATGAATAAAGACATGACTAATAAATATTAATGTTTTGTTTTTTTAAGTTAAATAATTGATTAACCATGATAAACACGTGATATTTTTCTTTCTCTCAGAATAAAGTAAGCACCAGCAATGTTGTTAATTGTATTTTTTTTCAATTTGTGTCGTATAATAATTACATGTATTCAATTTTTGGCAGTTAAAAACAAATTACAATATAAATGATACACCATATCAAACAAAATTACAACAACAGCAACGTTACATAAAAAGTGAGATAATTTGAACAATCTATATTTTCAATTTTTGACGTTTTATGATAGTTTTATTTGCTTATTTTCGATTTTAGACAAATACGCAAAATGGCTAAATGAAGCTCCAGGAGTGGCAAACTTATAGTTTTACCCAAATATCTTCGGCCAAAATGTGTCAGTTAGTGATCAAAACTTAATGATACTTGACAGGATTGCAACCAAACGTAACATCATGTACATTGGGGTATGGTTTCAATTTTCGAATTTTATTGTGCCATGGAAACCGACAAAATATACAAACCTTAACTTCATTATAGTCAAAACGCCTCGACAGATTCACTTGATATTTATGTCATAGTATAGTTGAGGAACTAAGATATGTGGAGTTTCAACTGCGGTGCTTCTGTAATTTTCGACAGGCGGATCCTGGAGAAGGTCAATGATGAAGAGCAACCTGAACCCAGTTTGACCAGGCCCACCGCTATATAAAACAATTGCAGATATTGGTGGTTAGCCTCATTCTCTATTGTATCAAGTAATATTGTTTCAAATGTATATTGTAACTCCAAACATGCCAAAACAAAGCAGGCTGATTGGTTGAAAAGTAAGATATATCCGTTAAAATCGTATTGAAGGTAGAGTGTTGAAACTTGGTGTATCTACCTTTAAGAGCAAGTTGTTTTTAGTGACCTACTTTTCATGGTTCAGTGATTATCGCTGTTGCTCCTTTGATTGGTTTGGATAGTCTTTGGATTTAGAGACGTTTGTATCAGTACAGCGATACGGATTTTTCGTTACATATACAATATATAATTAGTTTTATCTTACAATAAATAAGTATTTCTATTGAATATTACATTTTTGATTCCGTATCGGGATGTCTGATATTTTTCCGTATCAGGCATACACACCCCAGATATCCATCCGAAAAATAGTACGTAATATGTTTAACTTTATTTAATAAACTTACTAGGTTTTTTGCTAAATTTGACAAAATTGTAAGATAAAAATATCATTTATATCTTATGTATGTACGGAATTTGTATCAGAGTCGAGTCTTGTCCCATGACACATCACGACTCGCCGCACAGCGGCTCGTCGTGATATCATCATGGGAACAAGACTCGACTCTGATACAAATTCCGTACATACATAAGATATAAATAATATGTATTTACATGTATGTTCACAACTTACGATCCAACACCCTCACTTCCCTGGTGGAAGTTCACGTCTTTAACATAATAAGACAGTTTCAAAGTGTTAACGTTACTTTGGGGTTGTGATTTGGACATGGATTGGTTTAAATCCGATTAAAACATTATCAATGCTTGGATATTTAGGATCTATCTTACTTTAACAAATTTGTAATAATTCTAACTAAAGAAAAAAGACTTTAATTGATATTTTACATGGCATCCATATTGGTTAAGTTGCTTATGAGATTTAACTTTGTTGTAGTAACATACTGAATTCATTACCATCTTTACAAATGCAGGGTATAGGCTTGTCTACAGAATTAATTAAACCAATCAAAAAATAGAAATGAATAATAAATACAATAAAATAAAATAAAGCTGTTCGGTTGATAGAAGCCCTTCCTTAAGTTGAGTTACAATCAATAACATATATAGATGTAGGTGTTACGTTTCTTATATTATTGTTCAACTGTAAAACCAATGTGTATTATGATTATAATGTGTGTGTGAAGTAACTCAAAGTCTATTTACAGCCTCCTCCATTGATTTTTGTTTTTGTGCAGCAAATAATTCCCAAAACTAATCTATTTCTGAGCTATTTAACAAAAGAAAAAAGAAAAAAGTCAAACATACCAATCCATGCCCAAAACACAATCCCAAAGCAAAGTAAAATGACATTGGGATTTTTTATTATTTTAAGTTAAAGTGACAATTGCCTTTTTCAGGAATATTCTTACAAACAATTACAACATAAAAATTAAAAAACCCACAAGTGTGACTCGCGTGAGTGTATGTATATGCGTTGCATCGTGTCGTGTTTTGGTTGTGTTGGCTGTTGCTAAGGATAAACGTGTTTTTTAATCATATAATTCCCTTCCTGAATAAAATGTATCGGCTACTAAATTGATTAGCAGACAAATCAACAGATAACCAAGCAAATAAATAAATAAAAAAAAAATAAATAAATAAATAAACATAATTAAGTTGATAGTTAATAGACTGGTCATAAAATTATATTTTATTTGGGTATTGATTGCGCACAAAGCGGTAAAATGATCACCGATCACAATCTCAAACTAACGTGGTTCGATTGGGCGTGTTTATAAGAGTGATTGACAATTCCTGGTAATAAAATGGATAAAGTTCTCTTCAAGCAAAGCAGTGAAAGATACTTGTGTGAGAACACGCACGCTAAGATTGAGTCGTAACCCTACGCTACTAGAAGCTGGATGGATGTGGATTGATTGTTAGCTGGACTTATTATATTACCTTTATCATCACGAGTAAATTGTAACCAACAAGAAAACAGGTTTCAGCAGCTGGAAAAAAAAAATCTTTAAAGCTTTAAACTACAGTTTAAAACCTTCAACTATCATACACTTAAAAGGAATTAAGTTGCGGTTATCAACCAAGTTTTCCAGTATTTCAAACAGCTCACTCACAGGTAAGAATTTTATACGAATATTTATGTTTGAAAATAACTCTTAATAGTTGATCTGTTTTATATTTTAAATGGTTGTGTTATCAGTCTTAATCTAATTAATATCATCTTTTTCTGAATATTTTAGCAAAAACTAGTTCCTCATACGAATTTAACCCAAAGTTTTCTGATAGTATTATTATGGATAAAACAGAAAAAATCACAAACATACCAACTGAGAAGGTACTGGCCAATTCAGACCCTATACCTAGTACCTTTATAATTCTTTCACTTGTGTGTCTCTTTCACTTGTAGATTATGATTGAATTATTAATAAGTAGAGTGATACTTCTGTTATACTTTTGATTCTTTTTTTACAAAGCAAAAACGGTTTACTAAACATATTATGACTTTTCATTCCTTTTTATTCACTTGATATTGGTATTTTGATATTTTGAAATTACGCCATCATAAGAAATAATACAAAAGTCATCAAACAAATAGGTAAACCATTAAAAATAGCGAGTCCAACATACAAGATAATAAGGATAACCATGGAATTGGAAATAAATACGGCATGCGCCAATTGTTGAATACCTTGCTAAATAAACATTCAAAAAATTAACACACGGCAAATAAGAATTGCGAAAAATAATAAAAGGCTCAATTTAAAAGCATTTTTGTTTCTGATCGGTCCAGGGGTGAGGTTATAGTATTAAACGTCTTCAGTCATCCCAATATTCATAATATTGTAAAAGTAGTTGAAGAAATGAGCAATGCGAATAATCAAAAGGAGCAAGATTAGAGTCCTCCAAAATTAAATGATTTAATAAACCACGAAAATCGAATTTAGAAAACTTTTAAAAATACTGTTATTATTATAAACTCATTATCATACTTGTATAAGGATTGGAAGGGATCGGTCAGTATATGGCATATGTGTAACGACGGTGATATTCTCATTGTTGCGTCAACACAAATTAGATTTGAAAATTTCAAAGCAATATTCAATAGCATACTTTCCAAAATAACGTACGCGGGGCTAGAAAGAGAATATCGTCAGAAATGTTTTGTCTCTGAGCCCACCCATTGGTCGTCAATCAACATACGTAATAGGCAGTAATTTAATGACACTATGATCTTTTAGTATAATTTATTGACCAAAGTACGACAGTATATCAATCAATGATCTCACGTGTATTAACTTGCAGGGAGATTTATTTGCAATTGTCCTCCAATTTTGAAAACAATTTATTGGGCAATTATTTATTTTTCTTTGCCTTTATCTTCTCTGGTAATAAACATGCCATTTATTCAGTCAGTAATGGCAGAGAATTCAATGAGCCACTTGCTTACACTTTGGAACATGAAACAAATCAGACTTATAAGAGACTTTAAAACCAAAATCTAAAAGGATACATGTAAAAAGATTTCTTCTTCCTCTTCCGTATCGTTATAAACTTTATTTCGTTCCTATTTTAATGAAACACTAAGTGTTTATTTTATTTGGTATTAGTTGGTTAGAGTTGCTTATATATTGCGCTTTGTGGTGAAACAAAGCTGAAAAGCACATTTGATGGTCAAAATTTGGTAACTTTTCTGAATAGTTTTACCAAACCCAAGCATCCTACAAAACAAAGGTTAGGCATTGAGGGCATATGTAGATCTTTGGTAAATTATGTACGATGAAAACTTATATAAACTCATAGATACAATCTATGAAGCCTTTTTGAAAAAAATGTGGTTTCAGGTAATTTTAAATAATACTTAACAGTGCAAGTTTGTTATTAATTTTATTTTTGTTCTAAGGGCTTGAAACTGATTAGTTTACACTTCATGTTTATTATAATATATTTTAGCTTTCATTTTTCGCAAACAACCGAACTCAATCCTTTTCCGTTTTTACCACTGTTCTGAATTCTGTTTCTGTATATTAATAAGGTTCCCAAAACACAAACATCCAGGTGCTATAGAGTTCAATATTTTAGAAAAGGACAATGTTTTCAACTGAAAGTGCCTTTCTTGCTTTGGAAAAACGCAGATGGAAAATAACGCGGTCCTTATGTCTAGGTCTTTATAATAAATTTTTATCCCTTGTGTTTTTTGTTTGTTATGCTGTGGTGTTCTTGGTTGCTCTTGGTTTTGCAAAGTGCATATTTATTTTGCTGTAATTTTCTATGTTTATCATTCACCTTGTGCATGTCTTATATTTAGATACATGCTCATTATTAACCAAGAGTACACAGTGCTTAAAGCACAATATTGCCAGATATAGTTATTGAAAATGGCATAATAAATTCATTATTGTAGTTATACAACATTATAATGAACGGAAGTACGGGGTTACTTAACTGAGAATGACAAGTGTTACCATTAATGGTCATAGTTTAAATGCTATTGTTGTTTGACGAGAATCGTCGAAGTAATACAGGCGTTATTGTAATACATCAAATTGTGATTTCTTAGGGTAAACGAGGCTCCAGTTTCACAACCATATTGTAAATTTTGGCAATATTTATGGTACTACCAAAAAAAAAAAAAAAAAAAAAAAAAAAAAAAAAAAAAATTAAAAAATTAAAAATGAAAATATAAATGTAATAAGTAATAAGCTTAAAGTGATCTTTAATATGGCGAATTAAATGCATAAATATCTTGAAAACTAATAATATTCAGATTTTAATTTTTTCATCTTTAAGTTAAGGGGAATATTAGTTCAGAAATAATTATGAAACCGGGACCAGTATGATTTGTTTTCAAAACAATCTTAATGCTAATAACACACAGTTTAGAATTGTAAGCAGAGTAAGCCCAGCTAACTATAACTTTGGAAATAAGTACTATTTTGAAGATGTCATCCCAGATTTATTAAAAAAAATCAGTTCATTATCCATTGCCATTAAAACACTTCATATTTCGGAATTCAATTAGTAGTGCTCGGGCCAACTGTGGAAATCCAAATATTTTACTTTCCTGTTTGGTAACAAGGGTTAAATATAGACTTTAACATGCTATATAGTCATAATGATTCAATTGATCTTTACTTCCTCTATTGCTCGGAAATGGATTAATGCAATTAATATATACATTGTATACTTATCATTGTTATAATACCATGTAGCTAACTAATCGATGACCATCTTTACAAGATTCCAAATATACATGTACTAGTATTTGAATAACGACATTTCAATATCATTCGTACAGGCTTTGCTCTACATTTCCACTTGAATGTTAACTATGAATTCCAACTAGTTTCGGAAGATCAGTGTATTAATTCATGAGATCATAAAAAGATCACTTCAATCAAATAGCTGTATGCCTTGTGACATTTGTTAAAAACCAAAAACTTTTCTTCAGCACATATTTATGTGTATTTAGAAAATACTGGAAGAAGGATGGAATCCGTTTGATAATCTTACAAATACGATAATAGCTTAATATGTGGGGGATCCGGGTTCGAATCCTGACCGGGTGCACATTGTTCTGAGCGCATTGCAACGTTAAACGTTTCTGCCACATAATGCTGGTGGCATCTTGATATAAGTGAAATATTTCCCAATGCCAATATAAAAACATGAATAACGTACATTAAACTATTAAACGGTCAAGAAATCCAAACAGTATATTTTCTTTACCATAGATAACAATATTGATTTCGGAAATGCGAAGCCAAAATTTTAAATAAAATGGAAATATATAAAGAACGATTTTAAATTATTTAATGCTGAACGATTCAACACATACAGTAATTAAGTGTACATCATAAAATAATAATGACAATGAAAGGTTCAAACTTGTACAAACATTATCTGATGTATTTGTACCATAGGAAAATAACAGTTCTATATATCGCTTTTACAAATTAAAAATTATAACATTGTTTGATCACGCTATTTCGTCGTTATTTAACTATGACATTAAATATAAATTTTTGATTACGGTGAATGATCGTTTATAGCGTACTATGCCTACAAAATATTGATAAGATGTGTCGTGTGCTGCTTTTTTCTTTTCGTGAAATAAAACAGTTAAAACTTAAAACGTTCTGATTTTGAATTGTATTATAATACATATGACAGATTGCATACATGTACTTTTATACGATGTACGTTTTCATCCTTTATTAATAGAAAAAAGAGGAGTATAATACAAAACAAGGACACAGCTTAATTTGGCAATTGGCCCTTAACTAAGATTAACTTCTGACAAATTTAAAATCTTAACAACTTTTGTTACTTTTCATTATGCTCGGGGTCTCAAGCTTGCGAAACGGCTATTCTACTGTATAAAACATATTTGAAAGACGAATAGATTGCAAGGTCGTATCTCTGCCATAATCTAAATCAAGAAATTTAGTATAATAATTCTATTTGATTTCTTTTAGAGCCATTTAATTTAAAATTTTAAAACTTCCATTTGTCTAATTTTAATCACAGTTTGGTATCTTAATAGAAAATTTGTATTTGTATAATCTGTATAATGACATCACGTAAAGTCACGCACAACACGCATATTTGTTGCCGGTAAATATGACTTTTTAATGTAAATAGGAAAGGCTCATTTCCTTCAGTTATATATATTCCGGAACTAATACCGCTTTTCTTATCATGGTGTTATTTTGTATAAATCATTGGGCACTGGTCTATGTGGGTTGTAACTCAGAATTTAGAAAGTATCATCCATAGATTCACGATATTTTTAAAAAAATTCTGTAAAATGTAATTACACTTTAATTTGTTTTGTAAATCCCTTTGCGTTTAATACATATATCACGCACTTGTTAATAAAAACCCGCGGTTTTAAGCTTTCAGACTCCCATCAGGATACTTTGTACATTTGAACCAAAGTCTTATCGGTTAGTTCGGCATTACTGATTTTTTTTTACAAAAATTGAACGACATGTGACTACCCAGACCACACCAAATCACCGGATAAAGTTTTGTCCTTGTGTCTAATGCCTTTCCAAACATGCGTCAATAAAGGTTTTGAGTCTTGGCTTTCAGTTTGATTGTTCGTTTTGTCAAGTGTATGTTATTCAACAGTTATAAAGAAAAGCTGTTTTGTTATACCCGATTTTTCTGTAAATGTGTTACGTGCACCTTAATGTTGGCTTACATGACCTACACGTATGACCACTGCTCAGATTGCACAAACCATAGCATTTATGATTTATTTAATTATATTCTTATTAAGTTATTTTTATTTTTAATTATGAAATGCCATTGTCATCAAAACCTAGCATTGTTAACTAAGAAGAACGAAAATATTACATGTATGCATGTCTTGAATCTTTTCTGAATCAGAGCACTTCCGTTCATGTCATATAACTATACATCAACTTTATTGAACACTACCATGGTTAACATCTTTGCATTGGTATCGTTTCGACGATATAAGCATAATAATCTTGACTGGAATCTTAACACCCTAATCACTCAGATGTATTTTTATTAATTCTGGAAAAATAATTTAAAGATTACAACTTTAAAAAGTTGTCCTTAAAGATCAGTGAAATCTCCATCAAAGCCTTGATAGAGAACTTTCGTCTTTAAGGGTAGATTTATATAATTCCATGTAATATAAATGATTAACAGATCATAACTCATTATATATACAATTATAAAAATTATAAAACTTCTTTCTCTCGTCTTAGGAAACTGTTATTTCGTTTACTAGTATACTGTTTCATTTTAATGATTTCTGATTGGTGACAGAAGTAATTCAGATTGTCCAAGTAAAGAAGTTGTTTCAGAATTACATTGTTCATCTATAACTGTAGACAACATTTTTTCATCAATGTTTTCTAACAACCTGTCCCCACATTTATTTACAGACAGGCCACGTTCAATCATGTCTTTATTTACATTGGTATGTTCTGCCAATGTTGTAAAGCTGTTACTCGGAGCATCAAATGAATCAAGGCCAATGTCTGCAGTCGATTGAAGTCTCTGTTCTAATGCTTCAGCAGACGCTATATTTATTTCGTTGGAAATCTTTGCAGCAATTGATACCAAAGTTTTACCTTTTGGAGTTCGCACTTTTCTTCTTCTTTGGTTACTTCTATCTTTTGGCGACTTTGGCGGATGGGGTACGATTCCGCTCATTTCGTTTTTCTTCACTTCAGGGCACGTTAAATTACAGCGTGTATCTTCCAGAAATCGGCCAGACATCTTATCATCTGTTACTGAACTCTTTGACACGGTAACTGATACAGAGCTCCTGTCATTTACTGTACTGTTTACATTGACAGCTAAACTATCGTCGTTACTTTTTCCTTGCTTCTCTGATTTATACGATTTGCATCTCTCTGACCTTGACCTAACACGTTTGGTAGGACTTGACGTCGGAGTAATAGGTGGAAGCAGAATAACGTTTCTTGATTTCCTTGTAATGACATTGTCACCTTCTTGTAGTAATGGGCTTCCATTGATTGTAATTTTGCCTTCAGTTTTTAATGCCCTTTTTGTTCCTTGGATTTCTTTTTCTCTTGTAGGAATAGTATCATGGCG
This sequence comes from Anadara kagoshimensis, assembly GCA_021292105.1. NCBI lineage: Eukaryota > Metazoa > Mollusca > Bivalvia > Arcoida > Arcidae > Anadara > Anadara kagoshimensis. The sequence goes on along the minus strand of CM037860.1, from coordinate 4,317,190 downwards.
GCTGTTTTCAGGTTTGTTCTCACAAGCTTCTTGATCATCATCATTACTTTCTTCTATCGAAAATGGCAGATAATCATTAATGCCTTGGGTAATTATATCATCATAAGGAGTAGGTTCTCTGGACACTTCCTTCCTTTGGTCCTTTACTTTCATGTAACGAATTGAAATGGGTATAAGAGATTTTTGCGGCTTTCGACGCTCTTTAGGAATCTTATCCAATATTCTTTTTGGCGGCGAAGTGGCAAAATCTTGGGTTACATTTTCCCTTGAAACTGGAGTATCTTTGTCCACGTTGGAGTTATCACCGTCTGCTATGGTTTCTTTATTGAGTGCATCAGTAATTGCCGGATAAGATCCAGATGATTTACCCCTCTTGTGTATGACATTACGTTTTGATTGTCCATATCCTAAATAAACAAGCGGTGAAGGCACATTGCTGTTTGGTTGCCTTCTTGGTGTTGGTGTCTTATAGGCCATATTTTGTCTGATAAACAACGGTATTCTTGTTTTACCCTTTACAACCACTGGTTTGGCATGAACTCTTATATTGTCCCAGAGAGAATTGTTAACTGTATTTGATTGATCTGTTGAAACGATATTGTTCATAGCTGTATGTTTTATAGAAGATTGTGGCCTACGGACAATCTTTGGTTCAGTTACTGGTTTACTTCTGGTTGTTACACCGTTAGACAAGTGTCTATTTGTATCACTCCCTGTTTCGATGCCCTGTGAAGCAGCAGGTTTTATATAGATGAAACTTTTGCCCCCAGATGTTTTCACAAAAGCATCTTTTCCTTGTTCTCTGAGTTGTTCTACTCTTTCTAGAATCTTTTTATCCACTTTCACGTTTTTCTGATCATTTTTTCTTTTATCATTATCATTACCGGTTGTCTCTTTACTGCGCTTACTTGTTTTTATTTTTATTTTGTCTTCACTTCTATTTCTTAGTCTTGGGATCTTTGAGTTAACAATCTTTTGAGTTGTTTTGCCTTTACCAATGTTGACCTTTGACTCCACAATCGGTTTTCTTATGCTCTTTGTGGGTATGTGGCTTTTAGTCGGAGCTATTCTTTCAGCAGAACCATTATTCTCTTTCCTCGTGTGTTTTCCTTTGGTATTTTCTCCTCAGGTTTTGTAACACTCATCTGTGTTTTAACACCTAGGCAACCGTCAATCACAATTTTCTCTTCTTGTCCGTTTCCCTTCTTAATGACATGATAGTGTTTCATTTCTGAGCTTGTTTCATTATTTATTGCCTTTCTTTTGTTGATATCTGTTTGTTTATTTTCAACACATTGTATAGGTGTTTGTCTGCATCCCTTTGTTTGATCTCTTGCAGCCTTGTTTATTTTCAGCATACAAACTACCTTGTTCCGTTTTCTGATTAAATTTCCCGACCTCATTGCTCTTTATAAAACGTTGACAATTGTAATAAAAGTATGGATGTTTTACTTTGAACTCTTCTACTTCATCTTCAGCGACATGATACGTTGTTCTTGAAAATGGATGCCTAAAATGAATCCCTGGTTTTAGTTTTTGAAATCGAAATATCGTTCCAAACTCTTCAAGAAATTTTACATTTAACTGTTCAATTACAGGGGAAAATGTTATGACTGGAACAGTGGAGCTCCATGTTTCCCTTAGAGAATTTTCCTTTATTAGTTTCGGTATATATTCTTTAAGTAATCTTTCTTTCATTTTCATCGAATTTAGATGATCTATCAAATCTTGTTTCCGTTTTGGTTTCCAATTGTCGAATTTACAGGTTTTACTGATACTGTGGCGGGAAATTTTTGTGCTTCCTTCCAGAATTTTGCTCGAAGTTCTTTTATTTTACCATTTATCTCTTCATTGCTCTTCTTTGTTCTGTCAACTCTCAGTTCAGCTTTGTGTACAGCTATGTTGAGTTGTGCCTTACATTTCACCATATCTTTTAGTTGTTTCACATTTTGCTCAATGAGGTTTTTCATATTGAGGAGAATCCTACGATTTAACAAAAAGGAAATCTTTAATTTGTATCATTATTCTCTAAATAATTTCTATATAAAAACAAATGTATATCAACAACACAAGATTTGTTTTTACAAACGACTGAATGAATGAATGCAGGACCTGGAAAAATATTTTTTTATCCTATTCTTCTTAATTAAATGGAGGTTTCTGTAACCGAATGACATACAACGCATGCTTACGGGTCATCGTCTCATACCGTCTATGTTCAAATCCACCCTAACGTCCCTAAACTGACTATCTTGATATACATCTGAGGCGTAAAACATCATTCCTTACATCCTTAATTCAACTCAGTGGTTTTGTTAATGACGTTAGAGTGTAAAACTGATAATGAGCTCAATGTATCTTGATAGCAATTAATGAGTATGTTGATGGCAAGTGAATGCTACTCAGTTGTAGATTAATGGTTTTCATATATAATATTATGTAACTTACTCTTTTTGACTGTCCATCACCATTGGGTCAATATATAGACCTGTCCTTGGAGATGTATTTAAAGTATTTTCAACATCTTTTTGTTTTCTGGAATCTGTTTAAATACATAAAAATAGAAATTTAAAAACAACAGAACAGCAACAGAACAAGTAGTCCTTTGAAGTAGATTTAAAATACAGAAAATATGTTTAACGTCTTTATATAATGTTACAAACGCAAAAACATGGAAACATATAAAAATATTTTTTTTAATTGTAATGCTTTGATGTTAGATATGGCACATTTCTATCATTATATTGTTACTTTTACTTACGAGTGTTTTAGCCTTTTGACAATCACGATACCGTGCTTGACAAGAGCTATCATTGTTTTGTGTTATGATTTTGGTAAGACGCAATGGATCGTTTTAGATTTACTAAATTCTATTAACATACCATTGCTGTTTTCAAGATCGTCTTTCACAACGGAATGCTTTTCCGCCATTTGTTCATCTGTGTCTGATAGAGAGCATACACCAATTGATGTGACGTCATCATCTTTGTGTGATGTGATGTCATCTTCTTTGTTTGTTGTGGTATCCATTTGTTCACCACTGCCAGGAAGAGATCTGGCGTCTTTGGATAAGGAATCTTGGTTTCCGTATAAAGCGGTATCTACTTGTCCATCGCTGTTAGATAGAGAACAAGCACCTATGGATATGGTGTCATCTTCGCTGCAAGTGTCGTCCATTTCATCTAACATATATCTATTAAAAAATAAAAGTTTCATTTTATGTTTGTTTTTTCTTGTATTGTGCTTCTTGTTTCATTTGTTTGCTGTTTCATAATTTTACTAAATTGGACATTTAAAAATACATCATTTTTAACATGTCGAAACAAGATACAATGTACAAAACATGATAAACAAAGCCAATGGCAATGTCACACAAACCTGATATGACATACAAGATAATAATACGATGTATGGTCTGCTATTGCAACCCGTACCTCATTCTATTGACTATTTTACCTCTAGAACAACTCGTGCTACTGATGAGAAATTATATTCCGAAACGATCGTGTTGTGTTGCAAAATAAAAACAGGTTTAGTAATCTCTCTCTCTCTCTCTCTCTCTCTCTCTCTCTCTCTCTCGTCTTCCTTACCTTTTTTGTTTCATATCCAATGTTCTATGTTCTGAACTGGTTTTGTCATATTCATCAGAACTGTATGTGTTCTGTTCATCCAATACTCTTTGTTTTGGGATTATATCTCCATCAGAATCACATTTGTTCTGTTCAGCTAGGTCTGTGTTATATTCTGGAGTGTTTGTTATATCTCCATCAGAATCACATTTGTTCTGTTCAGCTAGGTCTGTGTTATATTCTGGAGTGTTTGTTATATCTCCATCAGAATCACATTTGTTCTGTTCAGCTAGGTCTGTGTTATATTCTGGAGTGTTTGTTATATCTCCATCAGAATCACATTTGTTCTGTTCAGCCAGGCCTGTGTTATATTCTGGAGTGTTTGTTATATCTTCATCAGAATAACTTTTATCAGTAGAAATATCTCCAATATCTGTTTAATTAAAAAAAATTAACAAAAGAAAATAGAAATATTTATGCATATATCTGACACTACAATTAATATTTGTTATGAAGCTTAAGTGATTTACCATGGACTTACGACCATGGACTCGAGCGGAACTTTTGTGACACCATTTTACTGAGAGTGTGTTGGCGCAGTCATATAGATCTAGGTTTGAGCGCTCCTACACCCTTGAAGTGGCATTATTGACCCTAGTGTGAAAGCTGGGTGTATGAATTTAAATGCTTATATCCAAATAAGAGTGCGGTTGTGGTGCGTCGACTGCGAGGATTCACCTTATATTTATCAAACTTTTATATAATAAAGAATTTTGTATGGCAGATGCATGGCAAGATAATTTTCTTTATATTTTTACGAATGCTCTAGTCTTCCTTTGCATTGAAATCATAAAGCTGTATTCAATCAGTAAGCTCAAGACAATGTGTTTAACTTACCTGTAGTGGGATTTTCCTCAACTATATCACCATTCTCTTGTCCGTGATTGTTCTGTGCAGTATCATCGATCTCCGGACTTATAGTCTCCGGGCTGGTACATTTACCAATCTTAAATAACTCTCTCAAACTAAAAAAGAATACAATGTATATACATATTAATAAAATATTGTAGTTGTACTTCATGTATAGCATCTACCCCTTAATAAAACGGATTTTTTCATATTCTCAAACAGGTTGTACTCTTTTCAACTTTTAATGGTTAAGTCTCATATGCCGCTCTCAAAATAATGCACAATTTTTCACAGTTACTATTTTATATGTTAGTTACCAAATTTCAGTATTTACATTTTGGCAATTTTCAAGGATTGTTGGATGAAACACTGTCGTTTGGTGTATTTTGTCTAATTTACTTATTTATCGTTTACTTATTTATTTATATTGATTTATATCGAAATTTTACTTATTTTTTGTATTTATTTATTTTTTATTTAGTTATTTATATTTTACCGTGCAATTTCGGCCTTGTTTTTTATTTATTTATTTTCTATCAGCCATTTTCGATCCTTCTGTTTTAACTTTTTTCTTTTTATTTATTCATTTTTTACTTATCTATTTACGCCGAATCAAAATGAGTGATAATTTCACATAATTGGATTAAATCTACAAGGGATCTTCAGTTGAAATGTGCTAATCAAAAACAAGAATGTTTAGCTAAAACTCACCACCTCCTTTTGCCACATTTCTTACGATTTTTTGGCATTTTGAAATAATCACTGATAATTTACAGTTTTTCCGCTTAGCTTTGTGTTGAGTTGGCAATGGTCAAATCGTTGTCAAGCGGGGATGCAGGGCGGATATGACGTCTCCTTAATTGTTGCAAACACGTGACTTTATGATCGGGAAAATTCGGTTGTCAAGCAGTGGTGTTGGGCGGATATGACGTCACCTTAATTGTTGAAATGTAAAAAAAAAAAAACCCCGATATTGATGAACACTGTTCATAAGCATTAGAAAAGTTTATAGTGTTCATTATACTTTTTACTAAATGGACCAGATTTCAATCTTAGTACAAAAATTATTTACGGGCAATATCCAAGTAAAAGGGTGGTTGCAAAACCTGAATGGTATTACTGACACAAAGAAAAATCTATTCAAGTTATCAGACGATAATTTCGACTATTTGCGATGACCGCATGCGTAAGGTTTCCACACAAATTCATATATTTTAGGCATAAATTACATATTATACCAGTTTTAATTTTACAGCACTAGACGGCCGTTTCGGAATACAATTCCTAATCAGTAGTGCTTGGGCCAAAATTGTGAAAACAAAATTATTTTGAAGATGTTGAAAAGCTACCTAAAGGACCAAGTTTTTTGGGGTGATATGTGCCAAATTAATTATTTTTTTATTTTTAAAGAAGTATATTCGTTTCATGAATTTTTAAAAATGGCACAATTTTAAAGTTGAGAACATAAATGCTTCAAAATCGTTGTGATTCATCGTGATGAGATGATATTTATTTATTTATTTATGCAGAAAATGTGCATGGTGGGATTGTATTGTACAAAATCCTATGCTATTTGGTACATTTTGCATTAAAATATGCCAAAAAGAATCGCGGCTAACTAAACTTAATTATGGTTTTTTTTGTATTTGAATTTAGATTCTGTAACCAGAATATTGCTCAAATTTACCTACTCTTTCTCTTCTTCTGATTATTTGGCATTTTGAAGTTGAATAATGTAAATAAATAAATTTCGCTAAACGTTGTGGTGTTGATTTTTTGCAACCATCAAATCGTTGTCAAGAAGCGATGCTGAAAAAATGACGTCATTCCAATTGTTGCAACACGTGACACTGCATCCTTTGATTGTTATACACACGTGACCTAACATCATCGCCACATGAGATTCAAAACATAACCGGACTTTTTTCGGAAAAAAAACTTTCAGCTCGCATCCTCTTTACATTATTATATAACTGAAGACTACTAATAACAGGCATTTTTAAGAATTTGACAAAAACATTCAGCCAATAAAACGAAAAATAAATTCATCTCTTTGAAATAATTCCGTCCACGAGATTAATTAATGGGAGAAAGTTTGTTTTGAATTAGTATGGCCCTAACTTAATAAGTTTACTTGTAAAATTTTCATGGTTTCTTGGATACTTTGAATTCATAACTATGTCGCTAAACAGCATCCCATTGGTTATCTGCTCGCATAATACCCTTCCCCAGGCGAACCTTTGCAAGGACTAAGGATGCTGTCGGAAGAGTTTCTAAATTATTGTGCTTTTATTTATTTGTTCCAAGTAACCGGTCTGATATGGTTACCGAGACTCTGGCCTGATATGGATATCAGACCGGTGATACGGCTTTTCCGACTGGGCACGTGTGGTCGGTGATATGATCACATGGTTTAGCCGTATCTACAGTACAAACCTTTCGAAAGTTTAACAGTGAGCTAACGAAATGCAGATGGGACTGGGCTGTCGAATAGCCGAGATGTGGATAGATACTGACCGAAAAGCTACCTAGAGATAGAAAGCAGGTGATGAAAAGCTGTCGAGATATACGGATGGAGATGAGCTGTCCAGATATACGGATGGAGATGAGCTGTCGAGATATACGGATGGAGATGAGCTGTCGAGATATACGGATGGAGATGAGCTGTCAAGATATACGGATGGAGATGAGCTGTCGAGATATACGGATGGAGATGAGCTGTCAAGATATACGGATGGAGATGAGCTGTCGAGATATACGGATGGAGATGAGCTGTCGAGATATAAGGATGGAGATGAGCTGTCAGATATACGGATGGAGATGAGCTGTCGAGATATACGGATGGAGATGAGCTGTCGAGATATACGGATGGAGATGAGCTGTCGAGATATACGGATGGAGATGAGCTGTCGAGATATACGGATGGAGATGAGCTGTCGAGATATACGGATGGAGATGAGCTGTCGAGATATACGGATGGAGATGAGCTGTCGAGATATACGGATGGAGATGAGCTGTCGAGATATACGGATGGAGATGAGCTGTCGAGATATACGGACGGAGATGAGCTGTCGAGATATACGGATGGAGATGAGCTGTCGAGATATACGGATGGAGATGAGCTGTCGAGATATACGGATGGAGATGAGCTGTCGAGATATACGGATGGAGATGAGCTGTCGAGATATACGGATGGAGATGAGCTGTCGAGATATACGGATGGAGATGAGCTGTCGAGATATACGGATGGAGATGAGCTGTCAAGATATACGGATGGAGATGAGCTGTCGAGATATACGGATGGAGATGAGCTGTCGAGATATACGGATGGAGATGAGCTGTCGAGATATACGGATGGAGATGAGCTGTCGAGATATACGGACGGAGATGAGCTGTCGAGATATACGGACGGAGATGAGCTGTCAAGATATACGGATGGAGATGAGCTGTCGAGATATACGGATGGAGATGAGCTGTCGAGATATACGGACGGAGATGAGCTGTCGAGATATACGGATGGAGATGAGCTGTCAAGATATACGGATGGAGATGAGCTGTCGAGATATACGGATGGAGATGAGCTGTCGAGATATACGGATGGAGATGAGCTGTCGAGATATACGGATGGAGATGAGCTGTCGAGATATACGGACGGAGATGAGCTGTCGAGATATACGGATGGAGATGAGCTGTCGAGATATACGGACGGAGATGAGCTGTCGAGATATACGGACGGAGATGAGCTGTCGAGATATACGGACGGAGATGAGCTGTCGAGATATACGGATGGAGATGAGCTGTCGAGATATACGGACGGAGATGAGCTGTCGAGATATACGGATGGAGATGAGCTGTCGAGATATACGGACGGAGATGAGCTGTCGAGATATACGGATGGAGATGAGCTGTCGAGATATACGGACGGAGATGAGCTGTCGAGATATACGGATGGAGATGAGCTGTCGAGATATACGGATGGAGATGAGCTGTCGAGATATACGGACGGAGATGAGCTGTCGAGATATACGGATGGAGATGAGCTGTCGAGATATACGGATGGAGATGAGCTGTCGAGATATACGGACGGAGATGAGCTTTCGAGATATACGGATGGAGATGAGCTGTCGAGATATACGGATGGAGATGAGCTGTCGAGATATACGGATGGAGATGAGCTGTCGAGATATACGGACGGAGATGAGCTGTCGAATCGGCAGTAATTCGTTAGGTTAGTGTTAAACTTTCGTCAGGCTTGTACTGTTACGTATAATTTACTAAAGCCGCGCATTCTGAGCGGATCCATACATTTACTGATATGCATTCTCAGTGGTTGTTTGGTAGCATACATGTTTCTGATTGAAATTGAGTCGTCAATGATCTATTGGTTATTATGTCAATTTATATGTCTTTAATACTATATATTATATACATGTATTCCCAATAAAAGACAACTCGGTTTGGATTTTCCATGTCCACAGTGTATGAACGGAACTGTACGCAAAAAGGTAGCTACTGTTCGTCGAAGCGAGAAGAAGGTGTATCGGGAGACACGAGGTTATTGATTATCTATCTTTCTAGCTCAATTTTAATAGATTTAGTTTATCCCTTTTATTTAATCCATCTTCACTATATAAAGCTTTAGTGGTAGCCATATGCTCTCAGAAAAGTGTCAACTTATATAATAAATATGATGATGAACATCATCAAACGCCGAGCCTTGGGCTTCTCTCTTCTAGTTAAATGATGTAAAATACGTATTATTTCACATTGTAAGTTCCATTATCAGTACCTATATGTAGGAAAATATTCTTAGATTCCCTAAACCATGTACAGAATGTTACAAACTCGTATTTACACTGAAAAAGCAAGTTTTCCTTCCGTCGTCGAAAGTTAGAACTGTACCGGTAGTTTTCAACATCTGTATTGTTTCTGTACCGGTAGCTACTGTTCTCTTCCACGTCATCCATGCGAGTTAGATGGAATTTTCAGTTTGATACTAGAAATTTTTGTAATTCAATTATAAATTATAAATCATGCTTTTCTATTGAAGCAAAATATGCTATGGACAATATTAAAGACCAATAGCCCCTTAATTATAGTACATTTTGCAATTGCATTAAAATATATCGTACATACTGTAGCATGTTTTTGCCAATTTATTACTCAAATTTCCATATTGCAATAACTGAGGGGGTGATAACTATCATATAGAAATATTATTAAACGTAAGCTACTATTCGCAACGAGAAAAAGATTATAACCCTCTGAGGATTAATCTATGTGCGTGAGATTTGCTAGTGTGTTTACTATCAGTCATTAGCAAGGAATTTAGCTGTATCGTCATTGCAAGGATTAAGACAGGAGTGGACAAGAGACTCAGGAAGGAACATGCAGGATTTAGACCAGGGAGAGTAACAACAGAGCATCCTGAGAAAAATACTGGAACAAGCAAATTAATTCAGAACTCCAATATACACATACTTTGTGGACTTTGAAAAGGCATTCGACTCGGTGCACAGGAAGATCCTTTGGACGGTAACAAAGAGCTATGGGATTCCAACCAAAATTACTAATGCTATAAGAGGGATGTATGAGTGATTTGAATGTTCTGTCATTGAAGAAAATGAAACATCAGAGTGGTTCGCTATTAAAAGTGGTGTAAAACAGGGATGTGTAATGTCAGGGTTTCTTTCTACTAGTTATAAATTGGATGATAAAGAAAACAACAAATGGAGTGAGAAGAGAAATAAGAAGTGACTTGTTAGGTTTTGGGTTTGCGGAGGATATAGGACTTTTATCCTCCAAATTCTAAGACCTGAATGATAAGACTAGGAAAACGACTGAAGAGGCATCAAGGATAGGGCTTAAATTAAATTCAAAGATATAGACTTAGAAGGATTTGGAACACCAAAAATATTAGAAAAAATACAAAGACGCACCTATTTAAGACCTTAGTAGGACCAGTATTGTTTTATGAAAGTAAAACGTGGGAAATAACGGAGAAAGATTAACACCTTTTACAAACGGCTTCCGAACATATTGCCTCAGAAGGATTCTAAGAATAAGATGGCAACAGAAAATACCTAGTTAAAAAAATATTGAAAACAGCTAGACTTAACAACATAAGCTATGAGATCAGGTGAAGAAAGTGGAACTGACTCGGACACATACTAACGAAAGAGGGAACAAATGACTGAAAGTCAACACTAGGGTGGCAGCCAGAGGGAAAAAAGGAAAGACCTAAGTCCACATGGAGGAGAACAACGAAAAAGGAAAGAAACGTATGAAAGTATTTTATTTTACGACACTCTTTTTTGGCCAAAGCAATATCACAAGTTAAGAGGAGTTGAGTTGAGTAAATGTGTTCTACGTCCCAGTCATGAATATTTCACTTATATCAAGAAATCTCTAGCTATAGGTGAAGGTGCATAAATTTTGTCTGTGCGTTGCACTGATGGCAATTTACAGCAGGGTTCTTTATCGCGCCAAGCCTACCATGACACGGGACCTCGTTTATTTTAAGTTCCCATCCGAAAGAACCGTGACTTTCATTTCGTAATGCCGAGTGCTTGGCGAAAAACCAGTCACTTCCCACTTCCAATTTTTTGGTCAGACCTGGTCGGGGTTCGAAGTAACGACCTCCCACTTACAGAGCGAGCACTCTACCAACTAAGCTACCGCAGGGGTTATGTTTAAAAGGAAGTGGTGGCTGTATTACCATAATACTTATACAACTAATTAGATAAAATCATATGGTAGCATAATAAGCATAAAAGTACTAAAAATCTCTGACTGGAAAAAGAGAAATTTCCCCAGTATCTCAGAAAGACTGCAGTTAAAGTATCACAATAAAAACGAGTACTAATGTAATGATGGATGCATCATTACAAATAAGGCGCCCAAACGAATAAAAATCAAACCCTGTATTCAAAACACATATTAGAACTTGTACTTTTGTTGCTTTTTTCCATTTCCATGGCAACGGCTGAAAATTTTAAACCTTTAAATAAGTTCTACACACAATAGAAAAACTGTTGAGAAATTTTAAACTTGTAATATTTTTTCATTTTAAGATTTAATTTTATATAGAGAAGTAGTACATGAATCCAATTGGTTGAAATTCAAACAATAGGCAAAGTTTATTGACATCACCTATACCCAATATCACAAACCATTGTTTTGATGAGCTAATGATGTGTTGATTTTAAATTAATCCAGGCATTTACCCATATAATGTCATACTGATAACTAAATGCAGCTACTCTATCGAATTGAATAATAAATCATGCCTCAGGGACAAATGACCATTGGTGTTGCTTATAAAAAGATTTAGCTTAAAAGCTTCTAGACATGGATCAGTGATTACTTAAGTATCCTTGACAATGAAAATTCATGCTTATTGTTTTAATTCTTAAACAAAATGATAGCAACCAGCCCATGAAGAAAACTGTAGTTTGAGGGTGGGGATCTCAAAGTTAGTACCTAGACCTACCTGTCCCCAACCTCCTATTGGAATGTCCATATGGGTTTACTTTAGTATCAATCTATTCAACTTTTCATAAAGAATAAGAAAATATATATGTTAAGGATGGGGATCTCAACTGATCAAAAGTTAGTACCCAGCCCCGCCTGTCCCTGCCCTCTTCTGGAAAAGGCCATGGGCATTTCTTCAGTATCACTCTATTCAACTTTTAAAACAGAACCGAAAAATATATAGTTTCAGGGTGGGATATCAACCATTTAAAAGTTAGAACCAAGCCCCGCCCGTCCCCACCCTCCATCAGGAATGACCCCATGGGATTTTCTTTAGCATCACTCTATTCAACTTTTTATGTAGAACCAGAAAATATATAGTTTATGGGTGGGGATCTCGACCGTTTAAAAGTTAGCACACTGCCCCGCCCATCCCCACCCCTCCCTGATACCGCAGGGAAAATCTACTGATATAGACTTGTGCATCTTGAGATACTGATCATGAATATATATGGTTTTATAGTACAAAATAGAGTATAGATGGCAAAATTGATCATTATTGTTTTTAAGACCCCGCCCTCCTGCCCCTCCCCTAATGACCCCATGGGCATTTTACCTCGGCCTCCAGGGAAGGAGATGGGGATCAACCTTCATGTGAAGTTTGGTTAAGATTGGACCAACGGTCTTCGAGAAATTGGTTGGACAAGTTCATGGCCGGAAGAAGAAGAAGAGGAAGAATAATAACAATAATAATAATAATAAGAAACGGTGCAAAAACAATAAGTCGCCAAACTTTGTTTGGGCGCCTTAACTACCGGTACAGTGTTTCTTTTACTGAAACTTCACTACCGGTACAGACAAAATATAAACTACCGGTACAGTAACATCTTGTCAGTCATGTCGTTTGAATCAATATTTTGAATGTTTCTGTGCTAAAGTAGATTTTGTAACTATATATACTGATTGAAAAAAGGTTTGTTTTCATCATGTATTTAAAAATTCTCGGATATTTTCGATTAAATGAGCATAAATCTACATTTTAGATAGGTCCAGCGTTGCTCAAATACGTGTTCATGACTGTTTTTAATGGAATATTTAATTTATTTTGAGATTTTAAAACATACAAATACGCCCAAAAGGAAGATAGAGAACAACCGCTTATTTACCGTATTTGATTTCGAGTTGCGATTTACGCAACAAGAAAATAAGAAACAATTTACACGTTGACCTCATTGTCTCTCGCTTCGCCGAACAGTAGCTACCTTTTTGCGTACAGTTCCGTTCATACACTGTGATGTCACTATCAACTGCATTCAGATAACGTGACGTCAATCAAAAATGTATAAATTGTACACACCTTGGTCGATCATTGTCAAATGGTAATACCGAAAAAGATTTGAGACATTAAAAAAAAAATGAAACACAGTTCCTAGTGTTGGTCATGTGATCGCATTTGAAATGGAATATACCATTCGTATTTAAGCAATCAAGTTTTAATAGTTGTGTCATATACCACTTTTTGAATTTAATCATAAAATACATTCAAAAAGTAATATATAAGTAGTATATCCATTCCGGAGCACCCGGTCTCACTTCCCTGGTGGAAATTCACGTGTCTAACCTGACTTGTCGGTTCTAAAGTTTTTACTTTAATTCTGGATTGTGATTCGGACATGGATAAGCTTTAAGTATGTGTGTTTTTGATTATGGCTAAATTTGAGGATGGGGTCTGTGTAAAAGTTTTTTTGCCTCTTAACTTCAGATTTTTTACTTGTCATTTTATATGATTACTGTTCTCTATTATTCTAAGTGCCCTATTACAGCCAGAATATGAGAAGCCACTAAGCATACATGGTAAAACATACTGTGACAAAACAAGTCACAGAGTCGGCATGGATAAGATATCAGTCTATCTCAACTGCCAGTATATATTGTATGTAATGTGCTATTGTTCGTCTTTAATATTAAGAGACAGTCGTTTTCATAAATAACTTGTATACCTTTTAAATTTTTGAAACCTAACGATTATATTTTGTTTTTAAAACAAAAAGCGCATCTGAACATATTTTTTTTTTTTTTTTACTTTTTCTGATATTCTCCTACATGGAGAAAATTTTACATAGCATGTTCCCTTTGGTGACCCCATAAGCATATTTTAAAAGGTTCAACTAAGGTTTACAATGTAAATCACTTATATCACACTAGTTATTGGCATCGGTTTAGACAAAACTATGGAGAAGACAAATCAAATCCAAACCATGTGAAGTATGTAGTTTTGAAGTTTTAATTTGTAAAAAAGCATTAGGATCACATTTTTTGAAAGTGGACAAACTGATTATAAATCTGTGACACAGGCGTGATTCAGGCGTGAAAAGCAATGGTTTAGAACATGGGGTCCAAAACGGGTGTATTAGTTCTTAGTCTTATAGTCTGGTAGAGGATTTTGAAAAAACCGCTTATTTTTCGATGTAGGGAGGACAACGTGTTCAAAGGTGGCAAGTTATGTCCTAACCTTCTTTGAACTTTACTTTGGTAGAATCGGCTTGTTGCCAAGCAAGATTTCACCCAGGGGCCATTGTGGGGGCAGCTAAAGGTCAATGGGTGCAAAGTTCAAGTGAAAATGCCCATATTGACCTATACACAAATTCAAGGTGGCTTACAGAAGTTTTTCTTTATACATTTTGTCTTCTAAATATGTAAGTGGTATCTTCAAATTAAAAGAAAGTCATATCAAACTAATTCAGTCACTTATTTTCAAAGTTTTCCATGAAAAATAAGATTAGACGCTTGCACAAATTTGACCTTTACAAATATGATTAATTGTGTCAAATAAATACTAGTATAAACACATTTGTGCATTTGAAATTGTTTAACAAAACTTTAGACTTCTGTTAAAATAATTTTACTGAATCATATTACCCGTATTTATATAAGTATCCACTTAAAAAAAAGAAATCAAAGTACTGGTGGTACTGAAAGATTTTATTAGCTATAATGACTGTATCTGTATAATACTATCAAGTGTGTTCTCTTTTTCTGGTGTAAATATTAGTGAACTGTTGAAACACGAACTATTCCCAGTGTCGCTTTCTATACCTGATACATCAGGACCCTTGTTATCTGCAGCTGACGAGTCGGATCTTCAAAATATCCCTGAGGAAGAAGTTTGCATGGAGACATTACTACCAAAATAAATAATGGTCAAACTTTAGTTGTAATACTGGGAAAACGGAAAGACATCAATACATTCGGCGAATTAGGAAACGCACAAACTGTTTTTATCCACGCGAAGTAAATGTATGAGAATTGGTGTCATTATGATAGATATGACAACTAATCCATAAAAGGTGAAACCATCTAGAGATAAAAGAGGATCAGGTCCCCGTTCTGTTAGAAGAATTATTGATAACTAAAATGTCCCTCTGCCATCAAATTGGTAAGATTTTATAAGTCACCAAGAAAACAAATAGGATCTCGTAGTAATCCAAGACACTTCTTAGCTTAGCTGAGGGTATCAGGAGGTCCAACAGACAGCATGTTTAATTTATAAAGAGGAAGCAGTGTAACCGTTTTTAAAGCTTTACACAAGAAAGCCGATACTAGAATTGTTCCCCATGGTGTTGATGCTTACATGCAAGGCTATAAAAGAACAGTTGTTGTCTGTCGTGATACTGATGACCTTATTCTTCTGTTGCTTTTAAATGAGGAAGTATGATTCCAGACGGGGACATCTAAAGTTCGTCCCTGTTCATAGCATAAAATTATCACCTCTGAAGAGGAATAAGCTCCCAGTATTCCATGCAATTACAGACTGTAAGACTGTCAATTAACTTTCTGGACATTCTAAATACAACATTCTGTGTTTCCAGGGAAAACACAGGTCTTCTTCCCACTCTTGCAAGAGGGATTTTTTCTGAACTTGTGAGTGCAGATGCCTTCATTTAATGTACCTAGCGAAGATTTCTCATCTACGATGTAAACTGTTCCTCTCAGGGGAAAAGTACAATTGAAAATTTGCTTCCAACACCATATGCAACCGACCTTGATATTCAACGTGCACACTATTAAACTGCTGTTTGGCTGCATTTAGTTATACCTGGTATTTGTTCCAGATCTCCCATCACACGGATGGTGCTAGTCTCACTAACTTGCGTACTGTATGCCTTTAACTCCCTGTGGAGGTTAGTCCATCGACAAAATCCCTCAAACTGGCTCTGTTCTGCGCAATTTTACCCCCTCTGTTTCAATTCCAGAAACTTGTCTCAAGGTGTCTTTTATTCTTGTTTGTTCCATTTCAAAGTTTTGTGATGTTGTTGGCAGGTGTCTTGATGGTGTGACCTATCCATTCTCAATGTCGCTTTTGTGTTTATGTTTCAAAACGCCCTTGTTTTGTGATCCACCATAAACTTTTCGTTACTAATTTTGTCTTGTCATCTGGCAACAGGACCACGAACAATACTAGTTTTTATACTTAAATCTGAGTTTTTTTTCACAAATTAAACTATTATTATTATTATTTTTTTTTTTTTTTGCTTAAATCTTACTTTGAACTTTAACTTTCCTAAGACAATTACAGGTCAAAGGATCATGAACAAAACTTAACTTTTTGGACTTAAGTTAAGTATTTTCCTGATGTTCACGCAGTTAAGTTAGTGCGAGTCTGAATGTGACTTAAAAACAGTTTTAATGAGAAAATTATAAATTGATTGATTGCATGGGGTTTTACGGGCTTTTACGTATTTCAGTCATATCAAGACGTTACCAGTGGCAGAAATTTTGACCTTTGCAGTGAACTTAGGTAAATGTGCAGGAAAAGTTCTTTAACATGTTACACCCGCCTTGGCACAGGGCATCGGATTTTAAGATCTCTCTCAAAGGATCTCGTGACTTTCGTTACTAAATACCGAGTGTTTGGCAAAAGAACAGTCACTACCTTATTTCAAGTCTTGGTCAGACCTAACTAGGGTTCGAACCCAGGACTCACCACATACGGGGAGTGAGCGCTATACCAATCGAGCTACAGTAGGGTTATTTAATGAGAAAATAATCTTTACCAAAATCATGTCATGCATTGCTGAAAAGTAAATATAAATCATGTTGCACTACAAGATGTACATGTAGGGCATACAATTTAAAGTGGGTGGCTGTATGCACTTGCAATGGGAGCATTGAACCGTTGATTGGTTGAACCCTTTGAATGATAATGCCACAGATAGTGATATTGATGAATGAAAAGAAATCGTCAGATGTGACTGATATATTCCAGATTCTCGTGACTATGCCTTGCCGATTACAGTACTTGCAGTACTTTGATTTTAAACTTTTAATAAATTTCAAATTATTAGCTGGGTTTAAACAATATATTTGTTTTAATCACAGTCATGTATTTACAAAATAATTATATTTTAGCATTTTGATTCATGCTTTGATGTTGAATGTATACTTTTATTTTATTCTATCTTGAAGCTTGTGTCAGAATTTTGAAAAATAACATTGAAATATTTCAATTTTAGCCTAAACAGTCTCAATTAGCTTCCAAGTCAATGTTAAAATACATGAAATGCTATGATTGCATGAGAACAGATTTATTTGATTTATTTAAATCTCAGAAAATATATATTTGGACAGCTATAAACTAATAAAGATTAATTTTTTTGGGAAAAAACCACTATCTGACCTTTGACCTTTTATCTACTAAACCATGGGTCGATCAGCTTGGCAACAGGTTGATTCTTGACCCCTAACCTATGATGATATAAGACAGCTATGTTGCCAGCTTTGAACACTCATGTCCCCCTATTGTAAAATTTCATGTTTTTTCCACCAGACTATTATCACGATTATTGTAAATTTGCATATTTTGTCTCTATATACATGTAATGATTTTGATTTTTCATTATTTTTCCTTGTTAGTATTTGTGCTTTTAAGCACAAATATTGTGGTTATTTTATGAGAAACCAAATGATAATATAGCAATTTTATTTAAGGATTGTCTCTAAGTATAAAAGACGAACAATAATAATTATGAAAGTGTGTTAGCTCACAGAGTCAGTACGCCGCAGTCAAGCATACCACTCCCCCAGTTCATTATACTGATACCAGGTGAATTAGTAAAGGCCAACGGCAAGGAAAATTCACTTGCCTACATATGGATTTGTGCGGGACTCGAACTCACAGCGGTGAGATACCCTGAATTTGAAGACTAACGTCTTATCCATCTGGCCATCACGGATTTAAGGGGGGGGGTTGCGGTGGTTGCAACCCCCCTTTGAAAAATTAAAAGAGAGAGAGAGAGAGAGAGCTATTGACTGATGTAACCCCCGTATGTTAATATAACAAAATTATTTTCTTGGGCCCCCATCGGGGCTCTGCCCTAGACCCCTCGTCTCTGGAAGCACGCGCCTACTGTATTTCCATAAATTGATGGCACATGATTGTTATTCTTTATTTCTTTTAATTGAAAATGTTTCCATTAAACTATCAATAAAATGCATTTAAAATGCACTGACCTAACCAAATTATATTTTTAATTAAAAACATTATTGTTCAATTCTTCTGTACATAGAGAAATTTTGCGAAAATTGTAGAAATTTGATCAAGTTTATACACAAATTGGGCCTTATTCAAAGTTACATCAGGGCATTTAGGGTCAGGTACGTCATTGTTGCTCAGGTTATTCAAATTATGACATCACGTTTATAGTTGTTCTAAGTAAGAAGGTACAGAAGGGGTAATTTTGACATAGTCATATTTGTTGTTTTGTTTAAAAGTTAAAAAAAATTGCACTATATACAGAATTAAGTTCACTTTTTCATGAATGAAAAATATTTTTCCCTATTAGGTCAGTATATTTTGTATTAAGTTTTGACAATTTCTTGTGAGTTTGTTGGAAAATACGACTTTATTCTTGCATTTTCCATGTGCACTAAATTACTGGAGATACAGTAGCACCATTGATATAATTCTCAACCCCCACTCCCTTTCAAAAAATCCTGGATCTGCCCCTGGAGCCTCTCGTCATTAAGGTTCGAATCCCACTCAGACAAAACCCTAGTTTGTCAGTGTGCTTGCCGAAAGTCGATGGTTTTCTGTTGGTATTCCGGTGTTCGCCGCCATATCAGAATCCGTCATTTCGATATAAATGGAAGAATCTTGACTTGGACGTAAAAACCCAATTTAATCACAATGTGATTACGTGCTAATAATTCTAATTTAAATGGGTATATATAACGAATATATGCCCTTCCCCGACATCCAAAAGTGTTGATGAAACTACTAAAGTATCAGTACTTACAAGTACTGTCTCATAAATAGTGAGATAAGGTACAATATAGTTAACAACGTAATCCGAAGGGAAATCGACATCGTGTTTTATACATCAAATAACCAAGAATAGATACTTGTATCGTTATCTATTTATATATATTTGTAAAGTCCAAATTCAGACATTAATCTAAGTACGTCTCCTGACAGCCAAAAATCACACA
Source organism: Anadara kagoshimensis (assembly GCA_021292105.1). Lineage (NCBI taxonomy): Eukaryota > Metazoa > Mollusca > Bivalvia > Arcoida > Arcidae > Anadara > Anadara kagoshimensis. The sequence goes on along the minus strand of CM037860.1, from coordinate 4,297,751 downwards.
TCTCTTTCCGTCCGTCAGTTCCATAAGGTACTCATAAAACTAAGCATACTGTTTTAAAGAGATGAAGCCAGATCTATACGAAGTATTAAAAGATGGTCTTACTATCACCTGATTATAAAGTATCTTGTGTAAGGTTCTATTTTATCAACATAAACAAGTCATCTGGAGGGAATTGGCACCGAGATACCAAAGGCAATGTGTATGACCATCAAAGCAACCGGAATAGATTCAGTTTACGCATGTAAACTATAACACCCCGGATACACACAATCTACCTTTGCTTTGTACGTCATTTTTTATGACACGCATTATTCCTTTGTTTTGCACGACATGTACTTTATGGCAGACACAAGGTCGTCGACCTATACATGTGAAAACAGTTCAATGTTAAAGCCCTTTTATCTGTATTTTATTGTGGAAATAAGTTCATTTTTATTTTATGGTAGGAACAGTTGTCTTCCCGCCTTTAACAGAGTTCAACCTTTACGGGGTCAAATACAAATTCACCCTTTACAATTACAAAATACGAAAATTAATGACATTTTGAGATATTTTCTCCAAGTGATAAACAGTTATATATGCACATTTCGAACAAGAACAATGTGTCCTTAATGAAGATTAAATTTGACAACAGATAGCTAAGAAAAAGTAAATTTTATGATTTCTGGGAAAACGTAATGAATATATTTTTTGGTAAATGGTTTATGACGAACAGTATTTTTACAACACGACACTCTTCTTCAATATGGCCACCTGTGTATAAATTGTAGGCTCATTCTGATATTGGTAGGGTTATGTATCCTCAACGTCTTACTTGAGTTTATGCGCACCTAGTCTTAATTTAGTATAAGATTTGCGGTGAAAATATTACAACAGCCAAGTCAGTTGAAAGGCCAGCTTCCAATATGGCTGATTTTTAATCGCTTTAGTCACGTGACTTTCAGTTCAAATTTTGGTACGCGATCAAAAATGGTAGTAGGTCTCGAAAATTTAATTATACTATTAAATGGGATCGTTATTACTTGAAATGACCAAATATTTTTAACAACAGATATTTTTCCCTTTAATTTATCTAAAAAAGAATCAAATATATACAGAAAATTACGAGAAATACGTCTTGAAAGTGGGGGTTACTTCACAGCTGTCGGCCGACATTCGTGCTTCAGACACAATTTATTAAAATATTGGGACAAATGATGGGTTCTAATAATTAAATTCTGAAAATATATTCATTTCTGAACACATTCATATGAAAGACATGTCCGAAATCGGTGTGGGATGCGATTCTGTCAGTTGAGAAAACGGCAGGTGAGGCTCTTTTTGCGGGGTTTGGCTCACGTCTGTCGGCCGACATTCGTGCTTTAGACACAAATTATTAAATATTAGGACAAATGACGGGTTCTAATAATTAAATTCTGAAAATTTATTCATTTCTGAACACATTCATATGAAAGACCTGTCCGAAATCGATGTGGGATGCGATTCTGTCAGTTAAGAAATCAGCAGGTGTTGCCTTTGTTTTGTTTTGTTTTTCGTATGATGATTATCTCCCTTGTTTACACTGTCTCTTGCATGTATTCGAATAAAACTGAAGTGATTTTTACTGTTTTATTGATTGATATTCATTTTAAAGTAGGGAAATTTAAAAAAAAAAAAAAAAAAAAAAAAAAAAAAAAAAAACTATCAACGTAAATTAGTAACATTTGCAAAAATGTTCTTAAAAATTCCTGTAGATCATCTGTTTTACTTTAGGGTGCAATTTCAACTGTTTCAATTATTTTGCAATATCTAATGGCAATTAAAATCTATGTAAAAAAATGGTTTTATTAAACATTTAAATTTTAATCAAATAAAATTATTTTCCATGGGAAATATTTCTCCAAATTTGATACACAGGAAAGTTATATAATTTTTGTTTTCAGTGGTGTCATGTGCTGATTTTGAATTTTTATTAAAATAATGAATTCAAAATCAGCACATGACAACAAGTTGCCATGTGCTGATTTTGAATGCTGTATTTAAATAAAAATTCAAAATCAACACATGACAGTGGAAAAGGAAGAAATATTGTTTCCACATCCTAAGTTAATAATTAGAAATTAAAATCTCTTTCAAGGTGGTCAGGTCAGTTTTACTGGGTGTAACAGTTTAATCTGTAGTCTCTGTAGTTTATTTTTTTCACAGATCAAGTGCAGCTGATATACTTTTTTGCAGCTAAGGAGTAGAGTAAAAGTCAAGATTTTTTCACTATCAAACATATTTAGAGATGGGGAGGAATTCGAAACTGTAGAGCCCAAAGAAAACCAACAACATTCCACAACAAAATGACCAACTTTCTCACACAAAAACTGTCCTAAATGAGATTCAAACCTGTACAGTAAGAGGCCATGTCCCTACCAACATTTCAGAGGTTATGCTGGACAGGTGCCAGTGTAATGCACAAAAATAATTATGCATTTATTATGTCAAGTTAACATTTATTTTTCTTAAAGTAATAATAATTTTAATATGCAAGCAATACATCTTTATTGACATTGTACTATGTGTAGACCATGTAGTGTTATCTGCAATAAAAAAAAAACAAACATAGTCATTATAATATTCAATGTAAGTACTAATGTTTTTAGCATAGCAATAGCATTAATATTTAATCTACAAATAAAAAAGTTATCTATGAATAATCTGAAAATATAATGTTGGCAAATCTGTAAATAAAATTTGAAATATGCATCTCACCTGTCAATAAATATAAAAAAGGTTATCTTCAAATAAAATGAACTGAAAAGGGTACCCTAAAAAGTAACTTGTAGGAATAAATAATCTGAAACTAAACTGTATAGGTATTGGTAATCTGAAAATCATCTGAAATAAATACATTATACATGTATGATGTATCATAAAATCATATGAAAATAAACTACATATATTCTGTATTCTTGAAAATGAACAAAAAAGAAATTAATTAAAACAGAATGATTTAATGTAGTACCAGTATATAACATCAATCACCACACAAGAATGGTACTGTGGGACTGTATGAACTGGCTATGATGTGTGCAGCAATGATCCATGATTTAAAGTTTGGCTAAAATTGAAATACAGTAAAAGATATTTACATAGATTCTTGCACAATAAAAGTGAATGGGTTATATTGTGATAAATTTCATAAAAAGCTCAAATACATGTACATGTATTAACTTTAAAAATATGAAATGTTTGAACAGTAAATCTAATACATGTAGTACAAGAATCTTTGTGATCCATTTCTGAATTTTCTGTGTTGTCAAGTATGTTTTCTGCTGGTACATCCATACTTGCTGTGGTTACTGTGGAGAGAAAACATTCAAAATTAGCATCAATGTTATAAAAACCTATGGTATTTGTAGCTGTGGAATCATCAACAACAGTAGCAGTAGTGATAGCTGAAGGATCTAGAATTGCATTAATTACAAGATTTTTGCAATTTGTGCATTTGCAACCTGGTCCACAATATCTGCCAACATCATCTCCTGTGATACTGCTCTGTTTCTGAATAACTAAACTGAACTTTGGCATTTAAAATCTATCTCCAACCCTTGAAGTGGCAAAACTGTTCAAATTTCTAAAAACAAAAGAAAGTAATTTACAGTTGAAAACATTTTATGTAATTTTCTATATCGACTTCTCCTCTTCTGCAAACTTTCTGAAATTTAACAAACTACATGTATAATTATGCTCCTTCAGCCTCCCTGCCAGCCTGTGTACCTGTAAATATATGATACAACTGTCAACTTCTGATCTGAAACATTAAAAACACATTGTTTTAAAATTTGCATGCACTGCAGCAGTTAAATCAACGCCAGATAATTGTTGTTCAGATGGTTTTCTAGCAAACTGTCCATCTTGTGACTCTAAATGTAATGAAAGTGTAAAAAAAAATCCAATATCAGCTGATTTCTGAGTCACATAGTGACTACATGGGGCCAGCTGGGCGATCTGGATGTTTGATTTTCGTGGCATTTTTTCTACAAAATTGAACTAAAATTAAACAAAAATGTTTAAAGATTATATTAAAAACACACCAACAAATATCTAGAGTAAAAATAAACAAATTAGAAGATGTCTAGACGCAATAAATAGCACGTTTTGTTTTCCAAATCATCGGCACGCAGGGTCAATTTGACAATCTTCCTGTGCAATAACCGGTGCGAATGATGGTTTCTACCCGGTATCAAAATGACCGGTGTTCTATATGCTACCGATTATGACTATAATTTTTAACCCAATCGGTGTGGGATGCGATTCTGTCAATTCAATTTACCGGGCATAAACTCCGAATGCACCGCCCACTTGAATTTGACCTTTCACGATACCGCAGTTTATGTCTATGATTTCACCATTTTAATTAGTTATAAGGAGTGTTTAATTGTTGTGATCGTCTAGAAAAATCAATTTTCTATCAAACGGATACAAAATTATATATAGTTTAAGTTAAAAACACCATTCAATCAATGATTTATTGCGTCAACCCTAAAATGCAAATTCTTCGAGGTGACGACAAAGCGCCATCTGCCGACTAAATTTGAATTACCCCCCTTGAACGGCCCTGAAGATTAAATCGCGGGTTTAACGGAAAAAATCGAAGCTGGCCTTTCAACTGCAAGTATGGTGCAATTATTCTATATCAGAGCTGGAAAGAGTTAAGTAACGGAAACCGATAGGGTAAGTGGTGAGATCAAATTAAAGTCAATTGTATCTTTGAAACTATACAAAGTGGTTGAAGTCGTTTCACGTTAGAGTTGCATTGCGACTTACTGTTGGCTCTTTAAAGCAACCTCTTTGAAAACCGTGTTATTTTGATGGATCTAATTACATAGGCTAATGAAAAATGGATGTACTCATTCACAACATCGTCAAGATAAAAATCCCTATGCGTGACATACCTTGAGTATAATGAATGAAAAGGAAATTACAACGGAACTTTATATTTAGAAAAACATAAAATAAAAGAAAACTTCCTTCTTTTTTACTTGTTCTCTCGATCCTTCCTTAAAGTCTACTCACATGATCTAATATAGACTACTGCACGTTTAATGGGTTGTTAGCCGATCTTGTTAATCAACCCAGTTCCACTCCTTAAAACCAATCACAGAAAGTACTAAAACATACAATTAAACATTTTTGGATCTTAGTTGTAGTTTAAGCGAGTTTAATTTTGCTCTAGGTTTTACAGAATTCATGAAGATTGCTTAATTAGAGTATAGTTAAGTTGTACTATTTCAGGCGCGATGACATGTGTTCCTTTATCACAATTTTATGTAATTATATTGTTATGTGTAAAGAATTGTTTATTGTTTGTCAATCAGAGACAATTAGACAACATAAGAAGTTTCTTGTATTTATTTCTGTAAATAATTTATTTAATGGAAAACAACATGAATGCAAACTCATGTCGATAATGATATACAGCTTAGGGTTTTGTGTATTTGGTTTATGTTGTTCAGTCTGTTTTAATCTAATTGCAAACGTCCTCTGTAGCGGCTACACGTGGCTTACTCTTCTCGAACTCTACAGAGATGTCTTTAGCGTGCACTGAGACATGGGACTTCGGTTTTCAGTCTCATCTAAAAGACTACAAGACTACAGAGGAACGAGCTTTTTACAGCTCTATTATGGACAGAGGATGAAAATCATCTAAGAAAATTTACAAGTCCCCACAACCGTTGACATTGAAAGCAGGTGACAGTACCACTCGGCCGTGCCCGCCAATAAGTAATAGAACGTGCTAGTTAGTAAACAAAATAACAGAGAACAAGAAACAACAAACGCATGGAACAAGTAAACAATATACGGTATTGGAACCGCATTTAATATTCACGAATCTGAACACTGGTCATTGGTGGATATATGTAGATACATTTTATCAATACATGTAATGATAACATTTAAACAAAATTTATGTGACAGTGTGACAATTTGTTTTAATGCATTTAGTTATGTTTTGTTTAAATGGTATATGACACTTCCAAGGTAGATTTGTAATCACGAGTATCTATGTGTTTACCATGTGTCTCATGTTTCCTGCTCCGAGAGTTGTGCTGTTTCGTGTTTTATATGTTCTTAGTGACTATGCAAGTGCATATAAAGGTAATGGTGAAGTATACATTTTTGTTATCGATGCATATTTACAATTCCATTAGTACAACTTCGATAACACTTTAATTGTCATTATATGTTATCAGCCAATAACAACAATAGAAAGTAGTTCCGGCTTTGTTGACAATCTGTGTGTCAACGGGTTTCTAGATCCCCATTTTGACGTTGCGCGTAACGTTGAAAACGGAGAAACCCAAATATATTCCCACTACGCCCAATAACTTCAGTCAGGTATACTCACAAATTCTACGTTTTCAAATTGCACGTTCATTTTTAACACGAGAATGTAAACCAATTTGTAATTATTCAATAAAATTCATAAAGAAGGAAAAGTCTGTACTATTTTTTACGTTGACAGTATCATCAGCATTTCCTTCCGCCATTATCACAGTGGAGTACCATCGAAATATACATTGTATATGTTTGTTAAAGTTACCATGGGAATGAAAATATAAGAAATATGCTTCGCATTTCATTCGATTTGCGAAAGGCCATTCTTAGTTATACCACGATAACTAACAATACAATTGTCTTTATTTCTTAATTAAACACAAAAACGTTATATATTTATATATTACATATATATATTATATATTAACTAGTGGTGGCAAAATTTCGATTACATTCGGCGATGTTTTTGTACAATGGATTAGATGACAGTCTCATCAAAAAGATAAAAATAAAATAAACACAGCGTACAAAAAATTAAAATAAAAAAAGATAAACACACAATGTGCCTTCTGGTCTTAAATTTAAAGTAGTAATTGCGGACATTTAACAATGACAAATTTGAACTTAGACTACGTTTCCGATGAATTGTATTTCAAAATGCATGTCTAGTGATTAAAACAAACCTTCAAACAAACAATCTATTTCAAGGTTAAAAAATTAGCATGAACGTGCAAGAGAAAGTAAACATAGGCCAAGATGTTCTAATTGCATAATATAAAATTATATATAAATAGCCCAATCAATATGGAGAAACAAGGAAGAGACCATCAGTTGATTAGAGCAGAAAGTCGACACAATTTACATACTGTTTAACATTATAAATTATCCACCATAAACATGTTATTTTAGACCTTGATGTTATCGGTATAGCTTAGACATCGGTATATGTGCATATAACATGCTATTCTGTAATTTTTATATGTTGAATTCGTTACGATAAGTCTAGTAGCTCTGACTATTGACAAGATATGAAACACTGATTAAATACATAATGTACCAATGTTGTACTAATGAATGGTAAAAAAACTCTCGTTATAAACCCATGATAGCTAAATAATGACAATTGCATACAGAATGAATTGGTTAAAAGTCATTAATTTTATAATTCACTGTTTATATTTAATAGCGGCATGACTTTCATGTTATCACTGAAATCAAAGATTTCATTTTTTAGATTTGACAATTGTTATTATTTTTATACCGATATACAGAAACAATTAAAAGTATTTCATTTTGAGAGCTCCTACTTTAACTCCACATTTATGAAACATCTGACCTCGCCTCCTCTACATCAGCTCTACTTGTAAATACGTGGATGACCTCCACTTTCTACACTTCACTTGTGACGCAACTGACTTCGCCTCCATTTGTTAAACATTCAGTCTCACATGCATTATCTCAAGTACATTTGTGAAGTTCTGGCAAAATCACCACTACCCGAGCCTCCTTTTGACACACCTATTCTAACCTTCATTTCTAAAGTGTGTGCCCTCTCTTTTTCTTCCTCAGCTCCATTTGTAAAGATTTGGTCCCACCCAATCCGTTCCATCAGCTCTACTTGTAAAGTACCTGACCTCTCTTTCACTTTCTCAGCTCCATTTGTAGACATGCCCTCACCTTTTCTTCCTTAGCTTAAGTTAGAAGACCTGTCCTTACCTCCAATTGCACTTGTAAAGACCTGACCTTACCTCCAATTTCCCAGTTGATGTTGTGAAGACCTCACCTAGCCTCACCCCTCTTGCACTTGTAAAGATCTGACATTACTCCAATTCCTCAGTTCAACTTGTGAAGATTGACCTGGCATTACTTCCACTTTTATCTGGTCTTCCCTCCAATTCCTCGGCACAACTTGTGAAGACATTGCCTCACCCCCACTTGTGTTCACCTGCACTTCCTTAGCCCCACTAATGGTACATCCGGCCCCACATTTACTTTTTCAGCTCATCTTGTGGCGCACCTGGCCTAGACTGAAATGTTGGCGTGAAAAGAGCATATGTTTGTGTTTTGTCAGGTTTGTCGGGTATTTACTATTTTCTTTATGTAATAAATTTGTATTAACAAAAGTTGATAGATTATTAAATAGGTTTGTCAAAAGAATATATATTTATAGTGATAGACACAATTCCCAACATGCGTATAAATATACGTATATATTTTATAAACAAAACTATCGTGATAAGACGTGTAAAATATCATTATTATCCATTTGATATGATAACCTTTAAATACGTAAGTTTATAAGGAAGTAAATAGTTTTTTATATTTACAAGTACAAGATTGTATAGTAATTTGATTTTATTCTATTATAGACTAAACATGCTTATAATTCTGTCTCCGATTTTCATGAAATATTCAATTTAAAATCATGCTTTATAAGTAAATATTCTTATTTATATGCAAATTAAAGTCAATTGATGTTGTAATCTAAAGAAAGGAAACATTTATCTACATAATATACAAATCAATAATAGAAATGTTTTGAATTAGGAATTAGGAATTACTATTTGCCTGTAACTCAAACTATGTAAGAAAGGTAAAATACATTAAAGTATTTAAATTAATAAATACATCAATACATCAAACCAATGAAGGAAACATTTATTTACTATAAGGTTATATAGCGGACAATAACAAATGGTGTGGCTAAAAAATGGTCTAACTTGGATCATAGTTAACAACTGATTAATATTTGAGGATCTTCAATTTTGTTCACTTTATTGGTTTGTTTAACATTAATATAAAGGAAAACGGAAAAATTGAACACATTTTAAGTTCTCCAACGTTTATCCACCTTTATGCCACTTGATGTCCAATAACCTTGAATCAGGCGATTTATATTGTCAAATTCCAACTGCTTGGACAATATCACTGTCATATTTTTTTATATTTGAAAATTGTGACTGCTTTTTAAGAGAGAATTAGGTCTCACTTCCCTGGTAGAAGTTCATGTGTTTAACTTGAGTTGCCAGGGGTTTTTTGTATTGTGATTTGAACATGGACGGATATGTTTGTGTTTGATTTGTCAAGGCTGTTTTCTAATTGCCTTGACTTAAGCTTCATTATAAAAAGTTCATTATTAATGGTGAAAACACTTGCATATCAATTGTAAAGTGACGATGTATATCATAATTATTGAGTTTTTTCATATAGTATCTTAAGAATGTTCAAAGAAAATCAAATCACTTTTTAACATTATATGTATATTACATTTATGTATTGCAATGATTTCCTAAGAAATGGCTGTATGAAAAGTAAACCAACAGCTGAACATTTTACGTTTCTTGTATGATTCGAAACAATTCAGAACTGGCTATTCTACATGTTGAATACACTATTTGATTTATACTAACAAAACACAATTGCTTCAAAATACAGTGTAAGAAGAACCTTAATCTAAAATACCATAGTAAACTTGTTAAGTAATTCTCGATATGATATGTTGTAAACCTATAATGTTTGGATTCGACAATGCTCGCGCGTCGACTCATCGAATCGATCGCTGATATCATTTGTCCCTCTGTTAATTAAAGGGCTGTTTGGCAATACCTAATTGCTCAATTCAGATTGAAGGCTTTTCGGAGAAAACTCTTGTCCAGAAACACCAGTTTATGTTAACTATAAACAACCGGTTTTAAATGGCGAAGTCTTCAACATTTTTCAACAGTTGCCCAAAGATTTATTGCACGACAGAGATTTTGAGCATCACCTTTCTGTAGCAGCATCTCTGCACATGATCACCACATGCTAGTGAACCTTAAATAACTGGTGCATGTACTTTAAATAGAAATTAAGTAAATGATAGGGCTGGGTAACTGTCTCATTTCATAAATGGCCGAACACCTTCCATCTAATTACCTAGTTTTTTGTTCGTTCATGAACATCAAACAAGTAATAGATAAATGTAAACAAATGTCCATAAAAGTGAAATATATATGTATTAAAATGGAAAAATCCATTTGATGTGAATCTTTATTTTTATGATACGATTACAATGATACAATGAGTTATAACCTCGAAAATCGAAAAGTAATTTTTTTAATCCTTTTTATTTCAATGGGATATTAATTTCTTTGTAATGTAATTGAAAAGCGAAGGTGAATTACATAAGCCAAAAGGTATACGTTGAAATTGAAAAAAATATTTTATTGCATACAAATCCATTCAAGTTAAATAAAAAAAAACCCAGAGATAAAATGAAAATGAATGCTTCTTTGTTCTTAAATATGAGACGACAGAATAATCAAAGAGATATTAATTATACTATGGAGGAGAATCCGATGAAATGATGTTAATTTAAATAATATAGTATTTACACTACATCCACGTCTTTATCACTGATATTCTTCTTCTGATAACGGGTTTGATGTGACATTGGTATTAGCTTACTATGCATTAAGACAGAAGCAAGAGTTATTGAATTTTATACATTTCATTTATAATTAAACACAAAACCGTGATATTGTAGCAAAGTACTAGTTGAAGCATGTTTAGTTAATGCCCTATATATGGTTAATTATTAATTAATATTTCAATAGGGACAGAGACTTACGTTGATGGTAATGTAAATATTAACATAAACTAAAGGAATATACAAAACAATCAACTTCTGTTTCGTAGAATCTGATATCTTATCAGTAGTATTATATCGAAAAAGGACCTTGATACGGTCTGCAGGAAAAGACTAGTTTTTTATTTACATTTTCAAAAATGTCTTTATTGATTACTGTTGATAAATGTTTTTTGAATGAAAACTATAAGTGCATATTGTATATATTGTTTTCAATATATTCACCGACTATATTGTGTGTCCATAGAATAAGCCCTTACTGTGTTTGAATCACACGATACTGTTTTGTCCAATGATACACAAATATCTCACAACATATGTTTGTACTTTCTTCTTTTTTCCTTATTTCTATAACTCAATTTGCCAGTGCAAGTTTTTACTTTGGTTTTGGATTGCGATTTGGACATGGTATGTTTGGGATTCATGTTCTATGTTTTATTATTGTTATTAACATGTATCATTATTATTGTTCTTGCTAGGGATGTCTAGCCACTTGCTGTGAAATGAATATTTTAGTTGTTATGAAGATGTCACAGTATGTAAGTTTTGGCACCGAAGCAGCACAGATACAATTGACAAGATATGAATATTAAACTTAATGCTAGTATTTTTTTTGGTATTTGTATTTTTTATTCATCATCCAAATATTACATTCGTCTACATTTTACACATTGATATAAGCACATAAATTAATACATATGAGACAGATTAATTAAAAAGAAAATTCATCAAATCCCAATTTTTTATAATATTTTCTTTTTTTCTGAGGCTATACATAAATGTAGAGGATAATTCGATATTCCTATAGGTTTTGATCAGCTGTAATGCACCTTCATAGTTTGGCATCGTATCCCTGAATTTACATAGATATATATATCGTTTAATGAGAAGAAAGCAAAGATTTACTATCTCACTTTGTGAAATAGTATATATACCAAAATGAAATAAACGGCTTTTTTGTCAATTTTGATATTACCTTTGACGTTTAAATCATCCAGAAAGCGATACCAAACTGTTCTTACAATATAACATTCATAAAATAAGTGTATTAGAGATTCTCTAGTTTCAGAACAGAAGGTGCATAACTCTGTATCAATTAACTTACATCTGTAAAGTTTTGAGTTTGTAAATATTATATTATGGTTTATCTTAAACTGTAAGGACTGCAGTTTTGTATCATCAGTTATTTTGAAAGGTGAGGCGTATATTTCTATCCATTCTTTTTCTTTTATTTCCAGATTTAGTTTTTTATTAAAAGACTCCTGAACTTTACTTGGAGTTTCCATCACTGTTTCAATAAGTTTCTTGTAAATAGTTCTTGTAACTTTTTCATTCTTTTTTAGTAACTCGATATTCTCATTTGTCACTTGTCTTTCACGGGGGAGATTTCGCAGTAATGATTTCCATTGTTTTGGAATTGCATGTAATAAGCTTATATATTTCAGAGGGTTAATATGAAAATGATATTTTTCACTGCAATCCTTACAGTTCAAGAAAACACCGTGTTCATCTATTATGTCATTTATGAAAAATATACCATTATCTAACATTTCATTATACATAACTATCTTGTTGTCGACTTTAATAAGTGGATTGTACCAAAGAGGTTGGGATAATATGTCAGTTGGGGATGTGATGAAGTTTGAGTTATTAAGTTTTGCCCAACTTTGAAACACGTCCTTCCAAAAAGTACTAAAAGATAATGAACATTCTTTTATTCCTCCTTCACACAAAAATAAAATATTATTCCCCCCATATTTTTCTAGGTTGTCTAATAACAAAATTTTCCAGCCAGATACAAAAAGCGGATCAATCAGTTTCTTAATCCATGAAAATTTTAGCGCTCGACAGAATGATTCGATGTGGGGAACACGAAGTCCTCCGTATGCATGATCATTATACATTATTGTTCTTTTCACTTTGTCCATTTTTCCATTCCAAATGAAATTAAATATACAACTTTGAATTTCTTGTAAAATACTTTTTGGGGGATCAGGAAGTGTTGAAAAAATTTGGATGAATACAGGTAAAGCTACTGTTTTAATACAGTGACTTTCCCCATCAAAGAAAGATTTCGATATGACCAATTTGACAGAATATTTTTGAAGGATTTTAGTTTTTCAGTATAATTTTCAATATAACACATATCTAACTGTAAGTTAAATTTTATTCCAGCAGCTTAAATTTTCCGGTGTGATTCCATTTTAGTTTTTTATTTGTGTTTAATTCTTCACCACATCCCCTCTTGGCCCCAATCCAGATTACCTCCGTTTTATCAAAGTTTGCTCTTAAGCCAGAACAGTCGCCAAAGTCGCCAAAGTCGCCAATTAATTCTATTGCTGAATTCAATGATTTCTCGTCATCTGCTAAAGTGAGATTGGTATCGTCCGCGTATTGGCCAATCAAATATTCAGAATCATTAATGTTGATCCCATTGATATTTGGGTTCTGTTTAATAGCCGCACTCAAGAGTTCAACAGATATTATGAATAAATATGGCGATAAAGGGTCTCCTTGTCTGACACCTCTTTGAACTTTGAAAAAATTTGAGCAGAAGCCATTGTACTGCGTACAGCTTGAGATGTCATTATAAAAGGTTTTAAACCATCTGATAATGGAATTACCGTATCCAAAAACAAGAGAGATTTTTCAATAAATGACCATTCAATAGAATCAAATGCCTTTTCAAAGTCAAGGAGAAGAAGAATTCCAGGAAAATTCTCTTCTTCAGTTTTTTCAATAATATCATGCACCAAACGTGTAGTTTCTCCAATAAAACGATTCTTAATAAATCCTGTTTGTGTTTTAGAGATAATGGGGTCTAAAGTTTTTTTAATTCGATTTGCTATAACTGAAGAGGCAATTTTATAATCAACATTTAAAAGCGAGATTGGTCGCCAGTTTTTTAAATAAAATTTTGATTTTCCTTCTTTTGGTATGCATGTTATTACACCTTGTCTTTGAGTGACCGAGAATTTCCCGTGAATATATCCATAATTTAATGCATTCGCGACATACTCTTTGACATCATTCCAAAAAAATTTGTAAAATTCTGTTGTAAGTCCATCTAAACCAGGAGATTTTCCATTTTTCATTTTTGATAAGGCTTGTGCGCATTCCGAAATTGTAAGTATACCTTCTATTGAATCAGAAGTGTCAGAGTCCAATAAATTTAAAAAAGCATTTTCCTTATCAAAAAATAGTTTCTCTTTATCTTCATATGAAACATTTCGTGGCGTATATAAGTTTTTGTAAAAATCTTTTTGAGCATTAATGATATCAGTTTGATCAGTTATTTCATTACCATCATCTAATATTAATTTTGACATAGTTTTTTCTACAAAGTTTCTTTTTTCCAAATTACAAAAATATTTTGTACTTTTGTCCCTTCAACTAGCCATTTTGCTTTTGCTCTCATGATTAAACCCCTTATTTTTTCCTCTCTAACATCACTTAGCTCTTTTTCATTTTTTTCTATTTCATCCCTTGACACTTCTGGTTCTTTAGAGAATAAATATTTTAATTTATTTTCTATATTTTTTCTTTTTCAATACTTTTTTTCTTTTTATGTGAGGAGTATGAAATGGTCTGACCTCTTAATTTAATTTGATCATTTCCCACAATAATTGGTCATTTATTGAATATATGAGTTCATCATTGTCAGCCCCCCATTACAAAGATAGTCATTACATGTACGATGAATGCAGTTCCGTGCGATATTTATGTATTCCTTATCATAGAGTAGACCATTATTAAATTTCCACGTTCCGCGACCCTTTTCATTATTTGTAAATTTCAAAGTGATGTTAACAGGAGAGTGGTCAGATTTGTAAGCGATATCAATTTCGGCATCAATTAAAAATTGTTGCAAATCGGCTGAGACTAAGAAGTAGTCTAATCTACTTAATTTTTGTTTTTTATCTTTTGGACCTCGCCAAGTGTATCTTCTAATACAAGGATAAAGCTCTCTCCAAACATCAAGTAAATCAAATTCAGACATCAAAGATTCATTTCAAAGATTTTTTGTTGGATTGGGATTGTTTCTGTTGCTGTAGTTCAATGTATCCAGATCATAATTTAAAGGTACATTAAAATCACCACCAATAATAATTGAACTATTGCCAATGACATTAATGTTCGCAATCAATTTATTGAAAAATTCTGGTTTGTCTGTGTTTGGTCCATATATAGCTATCAGAGTTATTTTTTTATTCTGAGTTAAAACATTTAGAATAAGAAAATTTCCATTAGGATCTTTAATTTGGTCAAGAATGTCAAATTTGAAAGAATTACGGAATAATATTGCGACACCGCGACTGTTGCTGGCATAAGAGCAAAACTTTGCTTCATGTCTCTACTCAGTTTTCCAATAATTTTCCATGTCTTCAGTAGAATGTGTATCTATTAAAAATGAGATGTCGTAATTTTTCCTACATCTATCAAATAAATCTTTTCTTTTTAAGTAGTCTGAATATAATCCTCTACAGTTTAATGATCCAATTTTTAGATTACTCATAGCAAATATGTATGTTCAAATGACAGAAGAAAAGGGATGCATTATTTATAGTAGTATAGCTATATACCATAAGTGTAATTGATAATATTGGATGATGATTTATTCCAAGTGTAATTTTCAAAACCCCCCTACCCAAACTTCCATTCGTTTTAGGTACCGTTATTATTTTTGTAGTGGCCTCTTAGCTCAATAAATTAACAAAAAAACTAACATAACATTCTTAATGAAAAGTTTAACAATAGAAAAAAAACCTCTGTTTTCTTAGACACATTTCAATGTTGGCGCATATATATCTAATTATATATACACACATACATATACACACATACACACACACACACAATATATATATATATATATATATATATATATATATATATTATATATATTAACCAGAGAAGCATAACAAATGCAGTAGACCTAGCTAATTTAATTATTGGCAAAAAACGTAGGGAATTTTTCATCTCTAACAGCCATCAACAGTTTTCCAAATTGGTTTTCTCCAGGTGTAAAAATATTCCCCGTGCCCCAAAAATTATGGGGAACATTGTGAACAATGTTGCAATTAATCGCATTGTGAAGAGAATGGCGAAATTCTGGTGAGGATTCAAATTTTAGGTACAAAATTTCTTTCATAATTCCCAATTTTTTGCTGTACCATATATATGAAGTGGGGCATTTCCGTATAAATTTTGATAAACGTTTAGCATCTCTAGCAGTTTCAGCTACGCGGATGTCATCCGCTAAATCTAAATAATGGAAGAAAATAGATTTTTTATATTGATATAAGTGTTCAGCACACAGTGTGTGTGTTTGTAGGTCAATGAGTAATATGCGATGACCTTCCCTAATTTGCATATAATTCTCTCAACTC
Organism: Anadara kagoshimensis; assembly: GCA_021292105.1. Classification (NCBI taxonomy): domain Eukaryota; kingdom Metazoa; phylum Mollusca; class Bivalvia; order Arcoida; family Arcidae; genus Anadara; species Anadara kagoshimensis. Next base: position 4,281,428 of record CM037860.1, on the reverse strand, counting down.
TGATTGGGTAATACATGACCCGGCCTTCCTGATTTGCATATCAGCGGAACCGGTATATGTTACAGTACAGCTGTTAGTTGTATTTTGTAATTTAAATATATATATATATATATATAGATAAGAATCAATCGACTTCTGGCGACTCTAGAACACGTATGTATCCGCCTTGACGGATGAAAGTGTATTGGTTATGCCATTATATGCGGGGTAATTATATAGTATGTCACCAATCAGAAAATTAGGTCAACCACGTGTACATGGAAAATATAAACAAACAATAATTATTCATCATATGTGTATGTTTCAAAATACCAAAAATAGAAAGAGAAATAGCATTTGAAACAAAAAAACAGATAGTTTTAAACAAAAAACATTCTGATGATCCGTTTTGTAAAGTAGTCAATAATTATACAGTTAATAAAGCACTGAAAGTCAAGGAGTTTAGAGTCTCTTTTTTCAGATTATTTCCTTTTGATAAGTTTCACAAACGGGTAATCTTTAATGTAAATCAACTTGGCTTTTTTCTTTTCCTCTGGTGGAAGCTGAGCTCTTTCACTTAGTAACTGAGACCTTAATTTGCTAGTCTCCGGTGCGAGGTCTGGAGTGACGCTGAAGCCAGACCCCGGGGGTAACTTCATGGCTTTATATAAAACGTCATCCCTATCTATTAGGCTACAGAATCTGACAATGATGTTTCTCTTGGATTCATCCCCGCTAGGCAAACGATGAACTGCTTGAAAAATCATGCTGTCAATGATTTTATCTTGGATTTTGAGGGTATTTTTCAAAAAGTACCGTATAGCTTTTTCGGTCTCTCTGGAATTTTCCTTTAGTATTCCTGGAACCCCCCTGACCACAAGATTCCATTTCCTACCCCAGTTTTCTAGTTTGAGGCGCTCAATTTTCTCACCTTCAATTTTCTCATCAATGTCCGGTAACGTTTTCTCCTGTATATTCCTCAGAGATTCTTCTGTGAACTCCCTGTAAGTTTCCAGGCCTTTTACTCTTTCCGTAACCTCGGAAATTTCTGCTTGCTTTGAGGCCACAGTGCTATCCAGCTTTTTATGCAATAATTTGAAACATTCAGTGAAGCTTTTACCGTCATAAACATTCTCATTATCACCCATGCTGGTTACGTTCTATATAATGCTAGTAGACTACTAGTATACTGTTTGGTATATGTAAACACACCAGTATCCCGTGCAGGTTATGGTGACGGGTGAACAGGTAGACAATAGAATATGTTTTATATGATATATCGTCAATATTCAAATTCAAACTAACGTTTTTTTTGGGAAATATATAATGTTTCAATCAGTATTCAACCAATGACTTACTAAATAACTGTCTATGTTAGGTCCTTATACAACTTTTTGAATAAAAATTCAGAGCCTTGAGATCCACACCCTACCTGTTCTACATACTACCGGAAGTCCCTTAATGCTAGTATTTGTGTCCTATCGAGTGTGCAAAAATTAGACAAGTGCTAGATAATATTTAGGAGAGCTGTTTAATTATATTCACTGCTTGTTGTTTACATCTGCTTCTGTGCGGAAACTTTATTCCAACATCTCCTACACCAAAAATGTTTGTTGTACACTGTGTTATGTAGCACCGCAAATCAACCCGTTTTGGTTTACGGATTTGTTGTGATTGTGGTCAATCAAACGTTTTTCAGAACCTTCTTATGTTATTTGCGGCTCTGTCTGCTGTTCAGGATATAATATACCCGGTTACATTTAACACAGTATTCGATACTAGGATTATTCTATGTACAAATCTATTTACAATCATGAACAAACATACCAATCAATGTCAAAATCACAATCTAAAAGCGAGGTTAAAACTTTGAAGCTGGCAACTAAAGTTAAAACACGTGAACACCCACCAGGGAAATTGGACCATGTGCTCCAGAAGGGTAAGCACCTCACGTCATAGCTAGCTACACTCGCCACGTGTGTAACAACATGGAGAATAAAAGGTTCATGAAACTATGGGACGTCAAATATATTGAGGTAATTTTGGATGCAGAGACATCATCAACAATATTGTGATGACGGTCATAATTTTTTAGGGAATTGGTAAGCCAAGGTTTGCAATATCCATCCATCAACAATTTATTTGTGATCAGCTTGATTTGTTTTATAAATTTCCGTAGCGGGAACAAGATCTACCATAGCGAATTTTTTTGTGAAAGAAATGCACCATAAGGAGGATAATCGTCGAATTACATTTTGATAATCGTCTAGTACAACTGGTATAATATGTAATTTTAAACTAGTACCAACAGTCAAATATTGCCTTAAAAGTGGATGTATTTCATTATATTGCTAGATGTTATAAATGAGGTTTTCAAACTCCACAGACGCAATTATATCTTTATTTGTACTTTATCATCATCTTGTGTTTAAAAGTTAAAGCTTTAAATGGTTTCCGTGATGTACTGGACATCTTCTAAAAGCTACATCTAATATGCTGCTTTGTAAATTGTAAATTATATTAGTTGGTCGAGGAATCTGAGTATTTACCTAACGTATATTTATTTACCTGAGATATCTACAGTTACTGTTCCCAAAATCATGCAAAATCAGGCTCGAAAAATATTGAGCATTTTAAACAAGATTTCATTCGGTAATGCTATAAGAGTTTTTGTATGTTTGCATTTAAATTTCTCTAAAACAGCACAAATAAATGCCTAGTTGTGAGTAAAATTAATGAAATACTTGTTTGTTCTTTTGTGATTTTTTTTTGAAAATGCTTACAAAAATAACCTATGCATTGATTAGCACGTAATAATATTATTTATTTTTTTAGTAACCTCTCTGTGCTCTAAATAATCAGTGTTGATTAAATGCTGTTAGAATGTTGGATCAATAACTGCAGTCAGTACAACCTTTATTATAATAGATGGAGTCTATATCCATGCATAAATGCATATACACATTTCCAAAACAATGCACTATATCATGCGTTGCGTTGCAAATATGAAAAATGTAATACACCTTCGCCAGTAATTAATTTAAAAAACTGCATTGATAATACAACCACGGCTGTTATCCTGTTATCTTTGTTTAAAAGCTTTTAGATTTAAATATAATATTTCCTTTTCAAAACGTTGTTCCGACTTTTCAACTTAATGGATTTTATTAACTATACGTGCAACAAAACATCAAACAATGGGACTTAAATTTAAAAAAAATGTAAAACAAAAATTCACATATCTCTTCCTTAAGATACAAATTTCAAAATGCACCGTAATTCGCAAAACCATTGAAGTTTTAATAAATGTAAATGGTGCTATCTGTATAGATCAGCTGTTTTTTTAGAAAAAAAACAATGAATACAAGAACACAGATTTTCTGCAGCTTTGTTGGTTTTTATATTGTTGTCGCAGATTTTAGCAACGAGGAAACGTAACTGTATTTTACCCACAATCATACCTTTCTGTCTAACGCCTACCGAACATCGCGCTCTGAAATCATAGTCAAGGTGACATTGAAAATTTATGAACAAATTTTCAAGGGTACCAAGTTTGATCTTCGGACCAGTTAATATAGTAAATGTAAATAAATGAGGATTTGTTGATAAAATTTCTTAAAATATAAAGTTAAAAGTTTCTTATTAACGACAAGTTATCCGGATTGATAGTTAATACGGTATGCAACATTTTTTGCAGTATAAAATTTGCTTTATGACCGTCATCACACTATTGTTGATAAATATTGTCTCTTATCCAAAATTATCTTTGACGTGTCATAATTCAATATATCTTTAATTCTAAATTTCGATTTCACACGTTTCGGGTGTAAATATCTAAAAAGGAAAGCTTTTCCCGTACGAAGCACCCGGTTTCATTTCACTTATGGGAGTTTGCGACTTGGACAAGTGTGTATTTTTTTGTTTTTCATTTTTCTTTGCTTTTGTGATTGCCATTTGAACAAGGACCGGTAGATTTTTTCTATGTAAAAGAAGTGATACAAGATCTCCTCCTTTTAGTTGTGTGGATGATGAATTATTCTCAAACTTCCATCTCAATCTCTCTTTTTCCTTTGCTAAGGTTACCCAATAAACCTTTAACGTACTGAACATCTGATTGCTTTATAGTTATACACTATTTTGAACGATCAGCACATTTTACGACAATAAATAACCAGAACTCTTGGGAAATAACTTCTTTTGCCATATAAACAAATTTGTTTCAAATATTTTACAACATTTTTTATACGATTTAAGGAACATTAATTAAATTTAACAAGTTGATATTGTAAAACCTGGATTTAATGTTCTATCATCCATTGTCTTTGGTAATAATGTCTAATGAAACTTAGTTGTAAACGCATCCCTTCTAATCCCACCAGGCACATAAGTCACAGAATCGTTGGTAATATGTCGTCTGTTTCACCATAGAATGACTGATATTTCTGAATTACGAATTACAATTTGTACAAATGGTTGGACGTATCAAGAATCTTGTCTCTTGAATATTAGCAACAAATTGGAATGTAGATTTTTGATAAGAAACATGTACAATTTTGTTGAAATGGGCATTTAGTGTATCATTGCGTACAAAACTTAGTGCAAAAACATAATTATGTCGTTATGTCAATATGGGTTATTTTTCAATCCTATATTCAATCTCATCCTTCCTTCGAGTGGACTGAAGAGCCAGCTTATTTTATTAAGTTGGTGGTACTCGATGAACGTATAACCATATGAGAAATATCTTTGTAGATTTGTATGTTTTGTCTTTTTTTATATTCGTAGTACCATTTATTCAACCCACCACTCACAAATTGTAGGTATAACTCAACATGAGAAAATTTTAAAGAACGGTTGATTTTTGCATATCAATACTCATTATGAATATGATAGGATTGTATAAATTATCCAAAAATAAGAATATAACAAAGAAAACCTTATAAGCCTATTCTGCATCTTTAAAATACAGATATCGAGGCTTATCAAGGTTAGAGCAAGATAACAAATTGTTTGGTATTATAGTGTTCAACACATTTCATTTTAATTATGCGAACAGTTATGGCGAAATGTATAATCGTTAAACTAAGAAATATAAAATCAGACACAAATGATAAATTTAGAGCATGACTTATATCATGATAAGTATGTACAAGATTCATGTCCTCTTCGTATATGGATTAATTTGCTCAAACGATTTAGAAGCAGGTTAACCGTCGATTATTAATATTATGTTTCCGTAATTTCAATTTGGTATTCATTTCCTGTTTATTAATGCAGTAAATGGTTGCTCTTTGTCAATGTCCTAATGACAGTAAATCACAAGTTCAATAATGGAGACACAAATTGTAATATACATATGGTTGAAGACAAATTTGTCAGTTTCAAGGTTTTTGCTTTCCTTCTGGATTTTGATTTAGACAAGAATTAGTATGTCTGTTTTTGATTTCCAATGTATGGTTCATTTGATCCGCTTGCTGAAATACAAAAAATAACTCGTTGAACCAAAGATTTATCCCCCTGGAAAATAATTTTATCATCAATAAAAATTCATGACAACGACAAAATACAAAGAAAAGCAACAAACATCGCTAACTTTGTCTTATCGCCAAACTTTAGACTGAGTTTTTACTTTGTTCTGTATGTGTATACCGGTATTCAGGAAACAAAATGACAAAAACCTGAAGATCATTATTGAAATTACTGCTATATGTATTTGGAAAAAAGCTTCTGTTGACTTTATTGTTTTAACTTACCAAAGCTAATGGTTATATCCTTTCTCAGCGAGAATCATCTCAACGACAATGATACATCAACACCTCAAGAACGAGCATATAGAACATGGACATTACTAAATGAACTAATGTCAGAAGACATTATCTGTAAAGCTAAAATCCATATATGAGTTTAAAATGGGTTTAATATTGCATATAAAAGTATCGGAAGTTATTATTATTGAAATTTGGACAAATAAGTTTCACAGTGCTTCCCACGCCACCTACAATTAGAATGTTAAGATATAAATAATTTCAATTACGACAGAAAAACATTGAACAAGTAACGTTTTATAAAATATGGTTGGTAAAATATTTACATTTTTCGTATTTATGGATTTTATGAAATATTTACTTAACAATACATAAATTAAAATGAATCGAATACGATGGAATATAATTGCTTTGTGAATGAAACAGCTAGTTTAAGATCATCTGTTCAAAATCTGCACTTTTAGAAAGTGGGCACAAACCTATAAAGTACACATGGTTTGTACTATGCACTTTTATCACCTCACTTCTTTCATGGAATTCAAATGATTCACTTAATCTGCCAGTTTTTACTATTTTACTTTGCTTTTGAGATTGTGATTTGAATATGAACAGGCATGTTTGTTTTTTATCATTCTTCAGATGTTGTTAGATAGCCATAAATTTTTATGATATGTCATAATAAACAAATGCGCATTCCAATGTTCAGTCACCTAAATTTGTTATGTAACATGTAAAATATGATTTTATTACAGATTAAAGCTATGCCACATATAAGGTTGTTACATGTGTTTTGTGGACTACTCCTTACTGTGGTTCTTTCTTGGAAATTAGGTGAGTATAACAAAAATGTTTGTATCAGTTGATAGATGTGTTTAAAAGATACCTGAATGTGGACATGACTTGTTATATTTTTGTTGTAATACCGAGTATACTACGTTTATATGTATCCAAAATAAATTAGTTCTGTTTTGATTGCTGTTAAAACCTGTTTCGGTTCATGTTAAAAATCTACATTTTATCAAAATATCAATAGCTGGTAGTAAAAATGTTTATAATTACTTTTATCACATCACTATGAAATGACAATTACTGGTAAAAGGTTTTGATTAATGTATAAATATCACAAGTTTTTAATCAAATATTAATAGTTAATATATACCAATTGTTTTCTTTTTTAGACATAACGTCGGCTCGATCACTATCACAGGGCGATTTCTTCCCACAGTCTTTTGTGAAAAGGAATTGTAAGTATGAAATCATTATTTCAGGGTGTGATCTTTTGACCAAAGTCTAGGTACTATTCTATTGCGCCAAATTTCAATTCGTATTTGAAAATCGATGTCTGAATGGTATAAAGATAAGCGTTTTAATCACATAGTTGCGAGTCAAACAAACACAGATAATGCAGGCAGATGTAGATAGCTAGACACTTACCCTTCTAGAGCAGCCGTCCTCACGTCCCCGGTGGTGGTTCGTGTGTTTTAAATTTGCCGATTTCCTGCGTTTGCTTTGCTTTGGGGTTATATTTGAAAATGGATGGGTTTGTTTGTAATTGATAGTGGTATTTGAAATTCTAAGACCAATGGTTATTCTCTGGACCTCCTGTGTCTTAACCATCCGAGCACTGAGCACCTTAATACAAGTTAAAGAATTTTTGTCTCACAATCAATTTTTCTATTGTCAGCTTTTCTTTTCTATGCAGCAATATAACTGCTTCTCCTGCTTATGGTGTATTTGTTTCCCAATTAATACGCTATGGTAAATTGTTCTCACTACGGGAGCTTTATAAAACGAATCAGGCTGCTTACAAATAAATTGTTGAGCCAGGGATATTGCAAGCCTAGGCTTATAAGGGCCCTAAATTTGTGTTATGGCCGCCATCACTGTATTGATGGTAGGTTTGATGTTATTATGTCCAGGATTGCCCTAGATATACTAGTATTTGACGCCCCATAAATCCATGCTCTTTTCACTCACTTTTGATTACACACGTGGCGGGTGTATCTAGCTAACCAAGAGGTGCTTATCCTTCCGAGGCACCTGGCCTCGCTTCCGTGGTGGAATTTCATGTGTTTAACCTTAGTTGTCTGTTTCAAAGTTTTTACTTTACTTGTGGGTTTTGACTCGGACATGGATTAACATGTTTGTTTTTATCTGATGAAAATATCCATATTATTGCAGTTAAATTACTCGTTTTTGTTACTTTGTATCTTGAATAAAGTTTGTGATTTAATTAAAAGATTTAAAGATTCGATTTTAAATATTCGGAATTCTCCAGACAACATAATTTCAAGTGATATTCAAATCGACATTACGATACATTAGACAAATAATAAATTGTATTTAAAACCAACTACATTTGTTTGTAACACAAGGAATAAGATTAAAGTAAAAAGTATAATTAATGTGATTTTAAATATTAAAATTTCTTTTGTTTAAATCCCTTAATAGATCATATTGGAAAGATTAGGTCTGTTTCAAAGCACAAATGTTTTTATTTATAAAATCATTTCTGGCAACTTGTTAATCATTTGTCTACATATTCGGCAGACGACTAATTATGGGTTGTCTGCAGTTTATCATTCCTGGGATTTGCGTTACATGATGCTGTTATTGTGGGGATCTATTGGCGGCCATATTAAAGCATGTGGACAAATTGTCTGCCCTATTCCGTATTGACGAAAACAAAGTAACGAAAATGAACTTGTAATGTTTAATCATGTTTATATGATGATTGCATTTCTTCCTTTAATATTCAATTAATATATCCATACATCTTATTTTTTAAAGATTGCTTTAATTTATTTTATCGTTTTCTTTGTAAATTACGTTTTCATTTTGTGAGTGGATTGTATGGTCTCTTGAATTGATGTGGTACTTTCTAAATGTCTTGATAGTAGTATTGTTTACTTAAATCATGCACCTTTCAGCAGGTATTCATTATACTATATTGAAGAAACTCTTATTTTGATATATTTTGGTTGTTACACCCACAAATTCATATTGTTGTTCCCTTTCAAGAGACACTCGGACTATCAATGATGAAATCTCATGGATTTGTTTGTATTTCAGCTTGGTGGAGTAAGAAGTCTACAGACAATAATAATTTTAAAGGCTTACAACAAGGTATGGTTCATAATAAGTATACAGGTCAATGTCAAAATTAACGTCAACCCTATCGAAAATCAATTATCTAATTAGCTTTGATTAAAAAAGCAAATAATTTGGAGCTGAATGGTAAATGAACGACATTATAAAATAGAAAACAAGACAAAGAAACCAATCATTAAGTATTTAATATCGACTGAACACGTCTGGGAAGACTGTCGTATAACTTTTTAAGTATGTTCTTATTTATCCTGTACCAATGCTTTTTGACGCTTTTCCATAGATCAATGCGACGTCCCTTTTCAAAGCATCCCACAGATTTTCAATCGGACTCATATCTGGCGAGTTTGATGGCCGATCTAAAATGTGAATTTGTTTAGACTCTAGGAAACTATTTTGGAGCAATAGCCTTTTAGGATAATCAGTGTTGTTTTAAAAAAACAAATGTCAAAAAAGCAACAGAATCAACATATATGAAACCAATAAAGAAGGATGTTAACTTGCATTACTAGCTTCTTTGATCAGACACCACAATCTTCTTTCAACTGTACCTTTTGGCTGCCGCGAAATGATGACGAACCTTTCTGATTTTGTAAATATTTGAGTCATATTTTAAATGGTTTTTAATTTATTTGCCGGAAATTTTTGGTGCTTCCATTAAAAAATGGAACGAACTGAAGCCATTTATGATTTTCGTATAAAAAATGTTTTAAATAATGTTTCAGAACTGAAATTTACCTCAACAACTGAAAGAAATGCTGGATATTGAGAATTCAACGACAATTTGTAAATTTAAGGGGAGCAAATTCTTAAGAAAAAATTATGGAACTTCAGTTTAAACATTTTTGCTGCAAATCTGGCAGAATTGCAAGGCTGCAGGGGTGACGTTTATTTTGACACAGTAGGGGTGACGTTAATTTTGACATTGACCTGTATAACCATTCAGATATAGCTTACTATCAATCTAAAAGGTTATTTAATGGGTTTTAATAAACTCCGGTGCTCTAGCTTTTAAGACAGAATTAGCCGGTCAAGAATAAATTTTTGGTTAAATTTTTAAGTGTTCTGTTATTGACCACTATGTTCCATTGTTTAAATATACTATTGTACTTCAAATAATACTACAAACATTTATGAATAATAAATCAGAAACTTCTCTTGAATTTTTTGAATTTCTCATTTTTTATTTCTCTGATTGTGACATACGAAGAATGACTTGGGACTGTTCGATAGTCTTACAAGCATCATTTGACCTCATTTTGTCATTAAACCAACTACCTATCACAAATGTAAACCTATTGTCCCAATATATGTTTATCTTACATCAGCTGAAGCCAAGCCTTTTGTTTTAAATAGCTACAAAAATCTTTGTTTTATATATAAAACATAGGCATCAATTTTATATATGTGCTATACAAAACGTATTAAATGTAGGCATCTATTTCATTATACATGTTATTTATGGCGTTTGATCCTACTTTATCCAATTTATATAGAGAAAAAATACTTTAATGTTGCTACATATAAAATCCAATTTTCGCAGCGTTGACAATGTTTCGATCAGGCAAACACTATGGTTTCCGATACATTGGTTTAATCCGACAGTTACACTTTGTTTAAATTTACATTATTGCTTTTTCAAATTTGTCTAGCTGGTTGCATCCTTGATGCTAGACTTAACTGTAAGCTGAGTTGTTTATAATTGACATATATACTATAACAGTTTACATACATCAAATGTACATTATTTTTGAGAAATAGAGAACATTTTGCATTGATACCAATGGAACAAATTTGATCTTGTATCTGTATCTGTTATATAGAAAACTTATTCAGTCCTGATACTTTATACACATGCATGTATATTAATGTTTTTCAAAACTAGCGTTTTCAGTTTTTTTACGAATTCTAAGATTTTCAATCTATTGTTATGATGTCTCTTTTCGAAATATGTTGAAAATATAAATCAATATATATCTATATTTCAGGATTACCAGAGCACCAGGATACTTCAGAATGTTCTGTAGCCTTATCTGTTTATAGTAAGTTTGTATTCTTCTTAAAATTCTACAAAACTACATACCATAATCTTTTAACAAATGTCGTTTGTACAATAGGCAAAAAGACACCCACCCATTTACAATAGGGTAATTAATATTGATGTATTTCTTTGTTTAAAAATATAATATAATCTTGCCGCTAAATAAAATGCATTTGACAATAAAATAAACAAGCTATGTATTAAATGAGGAAAATATAATACCAATGGCAGATCGTCTCTGGATCGCTCATATAAATTCCGTACTATGGTCTTTAACAACATTGTAATAAGAAGTTAGTTCAACCAATACCTATCTTAGAACCATCTGAACATTAAAGATACAAAACCTTATCATACAATCATTCCAGATAATATATCTAGAATATTTAATCAGGCATTTTACCTTGACTTCTAACTATTTTTGAAGCGCTGAACATCAATATCTATTATTTATATCGAATTAACCGGAGATGATAAGCAATTTAGTAAACATCATTAGCTATGGTTTTGGTCCATCAAACATTTTTCAGATTCTTCTATCGTGATTACTTATATTCCATCTCATGACAAACGTGATGATTTCAAATTTTCTATTTTCAACTTTCATTTTCTATGCAGCAATATACCTGCTTCCCCTGCTAATGCTGTATTTGCTTCCCAATTAATATGCTATGGTAGAGCTTGTTCACACTACGGGGTATTTGTACGAAGCAAGCTGCTTGTTAACTCAGGTATATCGCAAGCCTAGGCTTATCAAGGCCCTCAAAAAGTTTTATGGCCGTCATCACAGTATTGTTGATAAGTTTGGTGTCTCTGTATCAGGGATTGGCCTGAATACATTTGACGTCCCTTAGTTCCATATTCCGTTCACACAATTTTAATTACACACGTGAACGGTGTAGCTAACTAAACAGGAGGTGCTTACCCTTCCGGAGAACCCGGTCTCAATTCCTTGGTGGAAGTTCATGTGTCCTACCTACTTGTCAGTTCCAAAGTTTTTACTTTGCTTCTGGATTGTGATTCGGACATGGATAAGTATGTTTGTTTTTGACATATATTATGTAGAGCATAACACTTCCCGGTGTAAAACTGTTTTAAGATGTTATTATCCTCTGTACTTTGTATGGTTGATGAGCGCGAAAACTGATACTAGAACTGAATTAAATTTTTATTTCCACGAATTTGAAGTCTATTGTCAGTTCATTCACCCAATCGCATTGTACATTTTGTTTTGTACTTATATAGCCTAATGAGCGTACTACTTATTTGTCAAAGGTTTCTGTCTTGCCTGCAGTTTATCGAACGGATATGTTCAGAAAAGCTTCAAAACATATATACTAGTAGTAATTAGTTGCGATACGTTTAACTAGCACGGCAATGATCATCTAGTGGTTTACTTTAGGACACACTTTGATGTGTTTTATAATGACCGAATAGATAAACATTTCCCATTAAAATGGACATTGTAATCAAATTGAATTATTTATTTGCCTATAGTCAATCATTTTTAGAACCGTCTGTATGCTAACGAAAGTCCTTTATGGATTTGAGCGGGTTTGGATTTGCCTAAACACACAAATGTTTCGTTATACTAAGTTTTGTGATGTAAGTTATAGACTATGAAGACAACCTTTCTGTCGTTCCCTGTCCTGTAAGGCAGCTGAGTACATAAATGTATTTGGAAAAACACATTTTACAAAATGATCGTCAAATCACAATGATATTTCAGCAGTTTATTCAACCTTTCATTACAAATATTATTCTGGTCATATATTCAAAAGGAGAACAAAGATTGTCGTCATACGATAAACGAAACAAATGGAATGTTAATAAAATAAACGATGAATTCCATTTCTATACTGAACCAATTACATATACATTGTATTATTTGTGTCTTCAAATTAAAGCTTAAAATCTTCATTTACTATAGTATAATATTAATAACATCAATTAGATATATTACATCTGAAATATTTATAATACCATTATATTTTAAAAATTGCTCATAATGAAGGAGAAAAGGTAGATAGATTATTTACCACTAATACCATTCAATCATACTATTACTAGTCCACTACTAAATGTTTTAAGGGAATAAAAGTAGGTTATAGAATAAAGAGGAAATCCATGTCATTTCCATGTTTTACAATGACGTCAGTTTAAGTACTTTTGGTATGTATACCCTAATTTTTACAACAAGTCGTGCCCAAACTCTTCAACTTTAATGTGACTATAATACTTATCCGTGCTATGATTACTCTAAACAAAAATATTTATTATTGTTATTCCACGTAAACGTTTTATATCTAGTAGTATTGAAAGCGAAAATTAATTCAACTTCGCCTCAAATGATGCAAATAAGCCAAAGGTTTTTGGTATTCAAGCGTTCAACCATTACAACTATGTCCTATGAATTTATGATGTTACAAAAGTACAAATCTTAAGGTCAGAATATTGTCGTCAGTGAAATATGGTATTGGTATTCTGATTTGAATGGGTGGGGTTTTATTATAACGCCCCTACACTTTGTTTTTAAACACTAACTTTTACCTCATAATTAATAGATATTATGACGTTAATAACTAAAGTTCTCTGTACAAGTGTGAACAATTAAATAATCTTTTGAAAAGTAAAAGATTTTACTTTGCTTTTGGGATTGTGGACCAGTATGTTTGTGTTTGATTAGTTTAATTGAATGACGTCATAAAGAACTTTAAATCAATTTAATAACTTGTGCACAATATATTAATCATTACGGAATTCAGAAGTACATATAACTGAAATATTCCCAAAAAACACAAAAATAGTAAGATAAAAGCTATTGATGATTTCCGCCTCAAATCTTTATACCTTGAGGTCCAAATATTTGATAAATCTTTCCATGTCTATTTTGTCCTTAAACGTTATTTTATTTATACCATGTAATATTATTTAACTACTTAAACAGTATTTCTTATGGGGCGTCTTGACACTTATGATGAAAGTGCGTTTGTCATAAAATGAAAGACATGAATGTTTCCAATCAACCCGGAGAAGATATTTCTGTGACACTTTCTACAACACTCATTTAAAATAGTAAATAACTTTAGATAATATAAAAGGTACAATATATTACGATATATGACTTTTGAATTATGTTTTCAAGACGATTAGAATTATAAAGAAGTATGTATGGTGAATGATTTGCATACAATCTTCTTTCCAGATTTAACAAAATTCTGAATAATTTCTACTCCATGCGAGTAATGAGAGAAATCAGCAAGCTACAATGCACAGTTTGTGTCCCATTGGTGTGCCAATTGTTTTTTAAATGAAAAGTTATATTACTTGCCATTCCGGAGCACTGATCTCATTTCTTTTGTAAAAGTTCACGTCTTTAACCTAACTTGTCAGTTTCAAAGAATTTACTTTGTTTTGGGATCGTGATTCGGACATGGATTAGTATGTTTGTTTTTTTATTGTTGGAGACTTGAGTAGTACAGAATATGCATACAGAAGACAAAAATAAGTTTTTTTTCCAGTTCCTGTGACCTCAATGACCTAATGATTAGTACAAATTGTACCCAACCTTGAAGGTCTTTATTATTCAAGCGCTGAATATAAAAAATCCATTATTCAAAATTATTGTATACATGTAGGTTGTTCGTACGTAAGTGAATCAATACCATCAAGTACTTTAAAAAAGTGGGGTTGTGATTGGGTTTTGGACTTTCCATAACGCAACTACGCTTGTTTTAGATTTTTTTTGTTAATTTACCTGATTATAAATTATGACGTAAATATTTGTCTTCATTATTAATATGAAATCATTCTAAATCCCCATAACCAAATGGATGACTGATTTCTTTGAATGCTTTAGAATACCATTTAACCTTAAAATGACGCCATTGACAATAGTTTAACACTTTGATCATCTTTGTATGATGTGAATCAAATTATTTTATTCAGTATTCATAAGGAAGACACGTGTTTTGTTTTGTTTTAGTTTTTGAAAAAAAATCTTATAATTTTGTAAATATCTCCTTCGAAAAATAAAAAACAAATTACAACATGAAACACGATTTACTTTCTAAATATACACATTTTGGAGTAAGAATGTTTCAAAAAAAAAAAAAAAAAAAAAAAAAAAAAAAAAAAAAAATTAAAAAAAAAACAAAAAAAAAAAAAACTATTAATAGTTTCCATTTTCTATAGCCAAAAAATTGCATGTATAGTTGATAAAATTTTTCATAATCAAAATCAAATACAGCAACCCAGGCCCATAGCGCAATCCAAAGCAAAGTAATAACCTTAAAACTGCTGGCAAATAAAGTTAAACACGCGAACTTCCACCAAGAAAGTGAGGTCGGGTGTTCCTGAAGGGCAAGCTCTTCCTGTTTAGCCAGCCTCACCCGCTACGTGTGAAATCGAAATTTAGAACATGGAATTACGTTACGTCAAATATATCAGGGTAGTTTTGGATACAGAGTCGTCATACTTATCAAAAATATTGTGATGACGGCCATAAAACTTTTTGATACATCATAAAATAAACCTAATTTTTTCAACTTTTTATCGGAGTTTTTTTTAGTTTTTTTTTTAATTCTGCATTATATAAGAGCTAGAAATAAATGTAATAAATTGCTGAACAAATACCATTATACAAATAGTAGAAATGTTGACGCACTATTTCCCAGTAACTTACATGCAACCTCTATCTATCGATAACACTTAATGTGTTAAGACAGTATACATGAAAAACAAAACGTATTACAATCATCTATATTGTATTATAGTTTTATTTAAGTTCGTGGGTTGAAGGTTTTTCTTATCTGATAGTGGAATCTAAATAAACCACATCAAACGCCAACGTCTTCGTGATAAGGACACCTATACCTGTTCGACGTGGACATTTTAGACCATATCATTACGTACACCATGATATTTGTATTATTGTTTTGCATGTAACATTTCCATTATTGTTCCAGGTAGTTTATTTATAGATGGCACATGAGGTTAATCTGAGGCGTGGATATTGCTAGTTGGAAACCACAAATTTACATAGGATTAACTGACCTGGCTCACAATATTTATTTTTAAGACATTTAGGCGCGATAAATAATTTCAAAGACTGGGTTTTAGACCAGAAACACACCAAATGTTTCAAATTAATAAAGTCTGCAACTGAAAAAATGTACTTGGCAACAAATCAACGCGATCAAGAACATGTCGCAATACAAGTCAAATAGCTGATTTTAAAAACAAATTGGTTTCACAATTATAGTTCAAGCACAGCACCACTGATGAGGAATTGTATTCCGATACGGCCGTCTAGTTCTGTTAATTTTAAACTGGTATAATATATAATTTGAACAACAGAGTCGGTATCTGTTTGTTGATGTTTCCCCGAGGATATCACAAACTCAGTAGGAAATAATTGTGTATCATTGTCAGAAATATACTACATGTATTGTCTAAATTTGCTGCTAGTTAAATTTTGAAATTCCTTAAAAACCAAGGTACACTCCCTCATGGAAAGTATTCCCTTAGCTAAATTTGGTGAAATTAATTTTCGGTCCTTTGAGTATCTTTACAACATCTTAAAAAATTGGTCCATTGTATTCCGAAACGGCCGTCTAAGTGCTATAACATTAAAACTGTTATATGTTATTAAAATGATTTAAATATTATCTCCAAGAAGGTTGAATTATTGAAACCTTCTTGGCTTAACAACATCCAATCATTATCACACTATTGGCTTACTCTCATTGGCAAATTACAACAATACAAATGCTCTCTAGACAAATATTCAATACTTACCTAAAATCTTTTCGCAAGTTATGACATCAAATTCAGAAAGTATCCGTAAACTAAATTTCAGAGCATTTTGTATTTCTATAGCGTAAATTGTTTTCGTAATTAATAAGTGTATTTTGCTGTAATTTTTCGCCATTTCAGTTCTGTCGTATTTTAGAAATGACCAAAATAAAAAGTTAAGCACAATGTATGTAATTGTATAATAAAGAAAACCAGAAATGGCTTTTCAAATAATATATGCTTTGTCAGTAAGAAATACAACATTGACATACAGTAGTTACTAAGTCTTATGCTATGTGGTCTCACAACTTCGTATAGGTATTAATCCTATGTCTGTTCATGTCGTTTACTTGTATGTAAAGATGTTTTAAAACTTTAGCCAGATGGATCATATAAGGTTGATTAATTTCTGAAACTTTCACCTTAAGAATTTTCTTAAAGTGGTGATACAGAACTTAATTGGTATGAACATGTTTTATCTGGGCTTTACCTATAGGCGTTATGAAAAGACAACAGTAAGTCTGTTCAAATACGACATAAGGAGGATTCGGATTAGTTTTTCCAATCTGATAAATTGATACCACGGACATCAATGATATCTAAAACATAGATTGTAAATCTTTAATTGATGTCGGTCTTCCACTTCTGATTTCCAAGGGCATAAAACACATTAAAACAAGCAGATTAGAATAATGAATTTAATTTTGCTTATTGGCCTTAGAATGGGCGTAAATGTGAAAAAATCAATGCCAGAAATTTCCGCGTTTTAACTTTTAATATTAGATTGGCGTGTTTGACGCCATTATAAAACTGTTAAATATACCAGATTGTTGAAGCTTAAGCATTGATGGATCTGAATTTATTTATAAACCTGTTGCGTTAACATTAGCAGTAACAGTAGTCACAGATGACCTCGACAGCGCTGTCTTAATGACGCGTACGAGATTCGAGGGATACGAACCTATAACAACACTCTAATTAACACGGATGTAATCCTCAACACACCACCGGATACCGGCGTAAAATTTATCTGATATTAAGTTATATATTTTTCCGTTTTAATATTGAAAAGCTAGTTGCGTCTAATCATGGTGTAAAATGCACTAAGATTTATGTTCACCGACGATTTAATGAAGATCAGCTATGACGCAGGCCCAAACAGTTGAGGCCTGAACCTTTTTACCAAATTATTTTTATGCTTTGGGCCATCTTGTTCTTGATCGTTCTTGTTATTGTCAAATACAACACATTCAGTTATAGCCTAATATGGCATGAAATGAATTCAGATAAAAAAATTTAAAACGGGAGATATCAGAAATTAATGGGCCGTGTAAACCCATCAAAAACGCCAACGCCGTCGTAATTGAAAACGTGGGTATTTGAATATACTTAGTTTTGACTGTATAAAAGTGTATAACGACGGTCTTGTTTAAAAGTTTCCAGCTATTAAAGCAATCTCACTCCATTTTCTTAATATTATGTCGCATTGTATGATTCCGGGGTATTACTGTTATAAAGCCGATATTAATAGTTCTACAGTATATATATATCATTCTTTTTCGTATAAAAGTCGCACGTTAATTGAAAAATCGCCATCAACGTATTTTTCTCATTGAATGAATTCCTCAAATGAATCCCTCAAAGCCCGTCTCTGGCCGTTAATCAAATACATTGCAGTGATATATGACCTAGGTGGACAATTTGTGACTCTCCGGTGAATAAAAAAGACTTAGATGTTACACTCCGGATATAAATTATGCTTGTGAATCATATTTTCTGTATAATATTTTTGCTGTACAGACCATGCGTAAAAATGTCAACTAGAGACACTCATATTTTATTAACTAATTTTTGAAATGTCTTTTGTCTGATGTGTAGTTCAAATCCCTGTTGCTAGGCGTTTGTACCAGGCGAACTTTGTCTGTACTACACCTTCATACACATTTTCTACAGTTTTTTTTTTTTTAAATATATAAACAGCCGCCTTGTTTTACACCACTGAACTAAATAGTAGTTTTCTTTGTGTCTTATTCTGTTTTTCTTAGCTCTGTACTAGTGTAATTTTTTAATATTTGAATAGCATGACGTTTCTGGAAATGGTTTGATGGACCAAGCCCGAAATCAATATGGTAACATAAAAACAATTAAGATCGAAGATGTTCAATTAATGGCCCACTATAAAATCTTCAAATGATTTTTTAATTTTATTTTCAGAATGCTATGCTGACTATTGTGTACCGGATTTTGTTTCCTGTTCCCAGAATGCACCATCGGATGATATCTACCAAATGTGTAGGATTCAGCATGGAATATGTGCGTCTCGCTGCTTTGAGCAGTTACAAGAATCTAATGACTAAAACAAAAAGGCTGTATAAAGCCTTTACATTATTCTGAAATTTCAATTTCGGACTTTGTGTACGCTGTGTACTATTAAATCTGTTTATTTTGATACATTGATGTCTGTCATATTTTACAAATTCTCTCTCTCTCAACATAGATCTAGAACAACTTAAGAAAATAGAGCAAAAGTTGTGTCCCCAGTGTTTCATCAAATGTTATTTTGAGACTTTTATTAAATTTTACAAAAATAAACCAAGACCTTGTCATTTTGTGTTCAGGAGAGATGACATGCACAATGAGTTCATGATATCAACTTTATATTATTAAAGAAAATGAATGTTTTAGAAACAGACTGGTTTGTTGACCTAAATACACAGATTTTTTTTGCAAATATATATTTAGATCCAATCTGTCCTAGAAAGGCTGACTTGTAAATTTAAGACCAGATAATTGAGTTGAGCTGCAGGTGCTTGGCATTGAAAATTCAATCTTCAAATCTCATCCCTCTCGAACAACATCGATGTACAGAATAGTCCAGATAATAGACTTGGCAGATTTATCACTTGTTGGTACTGAAACCATACTGAAATGCTAGTAATGACATTACAAAGAAGTCCGATTGAAAGAATCGGAACTATGGAAGTGGTGCAGCTTCCCCATCTACCTCTACAGTGTTCTAATGCCTTTCCTGAATTGGGTGTTACCGAGACAACAAATTCTGAATAACATGTACTTGGCAATAGCTGCTAGAGCAACAAATAACAAACAACAATTAAAAAGAAAAAATAAGAGCAAGAAATATATCCTACCATAAATACATATTGAGTGTACTGATTATAAAACTGAATAATTGGTTGATTGATTGAATGGGATTTTGGGTCCCTGTCAAGAATACTTACTTACTTAGTCCTCTTCGTGCTGGGAGCACATAAGGCCTTGACCGAGGACTTCCATCTCTGCCTGTCTGCTGAAATTTTCTGTATCGTGCCCCACGCCCACCCTTGTTCTTTCATCTCCTTTTCGACTTATCTTCTCCAAGTTTCCTTCGGTTGTCCTTTGCTTCTTTTACCAGGTGGTGTCCATCTAATCGCAACTCTTGGTATATCTGATGTTCCTATCCTTAAAACATGACCAATCCACCTCCATCTTCTCTCTGATTTGTTCTGAGATTGGGACTCTTTCAGTTCTTTCATAAAGTTCTTCATTTGTTACTTTGTTGGGCCAAAATATTAACAGGATTCTGTGCAGACATTTTGTTTGAAAGGTGTCAAGTTTGTGTACAATGTTTTTGGTCACTTCCAAGATTCTGCTCCATATAGAAGAATAGCAATTACATTGGTTTTGAAAATTCGAAGTTTGGTTTTGGTTTTTATTGTTGTTGATTTCCATATGTTTCTGAGATTTATAAAGGCTGATCGGGCTTTTGAAATTCTATTCTCAACATCATTATTTGAGTCGTCATTGGCACTGATCTCACTGCCCAGGTACACAAAACTGTCTACTTCCTCAATTTTAGTGTTATCTATCTTTACTTCTCCTCCAATGATATTGTTAATTTTCATGATTTTTATCTTCTTTGTATTAACCCTAAGCCCTATCTGTTTTTCAAACTTCACCAAATCATCTGTTTTGCTCTGAATATCTTTAAAGCACTGTGCTAGTACAGCGATGTCATCAGCGAAATCTAAGTCTTCTAGAAAAAGGTCAAAGGTCGATGATATTCCTGTTTATTTCCTTTGTTGTACATCTCATCAGCCAATCTAAACACAAAGTAAAGAGGGGGAAGAAGACATCCTTGACACACTCCTGTTTGGATGAAGAAGCTATCTGTCAGTTGATTTGAGCATATCACTCTTGCTTGAAAATCTTTATATAACATCTAGATGATTGATATAATTTTGTCAGGAATGCTGTAGTGAAAAAGAATCTTCCATAGAGCGGACAGTGTATGCTGTCAAAGGCTTTTGTAAAATCTATAAAATTGGCATAGAGAGTGGCATTCCATTCATTACTCTGTTCGAAAATTTGTCTAAGGGTGAAATTTTTTCTATACATGATTTTCCTTTTCTGAAACCTGCTTGTTCTTTTCTGAAGTATGGGTCTACAGTTGCTGTTATTCCAATAAAAATTATCTTGCACAGGACTTTGCTTGTAATTGAAAGTAGCATAATACCCCTCCAGTTGTTGGTATCAGAGAGATCACCCTTTTTAGGAAGTTTCACTATTAGACCCACTTTTCAATCAGATGGTGCAGTTTCTGTTTCCCATATCTTGTTAGAAGTTTAGGCATTAATACCTCTTCAGCTTTCAAGAGTTCTGCATTAACTTGATTATTTCTGGTGCTTTTTTCTAGAGATTTGATAGCCCTTTTTTACTTTATCCTCTGATGGTTCACTGATATTTATATCTAATTTTTCCTCTCTATTGTTAATAACTGCTTCTGAGGATGGTAGCTCTTGATTTAGAACCTTTTTAGTGGGTTTGTCAAGAATATTTTACTTACATTATCACATCATCAGATATAGGTGAAAAGGCAGAAATTTTTACCTTTGTGGTGCAAGCACATTTAGCTGTAACAACTGAGAACCAGGGAAGAGAGAAGAAATTATTTGCTAACCATCTACCCCAGATGAGGGAGAGGCAAATACCCCTGATTATAATACTGAGATTAAAAACGAAAGGCTATATTTGAAACTTTATGACGAACGTGATGACTTCAATTTTTCTATTGTCAACTTTCCTTTTTTATGCAGCAATATGCCTGCTTCTCCTGCTTATGGTGTATTTGTTTCCAAATTAATACGCTATTGTAGAGCTTGTTCCCACTACGGGGACTTTGTACAACGAAGTAGGCTGCTTGCAAATAAATTGTTGACTCAGGGATATTGCAAGCCTAGGCTTACCAAGGCCCTCAAAAAGTTTTATGGCCGTCATCACAGTATTGTTGATAAGTTTGATGTCTCTGTGTCCAGGATTGCCCTGGATATATTTGACGTCTCATAGTTCCATGTTCCTCTCACACAATTTTGATTACACATGTGACGGGTGTAGCTAGCTAAACAGGAGGTGCTTACCCTTCTGGAGCACCCGGTCTCACTTCTCTGGTGATAGTTAGCGTGTCTAACCTAACCTGTCAGTTCCAAAGTTTTTACTTTGCTTCTGGATTGTGGTTCGGACATGGATTAGTATGTTTGTTTTTGATTCTCACAATAGGTTGTCAGGAGAACAGGACCAAGTTGTCTGAAGCTTGATTGTTTACTGAATTGATTTGTCAGAAATTGTTTCTTGCTTACTAACAAATATATTTTGTGAAAACTAAAAAAGTGATTAGAATTATTTTCAAACACTAACACAAAAACATTGTCAACAATGTTAGATTTCAATCATGTTTGAAATTTGTGTTTTGTGTTAATCATTAGTTTTGCTAATCAAGCTTTTAACAACTGGGTTCCAATTAGATAACAAGTATTGTATCGCACATTTAGTTCATCAAAAAGCTTTAACCAAAACAGTGACATTTAATTCCAATGCCTACACTAGGGTAATGTGATTGCTTATGCCTGGGTATGATACTGCTATTTCTTACTTCTTACAGACAAGTAAAAAATGTATTGACTAAATAAAACCATTCAATTATGAACATTGTAAATAACGCTTTATTACTTCTAATTTTAGTACAAAGTAATATATAAATGTCTGAATAACAAATACAAAAATACATTAGGTTTATCAAAAAGTAACTGTAATTTGATTTTACACAATTTCAATTTGTAGGATATGATTTATCCAATACTGATCAGAATTTTTCAAAAAAATATACAACGTTTTTTGAGATTTCAAATAACTACCAGTATGTCATTGTTTTCTAAGGTCAGTAACCATAAAGCATCATATGAACTGTCTTGTAGGGATCTGGCTCCATCTCGTCTTTTATTTCATTAAAACATTCTTCTGCTAGCTGTTTTTGTTTTTTGTCTCTTGAAATTACCATCTCCCCAAACAAGTACACACCCATTGCCTAAAATGAAACAATAAATTCCATTAATGAAAGGTGTAATATAGTAAATGTACAATACAATTATTTTAGTTGTCTGTAAAACTTAAACTCCCCAAAAAACTTGTCTGCCCACCTACAATCAGAAATCAAAAAATGAGGCTCTTGAGAAAAAGCTTGTTAAAAATAAGTTAATATGGAAAACCCAGGTTTCATCATACTGTTTGTACTGTTGTTATTAACACTCCTAGATAGAACAGATATTCTCGGAATTACTCTTTGTAGGTGGATAAGGAGCTATTGACACATCATGGAAAATCCACTCAAGATTCTTATCATATGATGTGTAAACCTATGTGGAATAAGAGGCACAAAAAGGCCTGTAATGCTCACTTGATCATTTCTGTTTTTTAACTGGCCTAGAATTTTCAGAGAAAAAGATATTCAAAGAATTAAGCTATAATACATCTTTTTTGCAGGATATGTAAAAACTGCAAGTAAATGATTGTAGGGTAAAACCTATGTTAATACTGGAGTTTTATTTTCTGTATTTAAGACCTGTAACAGCTATTTATGGGTTTCTACTGTTTATATTAATGGTGGCAATTTTCAATTTTAGACAGAAATGTTGGATAAAAATTTTAATCTTTATCATCTAAGGACCTTCAACACAAATTTGGTTTAAATTGGCCAAGTGATTTCAGAGGACAATAATAAAGATTAGGGGTGTAAACATAGATAGGTAAAGTTAGCTACTAGTAACTGGCTACTTGTAGAAGAAAAGTTAGCTACTAGTAGCCAGTTACTTGTGGAAGAAAAGTTAGCTACTAGTAGCCAGTTACTTGTTAGAAAAGCAGTTGATTACTTTAAAAAAATATCATCTATTTACTACACATAACTACCTACTAACGAATTAGATTTTATGGATTAAAACCTCCGCAAAACTACGAACAATTTCTTCTACCACGAATGTAGTCCTGATACTTTTCAATGTAAATAACATTCCAGACGAGTAGCTGGGTATTTATTTTTAAGATATTCAAAATTCAAAGATATCATGATGAAGTATATTCAATTCTGCATCCATCGATACCAAATATTTAAACATTCAAGCTTCAATACGCTCAAATACGCTTCCACAAAGGAGGGGGGGGAGTGTACGGGTAGGTTTTAATGCAATTTCTATCATTTTTCACATTCAGGACGAGTAGCTGGGTATTAATTTTTAAGATATTCAAAATTCAAAGATATCATGATGAAGTATATTCAATTCTGCATCCATCGATACCAAATATTCAAACATTCAAGCTTCAATACGCTCAAATACGCTTCCACAAAGGAGGGGGGGGGGAGTGTACGGGTAGGTTTTAATGAAATTTCTATCATTTTTCACATTCAGGACGAGTAGCTGGGTGTTAATTTTTAAGATATTCAAAATTCAAGCATATCATGATGAAGTATATTCAATTCTGCATCCATCGATACCAAATATTTAAACATTCAAGCTTCAATACGCTCAAATACGCTTCCACAAAGGAGGGGGGGGAGTGTACGGGTAGGTTTTAATGCAATTTCTATCATTTTTCACATTCAGGACGAATAGCTGGGTTTTAATTTTTAAGATATTCAAAATTCAAGCATATCATGATGAAGTATATTCAATTCTGCATCCATCGATACCAAATATTCAAACATTCAAGCTTCAATACGCTCAAATACGCTTCCACAAAGGAGGGGGGAGTGTACGATTAGGTTTTAATGCAATTTCTATCATTTTTCACATTCAGGACGAGTAGCTGGGTATTAATTTTTAAGATATTCAAAATTCAAGCATATCATGATGAAGTATATTCAATTCTGCATCTATTGATACCAAATATTCAAACATTCAAGCTTCAATACGCTCAAATACGCTTCCACAAACGGGACGGGGGGATGAAAAAAAGGGTAGGTTGAAGTGTAATTTCCATGACTTTTCACATTCAGGACGAGTAGCTGGGTATTTATTTTTAAGATATTCAAAATTCAAAGATATCATGATGAAGTATATTCAATTCTGCATCCATCGATACCAAATATTTAAACATTCAAGCTTCAATACGCTCAAATACGCTTCCACAAAGGAGGGGGGGGGGGAGTGTACGGGTAGGTTTTAATGCAATTTCTATCATTTTTCACATTCAGGACGAGTAGCTGGGTATTAATTTTTAAGATATTCAAAATTCAAGCACATCATGATGAAGTATATTCAATTCTGCATCCATCGATACCAAATATTCAAACATTCAAGCTTCAATACGCTCAAATACGCTTCCACAAAGGAGGGGGGAGTGTACGGTTAGGTTTTAATGCAATTTCTATCATTTTTCACATTCAGGACGAGTAGCTGGGTATTAATTTTTAAGATATTCAAAATTCAAGCATATCACGATGAAGTATATTCAATTCTGCATCTATTGATACCAAATATTCAAACATTCAAGCTTCAATACGCTCAAATACGCTTCCACAAACGGGACGGGGGGATGAAATCAAAGTACTGAAAGTACTGAAACTCCAAAACCTGTTTTTAAAAGAATGGGTGAGTGAATTATTGTTTAAAGCGGCATCAGCATTATTGCAGCTATTCGCAGCCAAAACCATGTACATATTCAAAGTCGAGTGAACATGAAAACTAACAGAACTGGCTCAAAGCATTAAATGGTGTGATTCAAGAAATCTGTATATATCACTTCTTTTGAAATCAGATGACATGCACATACACATGCATAGTGTAGCATGAGTATGTGTGTGTGTCATTAACACCTATTTTTGTCTTCTCTGAAACTACCTGACAGATTAAAATTAAAATGGTGCAATTTACATTTGATTATGGCATTGCCATGGCTACTATAACTAGTCAAGGTGACCAAAGGATGCAAAAATATCTTTAAAAATCTTTTTATCCGAAACTGACAATTGGTTATTTGAGCTAAAAACAAGGCCGTTTCAGTATTTTTATACATCTGTGACCTTGACCTTTGAACCCATGATCTTCGTTCATATGTCACAATGATTGGGATATCAATACCAACAATATTCTAATATACATGCCTATACAAAATGTCAATAGTGGGATAATTAGCTATTTCAGTAATAGTTTGCATCTGTGACTTTGACCTTTGAACCCATGACCTTCATTCATATATCATAAGGATCATAATACCAATACCTACAATTTTCTTATAAATATGCCTATACAAAAAGCTAATAGTTGTCCAAATATATTGACAAATACTCTTTTTTGGCAATTTCTACCTTAAAAACCTTATCGTGTCCCATTTTGGCCCATACAGCTAAGATATCTGCAATTCTGAAACAAGGTGTCCTAAGTATGTTATACAGTCCAACCTGCCTTAAAGACCATCTCTATATAAGGGTCACCTGTTTTGTAAAGGCCAGTAGAATTGTATCCCAATTGCTCTTTATCATATTATTTGACTCTGTATATAAAGTCCATCTGTTCATAAAGACCACTTTTACTGGTTCCCTTGGGTGGCCTTTATAGACAGGTTTGACTGTACATGAAATATTTAAGTTATATCTATTGTACCTTTAAGAGGTTTTAAAGATTTTTCGCTATTTCCTAACTTTTGGGTCCCCCAAGGGACATGGTTCCTTCATTTGTGCAAATCTGAAACCTTTACTTAGACATCATTTCTGCCAAGTATCATCCAACTTGGGACAGTAATTTTGAATTTGAGGGAGTTGATTAAAATTTGAAAAGTTTACACCGGACTCACAGCAGATGAAGAAAGATAACAATAACTCATTTGAGCTTTTGGCACAGGTGAGCTAAAACAAATGCTGCATTTTGAAATCAAAGACAAATGATATTATCTGATAGAACCGAATAAATATAATTAAAACCCCAATTAAATTCATTTAATTCAAAATAAAATAAAATTATTTAATACTTAAATTAAATAAAACTAGAACTGTCTCTGAACTTTTGATCTGGGGACAAGTTGTATGTATGGCCAAATTGTAATGTGAAAAATTCTGTGTATGAAAATGTTAATAATTCGACAAAATACATGTGAAACCAATAATGTTCTTATTATGCTCAATATCAATGCATAGTTTTAAAAAAAACTTGATCATATGTAATTAAGTAACTATAAAATCCAGCCAAAAAGGAGGTGCACATGTTCAATGTATATAGAAATATCCTGTAAAGTTCCAGACTTGTTTTTTAAAAGCTGTAAGAGGAGATGATAACACAAAATAGGTATCCCTCATATGGAATATTGTTGAAAAATGACCAAGTTAAACTACCCATAAAATATGAGCAAAATAATATAATCCAACAAAAATAAGAGGTGCACATGTTCAATGTATATAGAAACATCCTGCAAAGTTTCAGAATTCTTGGTTAAAAGCTGTAAGAGGAATTGATTACACAAAATGAGTACCCCTCATATCATAGGTCAAAGGTCAAAGTCAAGGTCACAGTGACCTAAATTTGGTACATGACACATCGCCTTCCCATGATGCATCCACATACCAAGTTTGATAATCCTAGGTGCTACGGTACAAACGTTCTGTTCCGGACACAAAGATGCACAAGGTTTTACTATCATAGAGGTCAAAGGTCAAAGTCAAGGTCACAGTGACCTAAATTTGGTACATGACACATCGCCTTCCCATGATGCATCCACATACCAAGTTTGATAATCCTAGGTGCTACGGTTCAAAAGTTATGTTCCAGACACAAAGATGCACAAGGTTTTACTATCATAGAGGTCAAAGGTCAAAGTCAAGGTCACAGTGACCTAAATTTGGTACATGACACATCGCCTTCCCATGATGCATCCACATACCAAGTTTGATAATCCTAGGTGCTACGGTTCAAAAGTTATGTTCCGGACACGAAGCGGGGCAGACAGACAGACAGACGGACAATTAAGGTGATTCTTTTATACCCCCCTCCCCCAACTTCGTTTGCGGGGGGGGGGGGGGGGTTATAATGAAATAAAGCATTGTTTTAAAGAATCATTAATGTATATTTAAAATGAAGTTGAAATTACTGATGGAGATGTCTAAGTTGACCAAGTGAGCTTCAATGTCTTGGATTGGTATAAACCTATAGCCCCTTGGCTAATAATTGAATAATTTCCATCTAAACAAGGGGTTTAACATAAATTAATTGATAATTATTTGGACAACTCAAATGTCCAACATATTTTTCTACAACAATAAAATTACTGGTTTAATGTATTAAATGGTCTGATAAAAACTGTTTTATTGATTTTACATGCCCATGTAACTTAATCCCACTGTGCCACATGTGGTAAGAAAATAATTCTGATAAAAGAATGAGCTTATATTTCATTTGAAAGAACCTACTTTCAGATGCTTCCTTTCTTTCTTCAATTTTATTAATGGAAAACGTTATTCATCGAAACAGTCACCAAAAAACGGGAAAGACCGTAATCGGTCCGCTATGTTTTCGGACACCCTAATAATTTTCAAATTCCGTCTAATTTCGGACGGTAATTTTTGCATCTGAAATCCACACGATATTGCTGGAATTCAGTTGGAACACTTGATACATATTCTTCTAATAAATGTTGAAAAACAAGAAGAAACGATGTTGTTTTGTTCACGGTTAGTGTTAATTTTATGCTTCTGTTGCGTTGTGTATTTGCGTGATGGAGTCATGATTGTAACATGGGAGGACATGTATTTTACGATGTATTTACGATTTTAATGTAAGCTCGATAAAGCCATACCTGTATTAAGTGATTTAATTTTCTTTGAAAGTGAAAGTTGATTGAAATTAAAACTCTTGCACAAGACCAGAAGTTCTGTCGGTACAGACATTTTTTCAGGAACTGACGTTATCAATGAATTTCATTGGATGAGAAAACTTGTAGAATTCCCCGATTCAGTACATGTCAACTATGGGAATTCCCGATCTTCCGATACTTATTACTTTCGTCTGACTAAAAACGGGCAGATAGACATTACAATGTATTTAATTTTTTCCAAGATGAAAATTGTTTGAAATGTGATTAAAAATAATGTATTTGTAAACTATTTTGTTCCGTTAGTGGTAATTTTGATTTTTTAAGAAAAGCTATATTGATCCTGTAGGGATTTTTGTTTACACCGTTTGTTGAACACGCGCATGGACTCGGAATTAAGTGATTAGAGGATCAACCCTTGGGTTGATAATTAGACAGTTAATACTGATTACTTATCACATTAATTTTACGATATAACGACTTAGATCGTGAACAAATTCAGTCGAAATTAATAATACAAGGCTTGTCCGTTATCGAGGAAAAAACTGAATGACTGATTTTCAATTCGGCATTTTATCGATAATTTTTTTTATCCGATTTGTGGGCCATGCTTTAAGAACCGGAGTATTTACTTCTAATTAACAGATTAATTATCAAGTGACAATCAGAATTTTTATGAATGAAATTGGTAAGGTTTATCGTAACACCTGGGTTGAAACTATTACTTTTATTATCACTATGGTTAGTTTTCATGATTTCTTAAATTATTTCTTGATCAGCGATTTTTTTCCAAGGATGGCATGACCGTTCAAGACATTTTTTTTGCCAGTCGGATGGTTGTTAGGGTGTCCGCTGCCTTTGGCAGGTTGTGTTATATACGCAGGTGATTTTTAGGCTAAATTTTTTATAGAAAAACTTCTACTCTTGTAAAGTAAATATGAATAGATTTAATCAATTTTTATCAAATCAAAATTATGGAAAAAGGTGTCATGATATAAAAAGATATTAATCTACAAAATGCCTGTGTTGTTAATTTACGGAGCTTATCTGAATCATAATACACACATCAATGAACATCAGCTTGGGTGCCGACAGAGGAAGTAATCTATATTTAGAATCTGAAATCTGATTGGTTGAGATTGTCTTATTGACCCAAATCTCGATAGGCTGTATTAAATGTCGCTGTAGATATGAACCAGTGAAATTGAACAGAAGAAATAAGTATTACATACCATTCAACATCAATTGAAGTCAATAAAATTATTTTAAATGCCTTATTTTATTTATAAATCTTTATTTGTCACCAAATTTCAACTTAATGCTACATCTGACACGTATATATCAAGAGAAAAATTGTACTCATTTACACATCCGTTAAACTTCAACTTTTTACACTTTCAAAAAGTGTGTAAATTACATAGGTTTTTACGGTGCTTTTTCTTAAAAACATTTTGGAGAGATTACAAATAAAGATATCTGCCATAAGTGTGTTCCATATATGGAAGAAATCGGAAGTAGACAGACACAACCGAGTAGTACCATTCGGCGAGTTTTCCTTATATGGAAGAAATCGGAAATAGATAAGACACAACCGAGTATTACCGTTCGGTGAGTTTTGCAGATATAGCCGATGTATAATGATCAAGGGAGATAACATAATTGCCCCGCGAAATGTTACATAATCTTTTCAAACGACAGCAATAACCCCAAAAACATTGAAAATGTTTTGGAGTTAAAAACGGGTATGTTCAAGTGTAATTTCCATGACTTTTCACATTCAGGACGAGTAGCTGGGTATTTATTTTTAAGATATTCAAAATTCAAAGATATCATGATGAAGTATATTCAATTCTGCATCCATCGATACCAAATATTTAAACATTCAAGCTTCAATACGCTCAAATATGCTTCCACAAAGGAGGGGGGGAGTGTACGGGTAGGTTTTAATGCAATTTCTATCATTTTTCACATTCAGGACCAGTAGCTGGGTATTAATTTGGTATCGATGGATGCAGAATTGAATATACTTCATCATGATATCTTTGAATTTTGAATATCTTAAAAATAAATACCCAGCTACTGGTCCTGAATGTGAAAAATGATAGAAATTGCATTAAAACCTACCCGTACACTCCCCCCCTCCTTTGTGGAAGCGTATTTGAGCGTATTGAAGCTTGAATGTTTGAATATTTGGTACCGATGGATGCAGAATTGAATATACTTCATCATGATATCTTTGAATTTTGAATATCTTAAAAATAAATACCCAGCTACTCGTCCTGAATGTGAAAACTCATGGAAATTACACTTGAACCTACCCGTTTTTTCATCCCCCCGTCCCGTTTGTGGAAGCGTATTTGAGCGTATTGAAGCTTGAATGTTTGAATACTTGGTATCAATAGATGCAGAATTGAATATACTTCATCATGATATGCTTGAATTTTGAATATCTTAAAAATTAATACCCAGCTACTCGTCCTGAATGTGAAAAATGATAGAAATTGCATTAAAACCTACCCGTACATCCCCCCCTCCTTTGTGGAAGCGTATTTGAGCGTATTGAAGCTTGAATGTTTGAATATTTGGTATCGATGGATGCAGAATTGAATATACTTCATCATGATATTTTTGAATTTTGAATATCTTAAAAATAAATACCCAGCTACTCGTCTGGATTGTTATTTACATTGAAAAGTATCGGGACTACATTCGTGGTACAAGAAATTGTTCGTAGTTTTGCGGAGGTTGTAATCCATAAAATCTAATTCGTTAGTAGGTGTTATGTGTAGTAAATAGATGATATTTTTTCAAAGTAATCAACTGCTTTTCTAACAAGTAACTGGCTACTAGTAGCTAACTTTTCTTCCACAAGTAACTGGCTACTAGTAGCTAACTTTTCTTCTACAAGTAGCCAGCTACTAGTAGCCAGTTACTAGTAGCTAACTTTACCTATCTTGTAAACATACCAAAAGTCCACCCTGTCTATGACACCCAGTGAGCTAAAACTACACACATACCAAAAGTCCACCCTGTCTATGACACCCAGTGAGCTAAAACTACACACATACCAAAAGTCCACTCTGTCTATGACACCCAGTGAGCTAAAACTACACACATACCAAAAGTCCAACCTGTCTATGACACCCAGTGAGCTAAAACTACACACATACTAAAAGCCCAACCTGTCTATGACACCCAGTGAGCTACAAATACACACATACCAAAAGTCCAACCTGTCTATGACACCCAGTGAGCTACAAATACACACATACTAAAATCCCAACCTGTCTATGACACCCAGTGAGCTACAAATACACACATACCAAAAGTCCAACCTGTCTATGACACCCAGTGAGCTACAAATACACACATACTAAAAGTCCAACCTGTCTATGACACCCAGTGAGCTACAAATACACACATACTAAAAACCCAACCTGTCTTTGACACCCAGTGAGCTACAAATACACACATACTAAAAGTCCAACCTGTCTATGACACCCAGTGAGCTACAAATACACACATACCAAAAGTCCAACCTGTCTATGACACCCAGTGAGCTACAAATACACACATACCAAAAGTCCAACCTGTCTATGACACCCAGTGAGCTACAAATACACACATACCAAAAGTCCAACCTGTCTATGACACCCAGTGAGCTACAAATACACACATACCAAAAGTCCAACCTGTCTATGACACCCAGTGAGCTACAAATACACACATACTAAAAGCCCAACCTGTCTTTGACACCCAGTGAGCTACAAATACACATATACCAAAAGTCCAACCTGTCTATGACACCCAGTGAGCTACAAATACACACATACTAAAAGTCCAACCTGTCTATGACACCCAGTGAGCTACAAATACACACATACCAAAAGTCCAACCTGTCTATGACACCCAGTGAGCTACAAATACACACATACTAAAAGTCCAACCTGTCTATGACACCCAGTGAGCTACAAATACACACATACCAAAAGTCCATCCTGGCTATGACACCCAGTGAGCTACAAATACACACATACCAAAAGTCCAACCTGTCTTTGACACCCAGTGAGCTACAAATACACACATACCAAAAGTCCAACCTGTCTATGACACCCAGTGAGCTACAAATACACACATACCAAAAGTCCAACCTGTCTATGACACCCAGTGAGCTACAAATACACACATACCAAAAGTCCAACCTGTCTATGACACCCAGTGAGCTACAAATACACACATACTAAAAGTCCAACCTGTCTATGACACCCAGTGAGCTACAAATACACACATACCAAAAGTCCAACCTGTCTATGACACCCAGTGAGCTACAAATACACACATACTAAAAGTCCAACCTGTCTATGACACCCAGTGAGCTACAAATACACACATACCAAAATTCCAACCTGTCTATGACACCCAGTGAGCTACAAATACACACATACTAAAAGTCCAACCTGTCTATGACACCCAGTGAGCTACAAATACACATACCAAAAGTCCAACCTGTCTATGACACCCAGTGAGCTACAAATACACACATACCAAAAGTCCAACCTGTCTATGACACCCAGTGAGCTACAAATACACACATACCAAAAGTCCAACCTGTCTATGACACCCAGTGAGCTACAAATACACACATACTAAAAGCCCAACCTGTCTTTGACACCCAGTGAGCTACAAATACACATATACCAAAAGTCCAACCTGTCTATGACACCCAGTGAGCTACAAATACACACATACTAAAAGTCCAACCTGTCTATGACACCCAGTGAGCTACAAATACACACATACCAAAAGTCCAACCTGTCTATGACACCCAGTGAGCTACAAATACACACATACTAAAAGTCCAACCTGTCTATGACACCCAGTGAGCTACAAATACACACATACCAAAAGTCCATCCTGGCTATGACACCCAGTGAGCTACAAATACACACATACCAAAAGTCCAACCTGTCTATGACACCCAGTGAGCTACAAATACACACATACTAAAAGTCCAACCTGTCTATGACACCCAGTGAGCTACAAATACACACATACCAAAAGTCCAACCTGTCTATGACACCCAGTGAGCTACAAATACACACATACCAAAAGTCCAACCTGTCTATGACACCCAGTGAGCTACAAATACACACATACTAAAAGCCCAACCTGTCTTTGACACCCAGTGAGCTACAAATACACATATACCAAAAGTCCAACCTGTCTATGACACCCAGTGAGCTACAAATACACACATACTAAAAGTCCAACCTGTCTATGACACCCAGTGAGCTACAAATACACACATACCAAAAGTCCAACCTGTCTATGACACCCAGTGAGCTACAAATACACACATACTAAAAGTCCAACCTGTCTATGACACCCAGTGAGCTACAAATACACACATACCAAAAGTCCATCCTGGCTATGACACCCAGTGAGCTACAAATACACACATACCAAAAGTCCAACCTGTCTTTGACACCCAGTGAGCTACAAATACACACATACCAAAAGTCCAACCTGTCTATGACACCCAGTGAGCTACAAATACACACATACCAAAAGTCCAACCTGTCTATGACACCCAGTGAGCTACAAATACACACATACCAAAAGTCCAACCTGTCTATGACACCCAGTGAGCTACAAATACACACATACTAAAAGTCCAACCTGTCTATGACACCCAGTGAGCTACAAATACACACATACCAAAAGTCCAACCTGTCTATGACACCCAGTGAGCTACAAATACACACATACTAAAAGTCCAACCTGTCTATGACACCCAGTGAGCTACAAATACACACATACCAAAATTCCAACCTGTCTATGACACCCAGTGAGCTACAAATACACACATACTAAAAGTCCAACCTGTCTATGACACCCAGTGAGCTACAAATACACATACCAAAAGTCCAACCTGTCTATGACACCCAGTGAGCTACAAATACACACATACCAAAAGTCCAACCTGTCTATGACACCCAGTGAGCTACAAATACACACATACCAAAAGTCCAACCTGTCTATGACACCCAGTGAGCTACAAATACACACATACTAAAAGCCCAACCTGTCTTTGACACCCAGTGAGCTACAAATACACATATACCAAAAGTCCAACCTGTCTATGACACCCAGTGAGCTACAAATACACACATACTAAAAGTCCAACCTGTCTATGACATCCAGTGAGCTACAAATACACACATACCAAAAGTCCAACCTGTCTATGACACCCAGTGAGCTACAAATACACACATACTAAAAGTCCAACCTGTCTATGACACCCAGTGAGCTACAAATACACACATACCAAAAGTCCATCCTGGCTATGACACCCAGTGAGCTACAAATACACACATACCAAAAGTCCAACCTGTCTATGACACCCAGTGAGCTACAAATACACACATACTAAAAGTCCAACCTGTCTATGACACCCAGTGAGCTACAAATACACACATACCAAAAGTCCAACCTGTCTATGACACCCAGTGAGCTACAAATACACACATACCAAAAGTCCAACCTGTCTATGACACCCAGTGAGCTACAAATACACACATACCAAAAGTCCAACCTGTCTATGACACCCAGTGAGCTACAAATACACACATACTAAAAGTCCAACCTGTCTATGACACCCAGTGAGCTACAAATACACTGTTTACTTTCATAAACATTTGGAAGAAGAAAAAAGTTTTTGCTGATATTTTCCATTTAATAAACAAAAAAAATCAGTGAATGTTACACAAGGTAAAAAGGTTCTGTTTCTTCTATAATAAGACATACACTTGTTACACACACTGGAGAATAACTTCATTTGTATCTGTGAAGTCAAACAACATGGAACTACTTATGTAATATTTATGGTTTGAATTTCATTGTTATATAGATGAAGTAAAGCCTAGAGGGAAATCATCACAACTGATTAATGGTTACAACCTCAAATCCACCATGTTGTAAAATTTTACATCCGAGGATTGATTCTATTCCAGATTAATGGATTATGTTCAACTTAAGCCATTTGATTTTCTTTGAAGTTGATATCTTAATAGTACTATGGCTTAAGTACCTTGTCATATATGTTTTACACATTTGTATGAGCATAAATGAAACAAATGATACAAGTAGTTTAGTTGAATATGAATGTGGTGTAACTGTTATTTCATTCAAATTTTACTGGAAAATCTTAAGATATCTGATCCTGAAATAACATTTTTTATCTTCGTGTATTCATTCTGTATTATGAATGAGAGTCAGGAAAAGTATATTGAATGAACTGCGAAGCAGTTAATGTTAAATATGCTATTCCTGACTCTCATTCATAAAGCGGAATGAATACACTCAAATAGAATGTTATTTCTTATATTTACAATCATAAACAAGTGTAACAGTAGTGTTTTGGTTAAAGGAAGATTTTGTTTACATCAATACGCCATAAGTTACCAAACGATGACAATACTCTGAAAAGTCTTCGACTTTCCAATGTAAAAATATTATTAGCATGACAGAATTGTACAATTCTCACTACAATGATTTATTTATCTAAGATTCCAACAAAGATATGGGATGATTGAACAGCCTTTTTCCAAATAAGGATAGAAACATTGAAATAAGGTTTGGATTCTGACCAATACATGACATAACAGAATGATATTCTATAAAGTAATCAGATAGTTAAATGTTATGTCATCAGAGGTCATGACCCACACCATATTAATGAGCAATTGAATGCCAGCAAAAACAAATTGGTAAATCTAAAGAATGTCAATTCCTATTGTAAATATTTTGAATTCCATAAATATGTTATATCAATAACTCTGTTAATTAATTCAAATAACTGTATGACATCCATTGCAAAAAAAACACACTTTCATCATGGAGATATCAATACAATAAGAAAAAATTCAGGCTCTTTAATTCTGCCGATATGAAAAGTGAAAGTAATAGCAAACAGAAATAAAAATCCTAACAAAACAAGTCTGTTACTTAAGTTAGGCCATTATACTCCCATGCCAATCAACAGAAAAATTTCCTAGAACTTAAGCCACTATAATCCAGAGCAAATACCTACACTAGTAAATTTCTTTTCAATCAAATTTGGTCTCAATGGGGCTAGTCCAAAAAATTAATAATACAGCTTTTGGATAAAATTTAGATATCATATTTTATCTTTTAAAACAAAGTTTGTATTTCTTTTGCTTTGCTGATAACATTGCTTGCAAATAAATTGTTGACTCAGGGATATTGCAAGCCTAGGCTTATCAAGGCCCTCAAAAAGTTTTATGGCCTTCATGATGGCGTAATCACAGTATTGTTGATAAGGTTGATGTTTCTGTGTTCAGGATATATTTGACATGCCTTGGATATATCTGACATCCCATAGCTCAATGTTCCTTTCACACAATGTTGATTACACATTTGGTGGGTGTAGCTAGCTAAACAGGAGGTGCTTACCCTTCCGGAGCAACCGGCCTCACTTCCCTGGTGGAAGTGTCTAACCTGACTTGTCAGTTCCAAAGTTTTTACTTTGCGTCTGGAATGTGATTAGTTTGTTTTTGATTGAGACATATACAGTATCTTATCTCCTCAGTGGGACTTCCACAAGTACCATGGCCATTAGTCATAATGACAACTAGAAGACAAAACATGTGATATATAGCACATTACTAAACATTTCTGACACACAAGAGTGAGAGGTAGCAACAGTGGGTGTTATCATGATCAACAACTTCCATTTTTTATATGAAGGTGTACAAGTCACCTGAAAGAAAATGTACATATCTTGCTGTTGAGTTAATGTCATTTAACTACTTTGGGACATAGAATGGTCTTTGGTAATCTTCCTAAACACCCCCATCTTAGTGATATATATCTTATGTGCACAACAAAGCGCTGATGACTTGTGTATAGATGATCAGTGTAAATGGGTTTTACAGGAGTGCTGTTTATATCAACGTATTACTATCTATTCTAAAACAACTAAGTTAAGCGTTAGGAATCACTAAAGTCCAAAGGAATGTATGTAGGAGTTGTTGTAATGTGTCAACAATTGTTGACAGTTGGAAAAACTAATACAATATTAATTCAGACATTTCACTATCATATAAATTTATCAATAAACATAAGATTTTTACATAACTATGTTCTTTATATAACTCAGTCAACACAATAATCATTCTTAATTATCTATCTCAAGGTCCACAAACTTGATAGCAGTACCCCTTGTTGATGGCAAGGTCTTCCCTCCTTGACTGTATGGTCCCCACCTTGATGGCTGTACCCATCCTTGATGGTAGGGTCCCCATCTTGATGGCTAGACCCCTCCTTGATGGTAAGGTTCCCAATCTTGATGGTGGTAATTAGTAACTCCTGTTGAATGCAAGGTCCCCCGCCTTGATGGTAGTGCCCCTCCTTGATGGTAAGGCCCCCAAGTTAATGGCAAGGTCCTCCCCCTCAAAGGTAGTAACCCATCTTGATGGTAAGGTCCCCAACCTTGAAGGTAATACCCCACCTTGATGGCAAGATATCATAAAATTGTGGAAATAAAGACAACTAATGCTGACAACAGCAACAATAATTACACCTTATGTCTGACTTAATTCTGCCTCTTTTGTCAGGAATGTTAAAATGTTGTCATACAGATACTGTAAACAAAATACATACTTCCAAAATATCCCTTGCATTTATCTTCAAGTCCATTCCCCCCCCCCCTCCCAGTAGCTGGCTTAACATTGATTAGATTTGATTAATATAATTATCATTTTTTAAATTCTTCATGATTTTTGAAAGAACTAAACTTTAAATATTTTTTTCTAAAAAAAAAAGTGATACGACATTCACATAATATTCCAAATGTTTAACTCAGTTTGTCCCTAATCGAAATTAAACAGGAAGGATTAATCCCTCCATTCATAAAGATTAACTTAGACCCAGATCATTAACTATTGGAGATTTCTTCATTATACCCATTTATATGATATATGAATGAGTCAACTTATTTAGAAGTAAATCTTCTGACAATTCAATATATATTGAAATAAACATTAATTTAAACATTATGTCAAATGATAAAAAACTTCACAGAAATAATACCGTGTTATGTTCTACTGATCATACGACTGAGAACTGACAACTCACTCCCAATGGACGCTCACTACGGTAATATCACACACAATGGATACGACCCGTGTAAAGTTAATACGCTAATGTTAACATAAAACAGAAAGTGATGGCCTGATAGTATCTGTTTATCCATACAAACACACGTCTAATTACAGAGCTAATGTCATTATACCTCAAATAATAATACAAATCTCAAATTAAAATACCATATAAGTTACCATTTTCTGCCAATGGAATCATAAAATAATTAAAAACACAAGCACACAGTTACGAGAACACATGTACCCAATTTACGACTCTTTTGTTTTAAACTGAAAGAGAGATTTAAACAAGTTTGTTTTTATGTTTTAATTCTAAAATCAATAGAAATAAAATGTTTGAAAACATAAACAAAAACTACTTTAATTCAATTATTTGATTATTTCACACAAAGTTTTAAAATCTTTTATTTAAGGTCTCATTCAAAATCATGAATCTGAGATGGTATAGCTGTATTGTATATTTAAGACTATGGTGAAAAAAAAAATCAATCTTAGTGTGCTGTTATTTATATTGTAGTGGAAAATATTATACTGCAAACTTCCAGAAAAACTAAATTTCTAAAGAGAAATGTTAAATTACTTGATTTCAAATGCTAGTTTCACAAAATTAATGGAGTAATAGAGTGTAACAATAAGACAAAATTCTTTCACTTATATCAAGCATGGTATGGTGGAGAAAACCAGAGGGACTGGAGAAAAATCATCAACCTTCAGCAAGCAAACTGACAAATTTTCTCACATTAGGATTGCAGAGTGTGATTTGTATTTATGACGTAAGAGTTGCTGTGATCTTTAACCACATACTTATGGCCACTCAGTCACTGAGGCCTCACAATATTGATATCAGCTGTGATCTTTAACCACATACTTAAGGCCACTCAGTCACTGAGGCCTCACAATATTGATATCAGCTGTGATCTTTAACCACATACTTAAGGCCACTCAGTCACTGAGGCCTCACAATATTGATATCAGCTGTGATCTTTAACCACATACTTAAGACCACTCAGTCACTGAGGCCTCACAATATTGATATCAGCTGTGATCTTTAACCACCTACTTAAGGCCACTCAGTCACTGAGGCCTCACAATATTGATATCAGCTGTGATCTTTAACTACATACTTAAGGCCACTCAGTCACTG
The DNA here is from genome assembly GCA_021292105.1 of Anadara kagoshimensis. Lineage (NCBI taxonomy): Eukaryota > Metazoa > Mollusca > Bivalvia > Arcoida > Arcidae > Anadara > Anadara kagoshimensis. The sequence goes on along the minus strand of CM037860.1, from coordinate 4,241,288 downwards.
AGGCCTCACAATATTGATATCAGCTGTGATCTTTAACCACATACTTAAGGCCACTCAGTCACTGAGGCCTCACAATATTGATATCAGCTGTGATCTTTAACTACATACTTAAGGCCACTCAGTCACTGAGGCCTCACAATATTGATATCAGCTGTGATCTTTAACCACCTACTTAAGGCCACTCAGCCACTAAGGCCTCACAATAATGATATCAGCTGTGATCTTTAACCACATACTTAAGGCCACTCAGTCACTGAGGCCTCACAATATTGATATCAGCTGTGATCTTTAACCACATACTTAAGGCCACTTAGCCACTGAGGCCTCACAATATTGATATCATATGAGATTTGACAATGTGTAGTATTATACATTAATCATGTTAATTGCCTGTGAGTGAGGGAGATATGAACATTTGTTCATGCGCAACAAGTCATATTTCCAGAGGGCTGCAAAGCCAGAGGGAAATGCGACTTGTTAAGGGTGAACAAATGTTCATATCTCCCTCAAACAAAGGCAATAAATTGTTTATTATACCGAAAGATAACTATGGTAATAAAAAAGACAGAAAGAAAGAAAAATATTTTTAAAAAGACAGCCCTTCTCTAATTCATTGCTTTTTCTCCTATCAGAACTCATCGGATGTAAACGCTAGAACATTGTGACCGATTCTCCATCAATGATGTCATATCATTGTGATGTCACAGTGTGTTCCGAAGGTGTGGGATATGATGTTTTCAGAGGGATAGACGATGTTTTCCCCATCCTGATCACATGATCCAACAATCTAATCAAATTACATATAGTATCGTATTTTTCTAATGAGGTATAATAAGTGCTCTTCTTGATTTTTTCTTCCTTCTCACGAACAACTTAATTTCCAACTTCAAGTATATCTTAATGGATCAGAGTAATGTTGTTTTATACCCCATCCAGATTCTTTCATTTATATTGAGGTGGTCAAAACAGAAGAGGAAACTTGAGTACCCAGAAAAGAACCACCTACCTTCAATAAGCACAATGACAGACTTTCTGACAATCCAATCTGCCCGAGTGTGTTTCAAGACTTTTTAAGATTTATTTTAAGATACATATAAATCGATGTTTTTTTTATTGATTTTTACTCTTTTATAATACTTGTAGACAAAAAGACTACATTTTTTTTAATTATTTTAAATTCAAGACTATTTTAAGATTTTATGCTATGGATTAAAATTTTTAATTTTTCTAATTAATTAATTTCACTCCTTTGTTATACATCTTGTAAATTTAATGAACATAGTGTCTGTCTGTTACTTAAAGTCATGAATGACAGAGAGATTGGAAAGGTTCATACATAGATTCGCATACATTTAATTATGCAAGACACTATATATATCATGAAGATTACATACATTTAGTAACTTTCATTCGCTTCACTCTAATAAAAGACCATATGCAAACAATATCATTTTTTTCATCACAGTTTGTAATGTATCCTGACATGCTACCTGGCCATATAAAGGGAAATATATGTAAATATTTTATCAACGAAAACACCTACTGTATACCATATCTCAGAATCAGGTTAATTGTTAACTTTTTCACATTAGATGTCTATATTTAGAAACATATGTACTCTTAAATCTAAATACTGTGAACATAACAGACAGACGCCCTTTCTTAAAGAAAATATGAAATCACCATTCATTTGCCTTTATCCAGAAAAAAAGACAATTTTAGAGAGGCAGAGTAGACAAATAAAGAATTAATGAAGGGCTAAAATTATACATTTATGATACCTCACCTAAGCAATTTAGCCAGGTGAGTTAGGCATTTAGCTATTAAGCTATTATGATTTAACATCCTAAAATACAGTTAAATTATCAAATTAAAAAAAAATGGAAGTGTACAAGTACTTTGGTATGCATTGTATTTGGAAACATTTGTGATGTAATCCCGTCTTTCAATAAATAAAACAGCTAGAACATTTTATTTATAGCACCCTCAGTGAATGTTGGTTACCTATTTTAGATCTGATGTCAGAATACATCAGTGAAGTGTTTGATTAATATAAAGAGTCATGTGATACTCTATACATGTGGATAGCTGTCACGTGTTGCTAAACCATTACAGAAGCTCAGTTGATGAATGCTCGCTTTGTATGTAGAAAGTCAAGATAAGAACCCCACTTTGAACTCCAAGCCAAGCAGTTGTCATTTCTAAAAAGTCACATGAACCTTTGAAAGAGACCTTTAAAAGCTAATGCCCCATACCATGGGAGACATGGCATGCTAAGAAACCCTCGTTGTACATTGTCCTGAGTGCAGTGCAAAGGTTTTCACCTATAGCTGGTGACATCTAGATATAAGTGGAATATTCTTGATTGTGACATAAAACCCCATTCAATCAATCAATCAATCAATCAATGTCATGCATGTTACATAATGTTTTGTGGTGTCAATACTGAGTATAACCATTTAGACAGATGAGCTAGAAATTACAACTTACCTGATGGTTAATCAGGAAACTCTTAACATCATCATAATGAATCTTACATTTGTGTTTAATAATTAGCTCACACCACATGTGTTGTACCTGTAAATAAACACAAAGACTTCATAATCATAAACATAAAATTTGTAACAGTAAATTTTGCCATATTAAATTTGCAGGGAAAACCAAAATAAGACCAGACAATTGGTAAAAAGTATACTTATTTGTTTTCAGAAATTTTCAGTTTCATTGGAGTGCTTTTGGTAAACACACACACACACACTACCAGTATACCAAATAAGCCTCTATCAGGAAAGTAAGGAGTTGGAATAATGTTTATAACAGTGACTCAGTTAACAGTTGCAATAAACAACAGTGTAACATTTGGCTTTTGACAGAAAGGTTTTCCTGCATGACCAGATTCTGAATTTTATGGAAATCATCAATGTGTGTGCGTGTGCATGTGTGTGTGTGTTGTCCTACCTCAGCATTTATTGTCTGGGGTTCATAGTGATACCATATGTTAAACAATAATTGTAATATAATGTAATGTGTGTGTGTGTGTGTGTGTGTGTGTGTGTGTTGCCCTACCTCAGCATTTATTGTGTGTGGTTTATAATGGTCCCTAAGGTTATATAATAATTGTAATGGGAGATGTTCCTCATCTAATAAAAGTTCTAAAAATAACATTAATTGTTCAACACACATCTGGAAAAGAAAATAAACATATAAATATATATTTATATAAAATTAAAAAAGCCAAATGCATATTAGCACTTACAATTATAAAAGATATTTCTGAGATTCCAAATTAAATGCTTTTACCCTTTTAGTGGAAAACATAACACACTTTTTGTCAATACATTGTATATTGAATATAATCAGATAGCATTCACCAACTGACTTCAATAAAACAAGGTATGTACAGAAACTAAGGACAAACAAGAAGAAAGATATATCAGTGTATATTAGTTCTACACATACATTAGGTTTTACAAGAATCTGATTATTAAGCTTTGGCAACAAGGTGAGAGTTGTTCAAAGAAATACCTATATGTTGACAAAAAAGTAAAACCAGTATGTTAAACTCATCCACAAGACCTACAGACACCAGACTTGGTCTATTTATAGAGGTTTAATTTCATTAACTTTTCAATTTGACTTATCTTCATACACAGGTAACATTGCTATAGCAGGTTTTACTGTATTGTAAGTACAGTTAACCATTAAGTATAACTTACCTTTACAAAGATAAAGTCATATTTTCTCTTCTTTCTTTGGCGTTTATGACATGTTATATCCTTGATTCTTTGTATCTGTATTTTGAAATGAAAACCAAAGTTAAACAATGTAGTTTAGTGCTAAGAAATGGGGTTTTCAAACATTAGCCAAAGGGTACACCATTATTTATGAGTCAAGCTATCTTATTATATGATAAACATTCCTCCATACATTCTTGGAAGATCCAGTTATCACATTATACAATTTGTCACAAGAATCTGTCACAGGATACATACCCAATAAGGGGAACATCCCAAAGGACAGACAGATAGATGAAAAAGTCATGAAATGTCAAAATTGTAGAGAACAGACATATAGACAGTGGGAAAAATAAAGAAACATCAGTCTGCAGATAGAAGGCAGACAGACAAATGAACGCGTGATGAAATATCAGTCTGCAGATAATGACAGCTGGAGAGACATGGAAAAGTGTCAAAACATGAATGTGCAGAAAACAGACAACAGATGGACAGATGGAGAAGTGATGAAAAAGTTTACAGATGGAAGGCAGACACAGATGGAAAAGTGTAGAAATATCAAAGACAGAAGGCAGATGACAGATGGACAGAAGGAGAAGTAATGAAATGTCAGTCTGCAGCAGGTAGAGACAGATGTAGGAGTGATGAAACATCCATCTGCAGAAGACAGATAGTCAAATGGAGTAGCTTAAAAACATCTGTCTGCATATTTATATCAATAATAATTGTGTATTGATGTTAACATCATTATTGTTGTATTTGGTAATGCAAGAATTGCTTCTACATATTTTAAAAAATTGATAAAAACAAAATCCTGATTTTAAATTTACTCGAATTCTAAACTAAAGTACCTTCATTGAAAGATTATTTTTAGGGATTACATTACAGAAATAGATACTACAAGTCTGAGGATTTTAACGCAGGAATTGTTAAATGCTATTATAGACCATTATCTATTTAAGAAAATATTACATTTAAAGAAGTCACACATACATAGGTATAGACTTGTCAGTGTGTATATATGTTCATCTCTACTATGCCATCATTTATTTCACTAAATTTGACTTGAGAATCCATATGGTGTTCACATGGCCTCTAATGATATATTTAAGTTCTAATGATGTGGGAAGACAGAAGTGCATGAATTTTTTTTAAATTGCTATTTTTTTCATGTGAAACATTCATACACACATCATACAATGACAATACAAGAGGTTTTGTATGTGCTGCAAAATAAATTGAAACTAGAGTTTCGGTACTATCATTCTGACCATATATACTGCTAACAGGAACATTGCTTGACACAAATCTTGTACATATCTTTTAAGTTGTATAATATTAAAACAAAATTAACTAGAGGAAATGATTGAATTCTGTAGTAAAACCTCTTTAAAACAAGCCAATTTTAAAGTTATATTTATACAAAAAGTTACTTTTTTATATAAAAAGTACAGGCCCCAGTTTCACAATCATTTCTTAGCTAAGATTTTCCTTAAAATAAATCTAGCCAATTTTGGTTATATCTTTTTGAGACTACTAGTGAGTATTTTTGACAAAACTAAATGCAAATGACTAATGTTTTGATCTAGAAATTATCTTAAAATTGACACCTTAAATTCCTAAATATCCTCAAAATTAACAAAATTAAAATGGGATTGAAAATTTGCAATATTTAATTTAAGGAAAATCTTGGCTAATGAATGATTGTGAAACCGGGGCCAGGTCAAATTTTAGGACATGAAACATAAATAGCTTGGGTATTACAAATTTTAATCCCCGAAAAACAGATTTGATTGAGTCTTAATTATACCTATGAGTTGTATATGAGAATCCCTAAGCATACAGAATAACACACTGCATTTCTTTCAAATGTTAACTTACATCAAATCCGTTTCACCAAAAAAACTCAAATTTAAGTTTGACCAGTATTTTTCTAAATATATGTTCATTTTTCTAAATCTCATTACAGTTGGTTCAGACAACAAAAGTTATTGCTGGACATAAACCAAACTATGATAAAACTTGTGTAACTTTCCATTCCTGGTAGCCAAACTTGCCATTTGCTAGTCATTTCTGACAAGTTATTAAAAATACTGTTAACCTATTTTAGCAAATCTGTGACAAAAACCTTTTAAGATGATTATATTTTTACAAATTTCAGAAATTTTGAAATTGTAGAAACTGAACCATAAGTGATAAAACAAACAAATATCATCCTTTAATGTTACACTTGAATACTTGTACTTGAACACATCTTTAATAATTATTCTTCAGTCTAATTGTCAAAGATTGTCACTTTCAGAGTTTCTTTCATAATTCTCATCATCTGTTTAATGATCTGACATTGAGCTCCTTAATGTGGCCATTAAAAGGGATAGACCTGCTATCTGTGGCTAAAAGCAACTATAAAACAAGTCCTGGTAATGACTGATAAGCCCTTTGTTGTTATTGCAGCTACAGCACATCCCATGGCTTTAAGCCTTCATTGATTTCAAAGTAGTTAATTTGATGATATAAATATAATTAATATTAAATGAATTTATTCATTTAAGTAGCTTTTATTTGCAAAATTTCTTTAATCCCCATTTAAACTATCAACACACAAGATTTTATTTTTTATCATCAACTTTTTTTTCTTTTTTCAAATTTTAATTTCAGCAGAATATTGATAATTTCAACAACATTTTCCAAAAAACATGGTTCAACTCTTTGATTTGGAAACTGCAACACATCAATGTCTTGAAATAATAACCAGAGGCTCATTGTGGCTGAGCTGTATCGCTCACCTGACTAAAATGCTTTTAAAGCAAATTTGTATTCCCAGTGATAACAAATGCACTGTTTATATCAGACAGAATGGCTAAGGAAATCACTGTAGAACTATATGTACCATTCACAGTTTTTTTTCAATCTGATTAAAATCACATCTCTCACTTGCTCCCCCATTTTTGATATAGGTGCAACAAGGTAATGACACTATATATATGTAATCAGCAAAATGCAGACATATGAAGTACAAAATTGAAATAATGTACATAGGTAAAATAACCAGTGCAAACTTAAAGGAATTATTTATTTATAAACAACTTTTGTTGTATTATGAAGCCAATTTAAAAACAGACTAGCCGTTGAAACCAGCTGATTAATTGCAGAACCATTATTGACTACAACAGACACTCCTCCTAATTCAGGAGCACTTTCTCACAATCTGCTTTTATTTAGAAAGATGATTTTGCATTGAATTTGCATAGGCATTTTTATACCATGATGTAATAACTTATAATATAATAACTTTGTAAAAAACTTCCCAAACGGCATCGATAGGAAAATGAGAATGAAATCAAATAGGGTTGGGTGAGGGCATACCTGGGATCCCACATGATATTCCCATCTAATACACAATTTTTCAACATTTTACACACAAAGATTATGCTACATGGCCATTTCACGCTTTTTAGTTTTAAACATGACATGTTTTTCTTTGTTTAGTTTAAGGGTGTGATTTTCGTGATTATCTTGGCAATCTACGTAAGAACCTTCCATGCATCATTTTTGTAATGTTTAGTTCAATTTGCTTCAGTAGCTTCAGAGGAAATAGCCAATAAATGCTTTTGCCATAGGGTCAAAAGTTAAACTATGTCCTATGCTGGCAGCCATGTTTTTTGGCAGATCGAAAAAAATTTGTCAATCTAAGTAAAGGACCTTCCATACATCATTCCCATAAAGTTTGGTTCAATTTGCTTCAGTAGCTTTAGAGGAGATAGCAAATATATGCTATTCCCATAGGGTTAAACTATGTTCCGTGCTGGCAGCCATATTTTTTGGCGGATCAATAAAATGTCCATAATCTAAGTAAAGGACCTTTCATACATCATTCCTGTAAAGTTTGGTTCAATTTGCTTCAGTAGCTTCAAGGAAATAGCGAATATATGCTTTTCCCATAGGGTCCAATGTTAAACTATGTTCTGTATTACGGCCATGTTTTAGGCAGATCTGAAAAATTTCGGCAATCTAAGTAAAGAACCATCCATACATCATTCCTGTAAAGTTGATTCATTTGCTTTAGTAGCTTCAAGGAAATAGCAAATATATGCTTTTCCCATAGGGTCCATGTGAAACAATGTTCTCCGCTGGCAGCCATGTTTTCTGGCAGATCAGAAAAATTTTGGCAATCTACATAAAGGACCTTCTATATATCATTCCTGTAAAGTTTGGTTCAATTTGCTTCAGTCATTTCTGAGGACATAGTCAAAATGCGTTTTTCCCATAGGGTCCAATGTTAAACTATCTTTTGCGCTGGCAGCCATGTTTTTGGCCAATCAGAAAAATTTTGGCAATCTATGTAAAGGACCTTCTATACATCATTCCTGTAAAGTTTGGTTCAATTTGCTTCACTAGCTTCAGAGGAGATAGCATATATATGCTTTTCCCATGGTTTCAATGTTAAACTATCTTCTGCGCTGGCGGCCATGTTTTTTGGCGGATCAGAAAAATTTTGGCAATCTAAGTAAAGGACCTTCTATACATCATTTCTGTAAAGTTTGGTTAAATTCGCTTCAGTCATTTCTGAGGAGATAGCCAAAAATTATTTTCCCATAGAGTCCAATGTTAAACTATCTTCTGCGCTGGCGGCCATTTTTTTAGGCAGATCAGAAAAATTTTGGCAATTAAAGTAAAGGACTTTCCATACATCATTCCTGTAAAGTTAGTTAAAATTGGTTCAGGGTTTCAGAGGAGATAGCCAAATGTGAAAAGCTTACGGACGGACGACGGACGCCAAGGTGATGGCAAAAGCTCACATGGCCTTTAGGCCAGGTGAGCTAAAAATGAGGTCTGATACAAAAACTGAAATGGGTCAAAACTCTAGATCTGTTAAAACGTTATATTTTTGGATAATTTTTACAAGTGTCAAGTAGTAAAAAAGAATTATTTATTAGTGAAAAAAATATCAAAGGTCTATAACCTGGGTACACAATTAGAATAAACTGCACTATTTGGCACCAAAACTTTTCCTCATAAATTCTTTATTTTTATGAAATCAAATATCTAATAAAACAACTATCTCTGCATAACGTTAACACCGAATAAAAACCAAAAACTGATTGAAAATTAACTTATTTACACCACGTATACAAGAAATAACTAACATTATACCAGCATTTTTGCTCCCCAAATCATTAATATCATATAATATGGAAAGAACTGACACATTTTACAAATTAAATAGTTAAAAGTGGGTGGATGGGTGGGTTAGTCTGTTGATACTGATTCATAAAAACATATCATAAGAGTAAGAAAATAGTGAATAGGTGTTCTGAGATTCTCCGAAGAGTGGGAAGAGATTAATCCAGTAGGCTGGGTTTTAATGAAGAAGTTTTACTTTATCATCTAATCACTTGTAATTTTGTTATTTTAAAGAAATGTAACACTCCTAACTTCAATCAAGAATAAATTCCCAAAAGACATCATTATTGAAACATAAAAGTATAAATTGCTTCCTGTTTTATTTTAATAATCCTGATGTATAATTGTACCTGTGTTTATATTCATAGACACTTTCATCGTATGTCTTAATTGAAAAGTTCATTCATTATGAGGTCAATGACAGGAGTCTTCAGCAGATGTCATAATGAACACTGAACAAAGAATGGTTTAAATGCATTACTCCTCAGTTAACACTAGCATTGATCTCAGAGTCTTAATTGTCCCTGTGTGTTTTTTCTTCTTTAATTTTATGTTTTTATGTTAACATATATTTGTTTATTTGTAATATCAACACTTAGGGTTGGTAACTAAGCTTGACAGTTGAGTGACTTTATAATCTTCAGTAGGGAAGTGAGATCATGTGCTCTGAAAGGGTAATTTTTGTTTACCTAGCTACATCGTCACATGTGTAAAATTGGGAATGAAGGGAACTATGTGACATCAAATATATCCAGGTAATTTTGGATACAGAGACATCATACATATTAACATATTGTCATAACAGCCATAAAACTTACTAACAGCCATAATAAAACTGGGCCTGCATTATTCCTAGGTCAACAATTTATTTGTAACAGCTTGCTTTGTTGTATTAATTGCACATAGTTGGAACAAGTTCTACCATAGGGCATTAATTGTGAAAGGAGTACACCATAAGCAGGAGAAACAGTAATATTGATGTATATAAAAGGAAAGGTGACAATAGAAAAATTGAAGTCATCTACCATAGTTTGTCATATCCTTTCTTTGATGTCATGATTGAGGTATAAATAAAAAATAAAGCAGAACATGAAGAATCTGTCATATCTATTATTTCAAGTGCACTAGGATAGATGACATTTACATGATTTCAAAATATACAATGATTATAAATAAAATGTTATCTATATATCTGTGTGTGGAGATGAATGATTTGGTGACAGTTTTCTCTTCGGGTTTGTAGTGGATGCTGACTTGGAGCCATTTGGGCGACCAAAGTTTGACTCTATATAACACATAAATTATAACCTTTCTGAGTTTTTAAGCTTCTTAAAAATCTGTCATCATTATGTATATTTTTCATGTACTATCACAAGAACAGCTCAGCCTAGCTTGCCTGCATAGCTAGTCCTTCTTAATAATCTAGCCAAAAAGATTTAACAATAAATTATCAGAAGTTTAACCAATACTTTTGATGCATCCTGACAAATATACCACACAACAATTCAATATCTGTTGTACTTTTGTGCAGGGCAATATTAAATGCATATAGATGTACAAAAATGCCGAAGGTTAAAGTGAGTTATGCAAAACTTCTGAGAAAATCCACTGAAAAAAGATAACTTACTTGAGCCTAGTAATAACTCTGCAATCTGATACATTCTTTTTGGTGTCTAGTGTAATATGTGACCAAGGACACCTCTTCTGGTGTAAACATCAATATTTTAACATGTAAACTTTCCATAGTGACAACAGTTTTTTTTTTCAGGAATGTTTTATTTTATTTGAGGATGGGCATATGGATTTTCAGTTACGATTTGGCTCAAGTAAGTGAACAATATCAAATTATTTAAGTTTAATGGATTTTCTGTTTTCTATGTTGGTTCAAGTGCAATAACTCCTAATATATTATGTCCTCATCCAAGTCTCTGAATAAATTCCAGTAGCAACATAACAGATCTATGGATCAAGTCTTGCATTAGAAGTGTTACACTATGTTCCCATCACCAGATGCCAGCTCACCATGACAACCATATAATATCATAAGGTAAAAATAGTTGTGTCAATAAAAATGTAATCATAAATGACATATAAGATACAAATAACTGACTGCTTAAGATCTATGACACACAATGTTCACTCAAGAAACATTTCTAGAGGCAAGTGTCAGTGTGATAATCATACCATAAATTTGTCAAAATTTGATTTAAAATGGTAAATAGCATGTTCAAACTAGTGATGATTATGCCCATGTTCATGTTGTTTTTGTCTGTCTGGTTTGATAACATCCACAGCAGTGAGACTGAATAAGCAAGTGCATGCTGTGTATTAAGGGGCTTTCACAATTGGTGCAAAGGCAGAAGTGACAAGATATTCATGCGACTGATAGATTTTGATCTTGATTGTAAACTGTTGCTGAAATAATTGCATTTGAGAAAGTATTCGTGCAAATTTCTTAAGTGATCCTTGTGTGATGAAAATGCATGAAATCTTGCGATATATCTTGGGTCTCTATGCCACTGTTGTACAATGAAAGCGAGTGTTGTAAGATTATGTGATAGGTCCGCGAGAGTGATAAAGTGAATGAACATGTGCCAATGGAATTGGAATGTACGGCACTTGTGTGTTCCATGGTACGAATGCTCATGAGAGTCGGAGTATGTTTATATACAGCCCATTTCTGATGATCTTCAGTTGACATAGTTGAATGCAAAAGAAGATGCCCAAGATGACGACCAAAGCAGCAGTCAAAGACATGATGACAAATCGTAGAAAGAAGGTAGAGTAAGAGGAGGCCCATGACCCGCTGCAGGAGCTAAGCCCGGTTCATGCTTATATAGGGTATATACTGTTGTCACCCTTCAAAAAAATTTCTTGCATAGCAATTGGTCAATTTGCCGGGGTATATAGAACTATGTTTGGAAATCTGCTAGGGTACATGAATGCATGCAACCTTTAGCGGTAAAAGGGGAAGTAACTCGTACATCGTGGATGTCAAGTTACAGTAAACAAACATAGTGACAATGTACGCAAGTCACACAGAATACGAAATGGAAGTTAAAAAAGATGAAACTAGTACTGCTTTGAAAGGTGACAAAAACATTATTACAAATGGAAGCTGATAAATCATGCAATGATAGTAAAATGTTGCAAGATACATGAGTGGAATAGAAATAACATATGACACCTGAAACCTGGTATACCTTTTGTATTCTATAACATAAATGCCATAACTTGTGTAAACATTTAGTTTTTACTGTTCCAGTGAGAATAATACATATACAGTTGACTCTCGTTATCTCGAACTCGACGGGGAAATGCAAAAAGTTCGACTTATCCGGAGTTCGAGATAACCGATGTTAAAAACGGCAACAAAAGGGAAGTAACTCGCTTCCGGTTTTATCTTGTCAAACTGTATGTCATCGGCATTGACATTTTAAGATGCAATGATAAATGATTTGATTATGCATTTTGTTTAGAAGATTTTCTTTAATTACTCAAATCTGTCAATAACTGATTACGCTATTGTTATTAGCCGACAAATAGTGGAGTCCGCTTTGGTCTCCATACCAGTTTCGCTTTGTGTACTTTAATCACCCCAAGCTTCCGGTTGTATTGAGTAATGTTCACATCACACGCTTTCGGCAGCCATGCATGTTCAGCTTGGCAGTAATTATAACACCTGCTAATCTCTTTGATTGTTTAATTGCTTATGCAATGGATAATAATTCGGGGCTTAAGGAAATTGGGAGGTCAGTGTAATGTTGTAATTTTAAAATCAACACGAGGCCGACAGTCAAATATTTTATTTATGTCGGAATGTGTTTTTTCTACCAAAAAATCTGTAGGCGTTGACAAATTTGATTTTCCAAATTTTTTTGTTCGAGTTAACAAATTTAATTTTCCTAAATTTTTTGTTCAAGTTAACAAATTTAATTTTCCTAAATTTTTTGTTCGAGTTAACGAGTGTAATTTTCCTAGGATTTTCATTCAAGGGGACGAAAATATTGTTCGACATATCCGATAATTCGAGATATCCGAGTTCGAGATAACCAGAGTGATTTCGGTTTAATAAAGAACAACTCTGTTCGGACTTTTTAAAAAAGTTCGAGATATCCGGTAGTTCGAGATATCCGAGTTCGAGATAACGAGATTCAACTGTAATTGAACATAGATATAAAGGAAAAGAACAAGATTATGGCTAAAATCAAAATGAGTACTATTCTGTTTTTAGAGTTTTGACTATGAATTCTTAGCTGTTCCTGTGTATAATACATAGAGGTTAAACAAATTATGATCACTACCTATGCCTACATATATGCCTTTTTTGTGAAATATGTAGTGCATTTAAATAAAATACATAGCTTATCTGGAGCTCTGTGTTCTGACAAAACATGAATTCATAAAATATTTATTACAAAATATAAAATCAAATATTTTCTATCATAACTCGATCTTACCTGATTAATGACACAATCCGCTAATGCATTTTCTGTTTTAAGTTTATAATCAGTTAACACCTGTAATAACAAAAAAACATGTTTTAATTAATTGAAATTAAATTCTTTAGTCAAAACTGCAGGAGAAATATTTTATTTTTACTTTTTTTAAGCTAGCCAATTTTGTCTAACCTGTGGCCATGCAATTTGGTGGTCAGGCCAAGTTTCATCACAACTCATTTATTTGTCATTCTTATGTACATGAACATTTTCCTCCAGATTACCACTAGTAATACATGTATCTGACAGAAGTGATTAACTTCTTTTGATAAATGTCCATTCTTTACACATGTATATCAATGATATACAACAGTAAAGTATTAAAAGTCATGGCTAATATTAACCATCATAATATTTAGACAAATCTAAGTCTTTTTTTTTTTATAAAATCTGGAGCACCTGGCCTCACTTACCCAGTGAAAGTTCGCATGTTTCAACTAATTCTAACTTTGCTTTTAGGATTGTTATTTGGACATTGACTGGTATGTTTGTTGTTCTTTAATTAAAATACTCACATGAGGTAATCCAGGATAATCTAACCAATCATCATATATGACATGTTCTTCCAATCCCATACTCCTAAAATGTCACGGAATATAAAATATGAAGGTAAATCTCTGACACATCTGATCTACCGGTATGAACATACAGTATAAAAAGAAACATTCACGGGAAAGAAATATTTACGTTTTTCACGGTGATTTTTGTACTGTGAATATTTCTTCTCAGAGAAAAGTTTCTTATTTCCTTTTGTATATTTTCCCTACAGTCAGAACCGTGAAAATATATTACTGCGAAATAGTTAGATCAAAACCACAAAAGTTCTTACCACTTATGTTTCTTCTTCATTATACAATGATTGTTAAAAATATGGTAATTTGATGGATATATTAAATAGTTTCTGTATCTTACTTTTTCTTTTTGTCAAAAAACAATAATTTGGATACAAATGTGCAACCCTCTTAAAGTTATTTTGTAACTTAGTATTCTGATCTTATACAGGCAGGACTTAGCTAAGTTTTACTTGACTTACTGTAATATGTTGTCTTATTGGAGATGTACATCTTTTGAGTCATGATATGGCATTTTACATCCTGTATTAGGTAAAGTAAAACTACAGTGGAATGGTGGACCTTCAAACGATCTGCCAAGTTCTGTGCAAAGCATTAATCTGATGTGACAGATCTTTATTGAAGTTTGCTTACAGATCACAACACCTATCACCACTTAGGTCCAAATTCCAATGGAAACAATTCCTAGTGTGAAAAAGTTTGTGAGTTAGCTTGCCAAAGGTTGGTGATTACAGGTATTCTGGTTTTCTCCACCATCCCAGAACTGACCACCTAAATATGAGTGAAAGAACCTTGTCTGGGGCATAAAACACCATTACTTCACTCCAATCTAATGAATTCAATTAAGAAATTAACATCTTGCATTGTATTGGTTTTCTAGATGATGAAGGGATTTACAGATAAAATCAAAGAGATATATGTGTGTATGTAGATCACTTAATCATTATTGTTTACAGTTACTTCAACACTTCAGAGGGCATTCAGTGACCTGTGAACCAGAATTATCAAAAATAACACATCATAACATATATTTTTCATTTACTTTTTTCTTTAAAATATATCCACAAGAAATAAAAGAATGGTCACAGTAATAACTCAATCACTAAAAAGAAAACATATCAGTAGTAAGAATTTCACTGCAGTAAACCTAGTGACTGTCATGTACATGTAAAACTCACCTGAGTTCTGGACATACTTTAAAGAGGCACTTAATCACATCCTGTAAAACAAAATATAACGATAGTACTGATAGCGCTAATGTTTCATAATACATGTAAACAAGAAACATAAACAGATGTAACAGCAATGTAGACAATATTAAAAACAATAAAGTCAGTGAATTAGTATCACCTGCCAGGGGATAACTGTTGTGGTTTTCATACATATTTCATGCTAATCATCTATCACTGTTGATACTTTCCAACAAGTTTTGTAAGCTTCTGATGAATAATTTTGGAGAATTGCTCCAAACACTGAACAGATAGATGAATGGCCAGATGGACAAACATAACTTTTTCTTTAAAATGTGTATAATTGATTGTTTAGATATTTTGCTATAGGTGGTTCTTTGAAAGTGCTTAGTTGTTAATTGCATTAATAAAACCAAAATATTGTGAAATGCTTAAAATTCTAAAAGCTTATTAACTAAAAAGAGTATTTTACATTAAAATAAGGATTTAGGTCCCTGGTGCCAATTGCCAATCCTAGGTCCTACAGAGGAAACCTTCTACAACAAGGGACATTAACAGATATGGTGCAAATGTAAATGATACATACCTCAGAGGAAACAAGCTGGCCATAAAATTGTTGTACATATTGTCTGATAAACTGCAGAAACTTAGCTTGTCCTACTTTCTGTTCCAGATATCGCAATAGAAAATAACCCTGCAAATAACAAAATCTCTGAAAACTTAATCTAAAACTCAACATGCTGATCTTCCCTTTTGTACTCCAAAATTAGATAAAGATCAGAACTTTTACTTTCCATTATCACAATTGACGTATCACCGACCACAACTTTTATGTTTTGACACTGGCCGCCATCACGTTACCAAAGCAGTGTCACAGCAACTAATGACGTACTTGTGTCAGTGACACCATTAAATGGCACAATCCAGGCAGAGTTTTCATTCTTTTTTTGTGTGTAATTCAAGCATGTTGGGCTCTTGTCGGAACATTGTGGGCATGGCTGGCGATCCATCAATTCCTTTTACAGCCTGCATTTAATTGCCTAAGTGGAAGAGTAGTGTATCAGACTGGTTTAAGACTCAAGGATTTGTGTTTAGGAGTATATGACTGCTTCTCATCTTTAGATTCAAGCTCTATCTACAGTTTAGTAGTTTAATAGGGTAATGATTTTGTTCCTCTTTTAAAGAGCTGTCAGAAAACTGAAATAACTCACCTGCATATCTAAGTTTCTCAATCTAAGTTTCTCATAATAACTTTAACATTCAATGATGCAAACACTTACTTGTACAAACTAACATCTTACAGGTAAATAATTAGTATAAAAACAATCATGACTCCCAAGGTAACTGTTTTTGTTCTATAAGATAATGAATGACGGAATGGAAAAATAAAGGAATGAAATGAATGAAAGAAGAAAGGAAGGAAGGAAGATCGATTTTGGTTCTCAGCACCAGAGAAGAATTCTATTCACAGCTAGATTGCCGTCATCAAAATTCAGGTGTTATTGTTTGACAAGCTAGAAAAGTATGTTACCAATACTTTTTCATCTAAATGCTGCATCTAAGATCTCATACAACAGTTTCGTATTTTTGTCCACGGTCTAAACTTTAAAATTATCAAGAAAATCGCTATGGCAACGAATTGTTGCCCGTAACAACCGGAAAAAGATGATAAAATTAGAAAAAAATGTTTTAATAAGGAAGATATGGTATTATCGTACTTGAATATATAAACTGCGTTAAATTGTGCCGTGTGTGTACGAATCTATGGTCAGCTCAACTTGACCCCCGGTTGGTCTCATTGCAGCGTTTTAATAGTGCTATTTTTTGTACCTCTGACGTTACGTCATTTATCTCGAAAACGAGCTGTTAAAGGTTCGCATTTTTTCCCCATATTTTGTAGTATTTTACACTAGCTTTCTGAAACACCCAAAAAATTGGACATAATTTATATGTAGGGTTCCACAAAATCTATTCAAACTTGAGGAATTTGGAAATTTTTTCAAACTTTTTTTATGTTTTGAATGTTTTTTCCCGCAATGTAGGGGGCGCCACGAGTAATACACATATGCAAAATAAATCTTAGAGATATAGCTGTAGATATAAAAAAGAAATGGATAGTCTAACTTCAATAATGAATCTGTGATAAACTACGGAACTTGAGGTACAGGTTTTTCATGTGAAACCAAGATGGAAACTGTTGTATGAGTCCTTAAACAATGCAGTTTTGCCTCGTTCTGAAGAACAATAGGCTTGCCGGCCTCATTCGGATGAACAATAGGAACAATAGAGTCACTGATTCGCGCGTAAACAGTTTCACCCAGGAATGATAAATAAAACATAATACATGAATTTCCACATGTGTAGATGGAATTGAGACTGGGTGCTTCGGAATAGTAAGCGCCTCCTGCAGCGCATGCGACGCCTTTCATGTATTTATGTAATTAACAAATAGAAAAGGAACGGATTGAAATTAAATCCGGACTCCCGATTGTCTATTTTTCAGCATTTTTTTACTCGTGTCTGGGCGTGTGAGAGCTTTTTTCCTTCCGAGATTCTTGTTTATCCACTATTCTTATGTATTTTTCTCCTTTTTTGTATATTTTCCTCCCTCTATTAGTGCTAAAGAACAGGCCAGTACCTTGTTTTGAGCATAAAGATAATATGGTTTTGAAAAGTTAACAAATGAATGAACGACTGGTTGTAAAATTTTGTGGAAGGAAGGAAGGGATTTTTTAGGACATTCACCAGCAATTGGTTGTTTGTTTCTGGTAGTTTTTATAACAATGGTGTTTATATCTGTATTTTACATATTTAGCAATCTGTTTTTTAAATAAAAGCATTTGGACTTGGACAAATTGCCGATATTTATCGATCAAAACTTTTTGATAAAAAAGTACCACTTGTAGATTAAGTTATACAAATGTCAAAAACCCATTGCAGTTTGTTGCTTATGGCATGGTCATACAAATGACAGCAGCGACGGCAATTTTAGAAGGACTGGACATTTGATAAAAACGGTCCAAGGAAGGGTTAACTGTACACCGGTTAGTTTATCTTTATTATAAATATGCAGTATTAAATCCAGATGGCCATATTTCACATCAATGCCATAACAAAACCTGTATCATGTGACGTTATGGATTAAGGCAAAATTGTTCAAAAGAGTTGAAAGGGCTAAAAATAATTATGATAATATTTTCCTCTTTTGGGTCAATGACTTAATCTTCCGTCAATTTTATAAGTTTCGGGTCGGAACAATGAGTTTTCAACCCCTAAAGATGTCAGATCGGCATTAAAAGTAGCATCTTCGAATACACCAAAACCCAGACGCATATAATCTTTTCTGCATTTTGTTTCACCGGAAGCCCTTGATGTCTCAGAATTGCCCTTTGATGGCGATTTATTCCACGGGACATGTCTAATATTTAATTGGTGGCTTTGTCTGTGCTTCATTTCGCGTTTGTGCCCCCAATTGCGTAGAATTTAGCCCATTGTGTGCTTGAAACCATGGGAAAACAACATAACGTCATCATCAGAAGTGCATTATGACGTGGACGTCTGATGACGTCATATGTGTACCGGGAAAGGCGCTAAAAGTGGTTTACGTTATTCGTGTATAATTGTTATTGCAAAAGTACATTTCTGTTTGATGTATGCCCTGAAGTAATTGATTTCAATTGAAAAATCTCACATTTAGACTATTTTCAACTATTTTGCAAATATTTTCAGCATTTTTGGCAAGTCACGGAGAAGTACCCATTTTTCAAAATGGCTACCGAGGTGGTAAATTTTGTGCAATCCCGACACCCCGTATACCATTTTATTCCAATTTTCATACAGAATCAGATAGCATAAAATTAAAATTTCAAAAAATAATTCAAAAAAATATTAAGGTCTCATACAACAGTTTCGTATTTTCGTCCATTGTCTAAACTTTAAAATTATCAAGAAAATCGCTATGGCAACGAATTGTTGCCCGTAACAACCGGAAAAAGATGATAAAATTAGAAAAAAATGTTTTAGTAAGGAAGATATGGTATTATCGTACTTGAATATATAAACTGCGTTAAATTGTGCCGTGTGTGTACGAATCTATGGTCAGCTCAACTTGACCCCCGGTTGGTCTCATTGCAGCGTTTTAATAGTGCTATTTTTTGTACCTCTGACGTTACGTCATTTATCTCGAAAACGAGCTGTTAAAGGTTCGCATTTTTTCCCCATATTTTGTAGTATTTTACACTAGCTTTCTGAAACACCCAAAAAATTGGACATAATTTATATGTAGGGTTCCACAAAATCTATTCAAACTTGAGGAATTTGGAAATTTTTTCAAACTTTTTTTATGTTTTGAATGTTTTTTCCCGCAATGTAGGGGGCGCCACGAGTAATACACATATGCAAAATAAATCTTAGAGATATAGCTGTAGATATAAAAAAGAAATGGATAGTCTAACTTCAATAATGAATCTGTGATAAACTACGGAACTTGAGGTACAGGTTTTTCATGTGAAACCAAGATGGAAACTGTTGCATGAGTCCTAAGCAATTATGGTACTAAGGTACCTCTATACATTTAGTCACTACAAGAGGATATTTTGACTAAAAGATTTTAAGACTAATCTTAACTAATTTTAACTACAAAATTCATACTAACCTTTAGATAATGTACTTGTATAAATCTTTTATCTGAATTCATACCATTTTTAATAAAACCCTCACAATTACTCCCAGTGTCTTTATTTGGTCTGAAATGAATAAACCAGTAAAACAGGTCACGTTGAGTGATGCTAAGTAGTAAAGGTTTCTGCTGGCTCATGAATTAAGAGTTGCAGGCTAAAACCTCAATCAGGCTGCAAGGCTTGTCCTTTAACAAGGCATTTAACACTAGTTGACTTAAAGCAAGTATGCTTAGGACTGCCCTTGGGAGGGACTGGCATCTATCCAAGAGGAAGCCATGTTCTTGTTACTGATGTTCCAAATCATTTATACTGGGATAAGCACTGGCCTGATAACCCCTTAGGTTCAAATTGAAACAAGAATTGTCTCTTGAGAGCCAAATACCCCAGCCTCCAACATCGATAAGGGTTTCATGCTTTCTCACAACATCAACCTTTCTGATATGACCTTGGTTCAATGTCATGACACACCTTTAAACCATGAAGATAATTCATGTGACATTTTATAACAGTCCTCCAAAGCAATTATGAAATATGGCTAGGACAGGATTTCAAACAGACAGACAGACATAATGATTCCTATATGCCCCCCTCTAACAAGTTTGCAGAGGTATAATAAATACATTGTATATTTACTGTATATTCACTCTACATCACAGTTTTCATGAGTATCTAACTGGTAGTTACAATACATCTGAGAATATCATGTTTATATGTGTTAAAGAACTGGAACAGATTTTCATAAATCAGGTGGATTTGTTACATCTACAAAATAACCATTGTACAGAATGTTTATGACAATGAGTTACCATGGTATTAGAGTTATCAAATCCAAAAAAAAGAATAAATTGAATTCAATAATTTCTTTGAATTATCGATAAGAATCAAGAAAATGGTGTATGAACTATCATGTCTATGGCTGTTCTACTACAGTATATTTGTTACCTTAAAGTCTGTAGGTCTACTTTTGTGTTCTGTAACTCCGATACCAAGTTTCTGTACTTTAAATAATCTCTGATATCCCTTATATCATCTTTATCTGACTTCTTTATTATGTCTAACCTCTATACAAGTAAAATACAAATGAGAGTCAAGTCAAAGATTTGAATAATACACCTAGAGCGTTTGTTCAGTCAATCTTTGGCATTATGACAGGAAGACAAAGATGTAATTATATTATGTAATATAACAAAAATTCCATGGAATAATATGTCTCTCCTAAAGCTTTACATAGATTATAAAGTGACTTTAACATCACAACTTTTACATTCTGACATAAAACAAGGCTGACATTGCTGATACATGAAAGTCAAACCTAGTCTCATGATTTGGCCAACATAATGACATACTGGTACAAGACAACAACGGCAAAGTAATTGAGATAGAAATTAACGAGTGTTACTGTAGAACAGATAGATCATACCTTCATAACTTCAGCATGTATTATGTCCTCAGTATAAGTACAGAACCCTTCAGTAAGCCATTCCTCAGTCCAGTCTTCTGGTCCAATGACAATACCAAACCATGTGTGACTTACTTCATGTGATAGTCGTATCAACATAGAGTAATCACCCTGTATCAGTGACTGTGATAGGTAAAGTACACCTGGACTGAAAACAGAAAATATAACTATGTTATAGAACTAGTCTTCTGGTTTCAATGACAAGACCAATCTAAGTGTGACGGATTGCATATCAAGGATAACTTTGTCACTATGGGGGCTCAGAAAAATCAATTGAGTTTTAATATCCATTTCAGATCCTTTTTCTCACAGCAACATTGTTGAAAAATGCAAGAACATGACCAATTCACATGTCACTGTATAGCAAAAGGAAAATTACTGTATGTAAAAGGTTCATTTTCTTTTAATTGAGGTTACCTCTAATTGACATTAACAAATCATCCTGCAATCTATTTCTGAGTGGAAATATCCATTTCTTGTACCATCACAAAAATAATAAATATAAAACATACCAGTCTAACACTTTATGCTAATTCCTTGAAAAAGTATTTGAAAAGTATGTTATACAAGTAAAACATTTGCTTATTGTCCGAGTAACAGCTCCTTTCTGTTGCAGTGTTGACTACTTGTAAGAAAATTGAAATTACAATGTAATTTCCCAATATTAGGCTTCTGGAGATCATGAGAACATGAATTTATATGAAAATTTTCTGCTTTGACAGAAAGCTTGACAATGGATGTTAATCCTTTTTTAATAGTGTGAAAATATATTATGCATTCGTTTTAACTTTTACTTTTTGTCTGACAATAGGAGTACAAATGTACAAAACAAGAACTAGGAAGAAGAAGAATGGTGACTAAATAAAGCAGAAATGGTTTGTTAGTCTGATTTAATATATCACCTACCTTGCCATTCCTAAGCTATCAAAGCTTGATGGAACTATAATGATATCTAGTTTCTTAAATGGATATTGTCCAAGTAAATCTATAGCTGTTTTTATACACACTGGTACATACAGGTCCAGTTCTGATTTGGTTTTCTCAAATAGGACATCTGGTGAGTATAAACTACACTGAATACCATTACCATTATCATGTGTATCAGCCTCAGATCTGTAAATAAAGCAAATAGCATGTACATATAGACAGAATTGGATATGCAAAGTACCAACTTTTCAGTTAACTTACTGGCTGTACATACCTATGTTTCCATTCCTGGTAGCCAAAATTGCCATTGGCTACTCATTTTTGTGAAATTCTTTCAAAAAGTAACCTATTTTAACAAATTTGTGAAAAATTACTTTAAAAAGTACTATGTTTTCACAAATTTTGGAAATTTGGCTACTAATTATTTTAAAACTGTGGAAACATAGCATACATATACTGTATTTGATGACACATGCACAATCACATCAGAGTAACTAATTATAGGGTAACAAATTTACAATAATTGGTTGAGGGAAATATGGAGGATTGTCTCTCCCAGGAAACATTATCTCCTGAGCCCATAAGTGATGGAGATAAAGTTCCCAAGGGGATTGTCTCTCCCAGGAAACATTATCTCCTGAGCCCATAAGTGATGGAGATAAAGTTCCCAAGGGGATTGTCTCTCACAGGAAACATTATCTCCTGAGCCCATAGGTGAGGGAGATAAAGTTCCCAAGGGGATTGTCTCTCACAGGAAACATTATCTCCTGAGCCCATAAGTGAGGGAGATAAAGTTCCCAAGGGGATTGTCTCTCACAGGAAACATTATCTCCCGAGCCAATATGTTGGGTGCTCCAAATCAGAATTAAGGGATATACAGACAGAAGTAGGATTACAGATTACTTGGTAGTTTCTGTGTGTTTCCCTGCCAAATGGTTAACATTGCAATATCCCATGGCAAAGTTGACGGCTAATTTTAAACATTGTGAATTGTTTCATATCATGTGATTAGAAATCGACCAATGATAGTTTAAGAATTTTCTGTAAGGTACCTGTATAATAATAAAACATCCTTTATAATAATTAGGTACCATATACCTGTCTGGTAGTTAGCAAATACCAAAATACATGTATTATGAATCCTTAATACACTTGCATTTCAAATGTCCATATGAGTACGGTACCTGTACTCGTTTAATTTAGATCTGTGAATCTGTGTGAGCCAAACATCTTCCAGACTGATGTTTTTTTCCAGATAAGATAGGTTTTTAGTTGAATTCAGTTTAATTTCACAAAAATACATGTATTAATAATCTGTCAAAATTTATTAGTTTAGTCAGTGGTTTCAAGTCAGCAAGGAAACAAATATTGTCTGCAATGTTTTTGAATATAAATTAAGTCTGTTGCCTATTTCCACTAAGTTTACATATTGTGATTATGTTTTGCAATACACTTGCAGCCTACTTAAAGAAATTTGTCTTCTGGAAGAGCTGTTAGTATTGCCATTTTTCCTTATTTACGTAGGTTAGGTTTTCAGTTAACTTACGGTTTTAATCACGCTTTACTTAGGAGAAATGATGTAATAACATATAACAAACAATTCACTTACTGTGCTGAGTTATATCGGTCAAGGATTGTATATTTAGTCCAGTATCCCACAGCTAAAGAAAGTGTTGAACTAGGCATTGCCATACTGGTTTTAAAAAGATAAGATGTATAGCCTGAAATATATATAAAACAGTTTGGACAATATGAATGAGTACCGGTACTTTAATGTTAGGTGAAAATTTAAATATGTACCTTGTAAAACAAAATTCATAAAACAGAAATGTATATACAAATATATGTATTATTTTGTGAAGTTTCTTGAAATATTTACAATGACATTACTCATAGGCATATCAGGTCTTATCAGAGGGTACTCTCCCATTTTATTTAAGTGGAGTAGAGAGGAATTATGGAGTTAAACATGCCCAAGTCAAGATTCTTTCGTTTATTTTGTGGCGATACCCAGAGAAAACCACCAAACTTTGATGAGCAAACTTTCTAACACTAGGATTTGTCCCGAGTGGGTTTCAAATGTAGAAAGTGAGAGACACTCTGAACCATAAGCATGTGCTTTAGACCACATGGCCACAGAGGTCATGATTAGCTAAATAACAGTCACTAATTAAATTTTTCCAAGCAGTAGTCAGACTAGAGCAGGATTCAAACCTACCAACTCTGCAATTACAGAGCATGCACTCCATCAACTCAAATCCAGCCAGTCTAATGGATGTGATACCCAATAATGTTTGTGCTGAACTATTATTTTGATTTTATAATTCACATTTTCCTGTAAAACATTGCTCTAGGAATATTGGTGACATAATGTTTTTCATAATGTTCCCATTACAAGTTTATGATCTATTGATCAACAGATATGCTGGTGAACCTCATTCACAAAGATAAATTATATGGTGTACATATAGTAACACTAACCATTTATTTCATGTTTTATTTCTGGAATATCATCTCCACTCATGATGACAGAAACATCCTCTGAAACTAAAACTCTAGCTTCCCAAGTTGCCATGGCAGCAGGGTGGTCTTGGCTTGGGAACAAAGATCTGTTATTTATCCAATGCCCGTGAGTGTAAACACAGCGCCTTAATGAAAATTTAGGAAAACTGATATTTAAAGAGAGATAATGCTAAAAGCAATTTGTATCCATTGTTATTTTGAAACATGCAATGTTTTGACACTCTATCATTACCTAGAGAAGTCTTGTTACACTGTTGGATTTAAGATGTGGTATACAGGTGAATTGGGTAGAGTGTGTTAAAGACGTTAGTTTTATTGTCCATTGAACTCTGATTCCTTCTATTTGACATTTCAAATAAAAGAAGATGCACCACGTTGTTACTTGTTACAAGACATAAAAGCTCACTAAGCCCCAAATCTGGCAATAACAGTTCTTAAAAATGTAAAGCAAAGACTTTAAGAGTCTATGTACAACATGGATGAACAAGATGGTTTAGGACACCAAGGTGGCAGTGATAGATCTCCAGTGAGCCAATAAACTAGTTCTCAATAAATTACAAATCACTACAGTAGCTCATTTGGTAGAGTGCTCATGTCACATATGGGAGATCATGGGGTCTGACCAAGATTTGGAAATAGGTAGTGACAGTTTTCGCTAAGCACTGGACATTTAGAAATGAAAGTCACTTGGTCCTTGGAAAGAGACCTTAAAAACGGATGTCCTGTGTCACGACTGGTGTGGCATGCCTAGTTACAGAACCTTACCTACAAAATGTCTGTAGTGCACTGCAAAGGTAAAAAAATTTCTCCCGCTTCATCTATAGCTGATGATGTCTTGATATAAGTAAAATATCATGACTGGGAAGTCGAACTCCATTCAATCAATCAATAAATTACAATCTGAAATATGTACAAGTTTTATAACAATATACTTAAACAGCATACCTGCCATCTTGATCTAAGGTCCATTTCAGTGACTGACCCTTTACCAATGTCTTGTAATTTATCTTTATTATTCCAGGAAACTTATTAACATGTTTAACACCTTGCTTCCAAATCTTTATACAGTTAATGGAGACAAAATACTGCAATGATGACCAGCATTGTTCAGTTTTAAAACAATCTGAACAATCAGAAAACAAGTCTTCTTTTTTTCTTTCTTTAGCCTGATTTAGTTCATTCCAGCTTCCAGAAGTAACATGTGTACACACTAACTCCTCTACAGATAAAATGTCTATATCGTTAGCATCTAATATCATACAGAAACAATCACCAACATTATTATCTCCCTTACAAAGTGAATTAGTACTGCTTTGAATTCCATTGTTTGAAAGCTGATCATCTTGAGATTTGCCAGAATTATTTGAATTAACTCCCTTTGGAAATGAATTGGTGTCATTTCGAATCAAACCAGCCTCATAAGATGGATTGTTTGTATAAATGTTTGAAGTTATGACGCTGGAAGGTGTATATGTGGTAGCTTCACTTGGATTATCTCCCTTTGTAACTGTGTCATTATTGCTCTTTAAAGAATTCATGAGATTACCAATGGAATCTGATGTATTGTTAACAGATTTATGTACATTAATGTTACTAGAATATTGATGATCTTGGTAAGTACTGCCTTTACTTGTGGTATCATATTGATTCTCTCCCTTTGACAATGAACCACTACCCCTGTTAGGATCATCAATAACATCACACACATCTTTAGTCCAGAAATTTGAATCTGTAATATTGTTGGCATTGCCACTTGAAGTCTTTGTTTCTTCACTGATTTCAGCTGAGTCTAGGGTTTTCTGGTCACTGTTTCTTGGTTTAGTATACAATGTAATGGAGCCACATAATTCTTGTTTATCAAGTTCACACTTCAGATCCAAAATGAAATGATATACAAGTATTTCACTGGCATTTGCCATCATTGGCAAGTCATTTTCATGGTCTTCCATTGTTTCAAAATGTGAATACTGGATAATGATAAACCAATTATGAAAGCCAGGCAAGGTGAGATTTTCTGCTAAATACAGTTTTTAAAGAGATATGTTTATTTTTTTCTCTTTTTTATCTTCTTCATAGTCTTGTCACACTGGAAATATAAAGATTTATAATATTAAAGGGTATTATAAGAAGTTTATAATACTGTGAGCATAATAATTATAAATCACCTTGAACCACTCGAGGAAGGTAGGAGTATAGAGTGCTCTGTACATATGTGGGAGGTCATGGTTCAAACCTCTGGTGAAATCTCAATATAAGTGACATATTCTTTACTGGGGTGTTAAACACCATTCAATCAATGAATTATTACCTTGATTAGATAAAGTACTGATGTGTAATATTTTTAACTTGTAATGTACTATCTAAAATTATCATTTGCCATCCTCCAAAGAAATTTGCAGATCAACTTCTTAACTTGCCAGGGTACATTGAACCATGTCCATTAATCTACCAGCGTACATAAACTGTTTAACACATGCAGTGTTCAGGGATATAAGGACAGTAACTTGCATGTCATGGCTCATGGTACATAAATATCTAACACGTACGGTACACAGGGCTGTGTAACCTACAAGAAACCTCTATAACTTTTAATGTTGTTGTTGATATGGGTAAATGTATTGACTACACACATTGATGAAAGAAGGATATACTATCTAACTAGTTTTCCATTTGATGGAGCAATCATGGGCTCTATATATAGCCTCATTCCATTCCTTTAGATAAAGCTAGTACTGGTGAGAAAACCCCCGAGATGTGACATTCTGAGTGAACCATATGACTGATTTACACTACTTTTGTTTTACTGAATGCTCAATGGAATTTTTAATGGTCTAGTAAAATGAATTTGTACCTAATGGTAAGAAAATATTCAACAGAAGTCAGCAGTCAATCCCCACCCTACCCCTACCCCCACCCCAAGTGTCTTAAAATTATTGTAGTTGACTCAGTGACTACATGATAATCAAGCAATGTCAAGTGAAATCAAAGGGACCACTTACCAGATATATACATTATAGATGTAAAATCAACTCTGAATAATAAGGTAAAATAAAAATAATATAGTGTATATACATGGAATACAAAAAAGTTCATTCAGTGAGCTTTTTTCAATATGAATGTTTTTTAAAACTGTTATAATGAATCTGTACCATGAGAATGAAATAATCTCGATTAGCGAAAATATCATTTCACAAACTCACTCAATCCGAATGACTCTGTGTTTCTATCGTATGTGTTGTTTAGCATTTACCTCTCCCAAAGTGTTCCGAATGTATGTAAACATAGGGCACCTGGTGCGTGCACGCCAGTCTGGATTCATTTATATTACATATTTTCACCCAATACAATTTTTTTAATGAACGATTTTCGTTTTCATACACACATCAAACAAATGAAATGGATAGCTTTGCCAGCAATAAACACCATGATAGCAAAATGAAAGTTCCCGGGAAAACCCCTATTGTATTTCGGAACCTCTCTTGCACAAAAACAATGATGGCTTCCGGTGGATTGCTGCCAAGTAAGAGTTACTCAACTTGTGGAACCTTTTCACCACATACGATGAATGAATCCAATAGCAATGTTTGTATTTTTATATTTCTTGAATTAAAGCACCCCATGGTATTTGGCATTACAGTAATTTCCCTCCATAATCACGGTGGTTGCTCTCATCTCGAGCCCTTAGGAGTAAGATCTTGGTCATTAGACTTGATCTCTATAATTTATGTTTTTGGTCAATGCTGGGGACTGGGAATTTATTTAACATACAACCTTTGACTTGAAAAAGTATTAAAAGTTTCATTTAATCATTTCTGCCATATATGACAACTTAAGACTTCACTTCCTGATACACATGATCTCTTTTTTTCCAACATGAAATACCACGATCATCTTAATAATAAGATAATGAACTGTACCACTGTACAGTAGGAGTTTTACATTGTTGCAAAAACTGTATAGTAATCTCAACACCATATTGTAATATGTATTACAGCGGACCGGGAGTCCAGGACTCAAAC
Organism: Anadara kagoshimensis; assembly: GCA_021292105.1. Taxonomy (NCBI): domain Eukaryota; kingdom Metazoa; phylum Mollusca; class Bivalvia; order Arcoida; family Arcidae; genus Anadara; species Anadara kagoshimensis. Next base: position 4,212,502 of record CM037860.1, on the reverse strand, counting down.
CTGGAACCTTTCCAATACTAGCGGGACGCTCTACCTATTAAGCTACCAGCCTACTATCAAGCCCGGTCCATCACACAATATACAGTAATTGTTTTTTCCATCTTATTATGTTTGAGATTAATATTTCTGCTTGAAGAAACGCCAGTAGAAATTTCTTTCTTCACCTCCACAACTGTTTATCTTCAAAGGACAATTGATTGACGTTTTTCTGTGGGGACATGACATCATCTTGCAGGAAAATGACACCTGAGTCTCCAAAATATTTTCATTGCATTTCAAATGTTTATTCTGAGAGATTAGAATAAATAGCTTTTTCTATTTTATACATTTTTATAGAATTTTATTTCTAAATTGTTTTCATTTTCTTTCAGGCTATACTGGAATGTAGAGTTTGTGATGAAGTTTTTGGTTTCCAAGGTGACAAAGTTCCCAGATTGTTAATGTGTGGCCACACAGTATGTCACCGTTGCTTGACAAGACTTCAGCCACATGGTTCAACATTATTATGTCCCTTTGACAGACAGCCAACAGAAATAGGGGATTCAGGTGTCTGGGGACTAAAGAAAAATTTTGCCCTTTTGGAACTTTTAGAAAAGCTACAGTTTACACCTAAAACCAACAGTTGGAATAGATTCTCTGAGGAATGTCTAGCTAGAGAAAGACAGGTACACATTTATTCTATTGACATTTTTTATGGCCAGTAAGCAGTTCCTTATACATAATTGTGCCATACCCCTGGTGTGACTGTTGATTCATTATCGCCAATGGGTCCCAATTACCAATGCTAAAGTTGTTAGTGATAAAATATTAAAGGTTTTGGTTTTAAATGTTTAATTTATGAACTAGATATGAGAATGAGCCATGCTGCTTGATTTCTTTTCCATATTCCATAAAAGTTTTTGCTATCAAAGTTTCATTTGCATATTGTATGTTTTACCAATGAAGATGATTATTAGTACTTATGTTTCAATTGCAGTGCATATTATTTCATTTTTCTGTATTAAAATTCTGTCTTGGAAATAAAAAAAAAACTAAAGTAGCTGAAATCTACCTGTAAATATTCTCAAAATGGCTTAGAACCAAAAGTAGAGCTTTATTGAACTTTTAGAAAAGGTATAATTTTTAGCAGCAGGAATCTGAAATCTTAATATCTTGTACACAAAATATATTCTTTCAGCACGAGATTCCATGTGATGAAAATGAGACCCATACTGCAGTAGTATTCTGTATCACGTGTAGTACACATTTATGTGTAGAATGTGCAGAAGTCACACATTCCATGCGAACACTTGCCAAACATAAACGGGTACCAATATCAGAAAAACCAAAGGAAAGCCCCAAATGTTCATTCCATCCAGAACATCTTATAGAATTTGCCTGTTTAGAGGATGATTGTAGAAACACTCCATTAATGTGTTATATATGTAAAGATTATGGCCGTCATGTAAAACATAGGGTAAGTGGAGTTTAATTTAAATAGAATTATGTCATATATGTTTTTATTATGCATCTAATTAGATGATTTGATAAAATAATCAGACACCATTATGAGTCTGGAATTGATTTTTCTGAACAATCATGTTGATAAATTCAACCCAGAAAGGCTTGCCTAGAATGGATTCATTTCGTGAGCATGGTTGTTCAGAAAATTTGAATCAAAAATAGCAATGCAACTTCTTTTTCTTGTCATAACTTTGATGAAACAAGTAATAACATGACTGTTTCACATTTCAATTTCATAGAGAAAGGGAGACAACTACTGTTAGACTGTTCATTTTCTACACAAGATGACATCATGTGATTGAAACCACACCCACATTCACATGAACTAATCATTTGGCATGAAAACAAAATTTTAAGATTAAAAAATACCAACTCATACTTCTATTGCACTGTGATAGAAAGCATGAAAATGGATGGAAACCCTTCTCTGATAATGAGAATTTGATACTCTTATTCTAAGACTGTGTTAATTCTTTGTTTCATGAGGGCTTCAGAAGTGGAGCGTTCTAAAGCCCTTGTCTTTCTTTCTTCCTAATGCACATCTAGTGTGTAAAAGTTTGTTAGATGGATTCCAGAAGGTATGTAGTTTTCTCTTTGGGTACTCCTGTTTCCTCTACTTTTCCTGAATATGTGGATATTTCACAATAAGTGCCAGAGACAATACATGACTGTGCACAACTGTAGCATGTATAACCTATATGTTATTTTATTGTAGCATACATTATTAGAGACAGAAGCAGAGAATGTCAGATCATCTATTGTAAATGCAGTACAACAGATACGAGCATTTGGTGAGGAGGTGGCTGATTCTGCTAGGAAGTTGAGTTCTGTGATACAGCAAGTTGAAGGAGGTGTCCAGGTTCTTCAGAGTCCAAATGGTTCAGCAACAGCAGAAATGGTATGTTTTAAATAACTGTTATAATGGTTTATTAGCATGAAGATAATTCTGATGATGTTGGGATCAAACCCAGAGAGCTGTGTTGACATTAAAATAAATTATGCTTACATTTAAACCCAGGAAAGCTAAAAAAAAATGAAACAGCTATATATCTCACTGAGTACATACAGATACTTTTTGCATTTTGAATGGATTGTGTACATAAAAAATATTGTACATTTATTATATGAATACAAGAGTTTAGAGCTTTAACTGTCATAGATTAATGATCATTTCAGATTCCTGGAACCGCTGAACAGGCAAGATTGAAAATCAGACACTACTTCAATGAATTAAGAGAAACACTCAACAGACAAGAAGTGGTTGCCTTGACGACTGTAGATACACATATCAGAGAGAAGTTATGCATGTTAAGACAACAACAGGAAGATATGGCTATATTACTATCACAAGTGTCAGCAGTTTGTCATCAATGTGAATCCACACTTCAACAGGTTAACATCTTTAAGTTTTTAAACAAGTCAGTATTAACAGGCAATACATAGTCCCCCCACCATTAATAAACACTGTAGGAGGAGTTGCTAAAAAACAGAGGTATTATTTATGCAAAATTTCCTTTAAAAACAGCAAATTAAACAACCAGTAATTCCTGATAAATTAAAAAAAAAGAAAAGAAAACAGAAAAAATGGAATCACATGACAATTTGATATCTGTAGATACTTCCTGCAAAATAATATTGAATTGATATTGCTAGAAATCTGTAGGAGGAGTTGCCCAGACAACATATACCGGTATGCCATCCAACTTTTGACGAAAGGACAGAGTAACAGAAGGACTGAGAGCAAACATATTGTCTCCTCCAGTTAGGAAACAACAAACATGGTAGATGATACTACATGTAGTTCTTTGCAAAGATATGAATTTGTTATTTAACACTTTAATTTTTGTCCCGAGTAGTAACCACCACTTCTAGTATTGCTTTAGACTAACATCTGTAGGAAAATAGAAAGAGTATGACTTCTTACTTCTGCATGTTCCGGAAAAATGGGAAAACACAATGCAAGATCAAAAATTGTACTACCAACAAAAAGCATGAAAACATAAATCCTTGTCCAAATGTCATAATGTTATATACCAATATTTTGTGATCTTTGTTAATGATCGTTTGTTTTGTGTAGGATGATGCAAAAGTATTATTGGCCAAAGCTGAAGTGAGTACTTTGATGGACACAGTAAGGAAACAACAACAACATTTCTCTGAGGTTCCTGATCAGTTACCACTAGATCCTACCATACCGGTTACATTTACAAAGGTAATTGTTATACAGGGGGTTTGTAAGTATACAAGTAACAACAACATTTCTCTGAGGTTCCCGATAGTTACCACTAGATCCTACTATACCAGTTACATTTACAAAAGTAATTGTTATACAGGGGGTCTGTAAGTATACAAGTAACAACAACATTTCTCTGAGGTTCCCGATAGTTACCACTAGATCCTACCATACCGGTTACATTTACAAAGGTAATTGTTATACAGGGGGTCTGTAAGTATACAAGTAACAACAACATTTCTCTGAGGTTCCTGATCAGTTACCACCAAATCCTACTATACCAGTTACATTTACAAAGGTAATTGTTATACAGGGGGTCTGTAAGTATACAAGTAACAACAACATTTCTCTGAGGTTCCTGATAGTTACCACTAGATCCTACCATACCGGTTACATTTACAAAGGTAATTGTTATACAGGGGGTCTGTAAGTATACAAGTAACAACAACATTTCTCTGAGGTTCCTGATCAGTTACCACCAAATCCTACTATACCAGTTACATTTACAAAGGTAATTGTTATACAGGGGGTCTGTAAGTATACAAGTAACAACAACATTTCTCTGAGGTTCCTGATCAGTTACCACCAAATCCTACTATACCGGTTACATTTACAAAGGTAATTGTTATACAGGGGGTCTGTAAGTATACAAGTAACAACAACATTTCTCTGAGGTTCCTGATCAGTTACCACCAAATCCTACTATACAGGTTACATTTACAAAGGTAATTGTTATACAGGGGGTCTGTAAGTATACAAGTAACAACAACATTTCTCTGAGGTTCCTGATCAGTTACCACTAGATCCTACTATACCAGTTACATTTACAAAGGTAATTGTTATACAGGGGGTCTGTAAGTATACAAGTAACAACAACATTTCTCTGAGGTTCCTGATAGTTACCACTAGATCCTACTATACCAGTTACATTTACAAAGGTAATTGTTATACAGGGGGTCTGTAAGTATACAAGTAACAACAACATTTCTCTGAGGTTCCTGATCAGTTACCACCAAATCCTACTATACCAGTTACATTTACAAAGGTAATTGTTATACCGGGGGTCTGTAAGTATACAAGTAACAACAACATTTCTCTGAGGTTCCTGATCAGTTACCACCAAATCCTACTATACCAGTTACATTTACAAAGGTAATTGTTATACAGGGGGTCTGTAAGTATACAAGTAACAACAACATTTCTCTGAGGTTCCTGATAGTTACCACTAGATCCTACCATACCGGTTACATTTACAAAGGTAATTGTTATACAGGGGGTCTGTAAGTATACAAGTAACAACAACATTTCTCTGAGGTTCCTGATCAGTTACCACCAAATCCTACTATACAGGTTACATTTACAAAGGTAATTGTTATACAGGGGGTCTGTAAGTATACAAGTAACAACAACATTTCTCTGAGGTTCCTGATCAGTTACCACTAGATCCTACTATACCAGTTGTAATAGTATGGATGGTGATGGATCTCTGGAGATACACAACACAAACACGACGTGTGTGATCCGACATTTATTCTATATATCTATATATGGGAGACAACTCTAATACAATTCCTATGTATACAAAGAGAGATAACTCTTATGACTATATTAATAGTAATACTATAACATCTCCTTTCTTTACATTGAAAATTGAGTTTGTATATATTATTTCTGACATTATTAAATTGTAAATAATTAAACAGATATATCAGTTGTGTATTCAATGTCAAAACATCACTGCGAATATCTAGATCACTATTAAATATATTGCAATCAATTAAACATTAAAATATTGTACAATGAAATGTCTTTTCAGTCTCTTAAAATAATGTTCAAGATTATCATTAATCTTTTCAAAACATTTATAATAAATGAATTAAAATTGTCAATAAAGTATTTTGATGACATGATTTCTTCTAAAGTGTCTTTGAATTATACATGTCATATTGAGCATTAATGGAATAATAATATCAAATACAATTTATAATCGAATCGTACATAATAAACAGAAAAACATGAAAAATGTATGTTATATGAGTAATAACATCAATTATATCAAAATGTAATCAAATTAAACATATAACAAGTAGATACACATGAAAAAATACATATATTACATGGAATTAATGATCTTGGGCTTAACAATTCTGCCACTGCGAGTAATGTATGGTTGTGAATTAACTTGAGAATGAATTGGTTCATACTTGACTACAGGGGGTGGTTGAACTTGATCACTATGTGACATGTCCTTGACCTTGGGGTCATCTTGAAGAATACCATATTTGACCTTTGGGCTATTTGTCAGTGTTTTGGAGGGGTTGGGGTTGTCATCATAGATTTTGTATGGTGGTGAAAGTGACATATCAAACTTTTCATTTGATTTGATTAAGTGACGACGGTTTCGCCTAAATATGCCACCGTACTGAGATCTTAAGGTGTAAGAATGATCATCATCTTTTCCAGTGATTATAGCAGGTTGCCATTTACTGTCATTCTTTTGGAATCTGACTTTTTCACCAACATTAAGGGGATTTTGGGCTTTTGATGAAACATTATAATATTTAGCTTGCCTTTGCTGGTCAAGTTTCATTGATTGGTTTGTTAAGGTTGAGTTCATGACCTTGGGTTTGAGCTGATTGGTAAGTGTAGGGAGAACTGATCTGAGTAGTCTTCCTTGAAGCAATTCAGAAGGGGAGTGACCAGTGCTTTGTAGAGGAGTATTACCCCAGATAAGGGTCCTTATTGCTAGATTTAGCCTTTTCAAAAATATGTTTCACAGTTTGAACTGTTCGCTCTGCCAGTCCATTGGATTGGGGGTACCTTGGGCTAGATGTAGAGTGTACAAAATCATAAGTCATGGTAAAATTTTCAAATTCATGAGAACTGTACTGGGGACCATTATCAGATATGACCTTCTCTGGTATACCAAATCTGGCAAATATAGCTTTCAAATGGTTAATGATAGCTTTACTAGATGTGCTATTTAGCTGTACAACTTCAAAGAATTTGCTATAGTAGTCAATAACAACAAGAAATTCTTTGTTGTCCCATTGAAATAAATCTGTGCCAACTACTTGCCATGGATAATCAGGTATTGGGTGTGGGGTAAGGGGTTCCTTTGGGTTAGAATTACGGTGGGTCATACAGTGGGGACATTTAGATACTAGGTCTTGTACATCAGCAGTAAGACCAGGCCAAAAAATGCATGTGCGAGCTCTTTTAAGAGTTTTTTCAATACCCATGTGACCAACGTGCAGGGTTTCAAGAATGTTTTCTTGAAGTGCAGGGGTATTAAGACTTATGACCTTTAAGAATAAGAACCTTCATGTAATGTGAGCTCTTCACGGTGGTTCCAGTATTCAAGTATAGTTGGGGGGCAATGGTTTCTAGTGTCTGGCCAACCATTGATAATGACCTTGATAAGTGTCTGTAGAGTGGAATCAGACTCTGTTGCTTTGCGGATTTCCTCCAGTTTGCGGTCACTGATAGGAAGTTGGGTAACAATGTGGTGAACATGAGCGTCAAGACCTTTAGAGTATTTTGGATAAGTCTTGGGCAACGACTTTCTGGATAATGTGTCAGCTACAGGTATCTGGGTACCTGGTACATAAGTGACATCTAGGTCATAATTCTGTAACTGTAAAAGCATTCGCTGCAAGCGTGGTGGTGCTGTATGCAGGGTTTCTTGATATTGGGGTTAAGGGTTTGTGGTCAGATTGTACTAAGACTTTTCTGCCATAAAGATATTGGAAATCTTCGGCAGCCAAACAATATAGCAAAAAGCTCTTTCTCAATCTGGGCATATTCTACCTCATTTGGGGCTAGAGATTTTGACGCATATGCCACTGGCTTCCATCCTGCATGATGGTGGCTCCTAGACCATATTTAGAAGCATCCACTTGTAAAATAGTGGGTTTATTTGGGTCAAAATAAGATAACACAGGTCCAGGACTAGAGGTAAGTAGTTTGACCTTGTTAAACGATCAGTTTGAGGTTTGTCCAAACAAACATAACATCCTTAGCCATAACTGTCTGAGAGGCTTAGTCAGTCCAGACAGATTTGGTGCAAACTTGGATAAGTAGGTAATCATACCTAGAAATGTCTCTAATTCAGCCTTGTTAGCTGGGGGTGTCATGTCATGTACAGCAGCAACTTTGTCAGGGTCAGGTTTATACCTTCAGAAGTATAACATGTCCGAAGTACTTAACACTTGTAAGTCCAACTTGGAGCTTCTCCTTGTTTAATTTCAGTCCAATCTCATTGGTTCTTTTGAGAGCTTTACGGAGTGCTTCATTGTGTTCCTGGGCATTTTTACAAACACCAGAATATCATCTACTAAGGCAATAACACCTGGTAGGTCATTAAATGTCTTGTCAATATTTCTCTGAAACAAGTCCTGTGAACAATTAAGGCCAAATGGAAGCCTTAAAAATCTGTACCTTCCCATGTGTGTATTGAAGGTGGTAAGGTAAGATGACCTTTCGTCAAGTTTAATATTCCAGTAGCCAGTTCTTACATCTAATTTTGTAAAGTATTTAGCTCCAGCGAGATCTGGAAGTACATCTTCCAAAGTTTTCATTGGATGATGGGGTCTAAGAACTGCTCTATTAAGGTCTCTTGGGTCCAAACATACCCTTAGTTTCCCTGAATCAGGTTTCTCTACTACAACAAGAGAGTTGACCCAGTCCGTGGGTCTTGTGACCTTGGCAATTATACCTTGACCTTCCATCTTGTTCAACTCGTCTTCGAGTTTAGATGTAGGGCTATAGGGATCCTGCGGGGAGGGTGTATGGCGGGTGGTACATTGGGATCAATACTGATGTTAGCTTCCCCTGGGAATAGTCCTATACCATTAAAGGTATCTGGAAATTCTGACAATATTTGTTCTTTAGTCATAGGAATACTGTCTGTAGGTGAGACAGAGTCGCAAGTGTAAACTAACTTGATCAAATCAAATTTAATACAATCTTTCATGCCTAATATAGGTGACGAGTTAGTATTTAAAACATGAAAGGTGACCTTGGACCTTTTATCCTTGTAGGAGCATTCAACCTCACATTGACCTAATGTGGTTAACCTTTGACCTCCATATGCTGACAATCTAGCATCACTAGGGGTAAGTGGAGCACACTTCACTATGCCATCATAGACACTCTTAGGTAATATATTTACCTGAGAACCAGTATCTAACTTAAGTTTTACAGGATTATTTTCAATTATCATGTTACAAAATGCTTGATCTACAATATTTTCATTATTTGTACCAATACAATCTATGAAAAATTCATCAGAAGATTCATCATTTACAGAAGTATCATCAACAATTGACATAGAATCTAAGTCATTAATCTCTTGTACATGTACATTTGAATAACATTTCTTAGCAAAGTGATTATAACGAAGACATTTTGAACATTGTTGACCTAATGCTGGACATTTGCTTCCTGGTTTATGGCTCGGTTTTCCACACTGTTTGCATTCACCTTTAACTGTGGATGTACTGTCATTTTTACGGTGGATACCCTCCTTTGTTGCGCGATCAGTTTTGCGGTTGTCATGGTAACGTTGTCTTCTGCCTCTGTTTTGTGAATGTTTACCATTATTATCAGTGTTCATAGACTGTCTCTGTTTGAACGGTTGTCTCGGTGTAGGGCGTCCTCTAATGGAGTGTACCTCTTGTGATTGAGAGTTCATCATTTTCAGTTGTTCCTGAGAATATTCACATGTTTGAGCAATCTGTATTGCCTTTTCCACTGTCAGTCCTGCTCCCTCGTTTATGAGCTTTTCGCGAACCTTTTGAGATGCGGTTCCAAATACTATTTGGTCGCGAACCATTTCTTCTGGATTGGTATAAGCACAGTCTTTTACCATAGATTTAAGTTTTGTGATATACTGTTCAATAGAGTTCGTTCCTTGCATTTCTTTGCTAAATTTAAATCTGGCAAAGATAGGGTTTAGTTTCGGTTGTACATACGCTTTAAATCGTGTGTAATGTGGCTCAAGTTTCTTTCTATCAGCTTCTTCCATGTCTGTCCATGTGCTGAAAATCTCTCTGCCACGGTCTCCGATATTTCACTTTGATATCTTCTTCTTTTTCCAAAAGCGGTCCTTCGAAAAGTAGACTCACATGGTTTTGGAATTTTTTCCAGGCTTCGGGAAGGTTACTCGACTCCCAGTCCATTTTCGGAATTGGTAGGCCTGTTAGATCCATCTTTGATCAATTTCAAAAGTTCTGACACCATGTAATAGTATGGATGGTGATGGATCTCTGGAGATACACAACACAAACACGACGTGTGTGATCCGACATTTATTCTATATATCTATATATGGGAGACAACTCTAATACAATTCCTATGTATACAAAGAGAGATAACTCTTATGACTATATTAATAGTAATACTAATATGAAAATAGGCATTGCCTATCCCGGGAAATGTCCAAATTTATTATCGGGTTATTGTGTGCACACACACATACACACACACACACACACACCCAAAATAGGAATGGCACACATTGTTTTGTCTCACCAAATACTAGTTAAAGTTAAAGTCTGTCCGGAGCCATTAGGCCCATGAGGCAGGAGCTTATCCCTGTTTCGGTGGCGTTAAGCGACTGAGAGTACAAGACTCTCCCCTGAATGGGGAGAGTGTCCATCGCAGGGTTAACCCCCAGCATTTTGCTGGTACTCATTTATTTTTCAGCTGAGTGAACTGAAACAACGTGAAATTAAGTGTCTTGCTCAAGGACACAACACATTGCCAGGGATCGAACCCACGACCTTCGAATCATGAGTCCAACGCCTTAACCACTAGGCCACACGCTTCCACACCAAATACTAGTAGGACTGACTATAGTTAACTACCGCCGAGTTCTTTCAATCATGTTCTGTCACACAGAACTGAGTTTTGGTATGATCTTTCCAGGGACACAAAAGGCTATTCAATTACCCAATTTAGTGAATATACTAATCCATACCACGACAACATTCTCACGTTGTAATGTCTTCTCATCTTAAATCACCGTTTACCATACCATGTGAATAATTTAATCTACTGATTTATGATTGCATAAATAACTACTCCTGTTTCTTAAAACAAGATGTGTATCATATCACAGTTCAAGATTGCCCCATTCAATTAATGAAGCAGTTATACCAATGAAAAACAAACATACTTATCCATGTCCAAATCACAATCCGGGAGTAAAGTAAAAAAAACTTTGAAACTGACAAGTTAGGTTAAACACGCGAACTTCCACCAGGGAAGTGAGACCGAGTTTTCTGGAAGGGTTAGCACCTTCTGTTAGCTAGCTACACCGGTATAGCATCCTCTTGGAGAGTGGAAGGTTTTTGGTTCCAACCTGACTCGTGTTATACATGACAATACTTCAAAATTTGAGTTACTGCTTCCTCATTTTGCAAGCCACATTTGGCCGAAAGAATAGATTATCGACTGGTTATAGAATTATATTAATTAGGAGTGGAATGCTTGTCTGTGACTCTGTTAGGCAGCACCTTTAACCCACAACCCGATATTAATACAGTGGTATGAGGGTAAGCTCCTCTTGCACCTTCAACATTCACAGGATATAGTACCATGATGAGAATTTTCTAAAGCACAGACCATTGCAAGTAACAAATGATATGATTAAAACTTGACAGGCTTGTACCGAAATAATGTTAATTTTAGCCCAGCCCCTTTAAGTTTTACTGCATGAAGAGCCCCAGCCCCGGAGAGTTGAAAATGCTTTTTCACTTATATCGAGACGGTTAATTCTAGGATGGTGGGTTGGAGTTTTTTTTTTTACCCCAGTCAAGATTATTCATTATTCACCTAAATTGAAATGAAACATTCTGGGATGATATACTACAAAGATGGTGCTTTAAGATTTATATTGAAATGGTCGCTTATGTGGATGGTGGAGTGGAAATTGGCATTTATTCACTTATACCAACTTTTTTTTCGAGAACCAAGTCTGGGATATTGAAGAAGGAAATGTTGATTTTACCCTAGTTAAAATTTTTATATTCATTCCGAAAACTAAATTATTGGAATCCCCTGCCGGCATCGGTAGTCCAGTCGCCATCCCTGGAGGTTTTCAAGGAGTCAATTCAGACCTTACCTAAGTGTATCTCAACTACAGTCAGCTGCTAAACTCAACACGAATGTTTTATTATTGTTATTTTCATCACAACTTTTTGGGACAGCAGTCCATCTCATTGAACAAGATGTACAGTTTCCTCATCAGGTATGTCCAAGTTAGATTTTTGATGAGTGCAGTCATTGTAGTTGAAGTCAGTTCTAGTCAGCACCTGGTTCAGCTCGATCAGCTGATCATGATATCCACGTCACATGTAAACAAACAAGAGGATTTGGCAATATTTACATTAAATTCGGAATAAATTCAATAAATTTTATCTGTATTTTCATAAAAATGATTATTGGGACGAACTGTTAATTAATTCTTTTGAAAAACGCATTTTATTATTTTTCTTAAAAATCGATCGTTTGTGATAACGTCTTTACCATCCTGACGAACGCCATTTTTGTTTACACTGCATTCAGCGAGGGTCACAGATGCACTCAAAATCTTGATTCAATTAGGTAATTATATGTGAAAAAGAGTTACCGTAGAAGTCGTATACTGTGGTAATGCTAACCTCGTAATAGTTTTGTGTCAGGTAACTATGGTTATCGATTTATCTAACTTGAAATCGGCAAATTTTGTATGTTCCCGCATTGTATACTGTGTGATCATGGTTGATGCACGTGGGAAAGTCGGTCGCTGATTGGCTTACAGTGGTTATCGATCTGAATTGAACTTTGACCCGATCAAAAGAAATCACGTCATCGCAAATCTTGAAACGCTACACTTGGAGATCAGCCAGAATGGCGAAAGAAACGTAAATATTTGGTATTCGATCAACCTATTTAAATTGTTACTTGTATTAATGAATTATTTTCACGATAATCGTTTCTTGGTTTCATTTCTGATGTACGAGACGGGCGAGATTTCCCCCCATATGGAGCTCACTTCCTGTCGATTTGACCCCTTCAATGGCCTTGAGAAAAAAAGTGAAAAGTGGTGCACGCGCGGCGTCAAATGATTTGGACGTACGGTCTATAGAATTTTTACACAATTTTCTATGACGTCATAAATACATACGTGTTACCTATAGACGGGAAATTCCCGGCGCTTTGCGCCGGAACATTTCCCGTATAACACCAGTTACATTTACAAAGGTAATTGTTATACAGGGGGTCTGTAAGTATACAAGTAACAACAACATTTCTCTGAAGTTCCTGATAGTTACCACTAGATCCTACTATACCAGTTACATTTACAAAGGTAATTGTTATACAGGGGGTCTGTAAGTATACAAGTAACAACAACATTTCTCTGAGGTTCCTGATCAGTTACCACCAAATCCTACTATACCAGTTACATTTACAAAGGTAATTGTTATACAGGGGGTCTGTAAGTATACAAGTAACAACAACATTTCTCTGAGGTTCCTGATAGTTACCACTAGATCCTACTATACCAGTTACATTTACAAAGGTAATTGTTATACAGGGGGTCTGTAAGTATACAAGTAACAACAACATTTCTCTGAGGTTCTTGATCAGTTACCACTAGATCCTACTATACCGGTTACATTTACAAAGGTAATTGTTATGGTGATACATAATACCAATAATAATGCCAGTACTATAATGAAATAAGTTATACAGATAATTTTTGTGTTGGAAGTAAATTGATATTTCTTAAGAGATGTTATGACTACCAGGTAGGTCAAAACAAATTATGTAATCCTTGTTGAATTGGAATTTAAGAAAGGTGAATTTATATAATAGAGATGAAAACTTAACATTGCTACACTATTTTACAAAATATGCTGAACTCTGTAATTTTTAGAAAAAGTAAGATACACACGTTTGGTCGATAGAGCTGAAAAAAGATATGTTTATGAATTCATCTGTTTATAAAGGTTGGTATACGTATGATAATTACTAAATTTGCATTTATATGTTTGTTTTTTTTTTCATTTCAGGATAATAGAGTACACATTGGACCTAAGATAGAGATGAGGATTGTGACATTAGGCTTGGATGATGCTGGGAAAACTAGTATTTTATTTAAGCTAAAACAGAATGAATTTATACAGACAATACCAACTATAGGTAAGGTTATAATTAAAACAAACTAAAGGGAAAGAATTAATAGTTTGTTAAAAGTGTAGTGGAGAAATGGTGTTTTACGCCTCAGTTAAGATTCTTTTACTAATATCAATGTAGCTCTTGGTTGGTGTTGGAAAGTGAACAAAAACAAAAAAACACCAACTCTTGGGATGCAAACTGACAAACTTTCTCACACTAAGATCTGTCAGAATGGGTTTCAGAACTAGAGAGCGAGAGGGACTGTGGTCCATAAGTGCTTGCTTCAGACCACTTGGCTCTTGATAATATTTTGTTTAAGTTCCTGAGTAAATTGTGATAACTTTATATTTTTATTCTGCTACTACCGGTATTTATTTTCACATACCGGAATGCCACTTCTCTACTGAATCTACTTATATGTACTCCTGTCATTGAAAGTAGTTTTACTCATGTACACCTAACTGTCATCTTCTCTTATTTGCCTGAGTAGCATTAATGTTGTTCATTGGATACCATATTTTGTCAATCATAACATTTCTTACAATTTTAATGTTCTTTCAAATTGACAGTATTCAAATGAATATTACACTTTTAATAATTCTGAATAGTGCTAACATTTGAAGAAAAATTAATGGAATTTAAAGAAAGAGTATCCAACATTACTTGTAATTTTAAAAATTTATTTTAAAACATGCCTTTAAATAGGCAATGCTAAAATTATTTTTGAAAGGTACCTGGTATACAATGAAAGGGGAGAAAACCATAATTTAAATTAACAAACAAGTTAATATTTACAATATGACTGTATCTCTATTCGATGAAACATGCAGAAGCAATTGTATTGCAATTCCTGTTGAAAGACAATAGGCGTCATTACCCTTGATGTGTATCAATTTTCCCGCAATATTACATCATGTCCTATACAGAGGGTCACATGGTCATGTGAAATACGCCAATCTCGCATGGCTTAAAATCCTATCTCACATGAGCAGGTATGAAAGAAATAGCACCATGGGTAAATACAAATCAAAATATTTATTAAAAGAAATAATTGTAAATATAAGAAATAACACTTCTGTTCATGGTATTTCAAGGGGTAATGAAAGATAGTGTGGCGCGTGCCAAATTCAAAATGAAGGGCTTTGACCTTCATCGATTCACCTTCACTATCTTGCGTTACACCTTGAAATACCATGAACAGAAGTGTCATTTCTTAATTAACATCAACCAAAGCTATTTCCATATAAGAATCAACCAGAGCTAATAAGTGGAGCTTACATCCCTGCAGCTGTCAATGTCAAAAATGTTCTTTTAGCTTCTAGTTTTCTAGCTAAGAAATATACATGTACTTAGTAAATCTTATACTTCTTTACTATTTCATTTTGTAGGTTTTAATGTAGAAACAGTAGAGTATAAAAACCTAAAGTTTACTATTTGGGATGTTGGTGGACAACATAAAATCAGGCCATTATGGAAACACTATTATTTTAACACTCAAGGTGAGAGATATAAAAGAAGTTTGTTTTTACATATACTACTTTCAACCCTTAAACCTAAGAGCTTACATTAACTCACTATAAATCACCATATCTGACACCATATTTAAAAGCCTATGGCTTGTACAGGTGTGTTCAAGTATTTGTTCTGACCTGTACATGTATATGTTTCCATCAAACAAGTGAACTAACGTTAATGTCAGAAGTGTTGGCATTTTAATGTTAAAGTATATAGGTGGACTATTGTTAGCTTTGGTTGTATGTTGGTTACATGTAGATGTGAGAGCTACTCTTCTGGTCAGTCCTGGAATGTGTGAGACAAAACAGCAATTTATTACTTTTCCAAACTTGGTGTCAGCAAAAACATGCAAGTGGTTAAAGTTTTTTTTTTTTCATTTCAAAACAATTTTGTTACAAAACAACAAGTGAGAGGAAAGTGACATTAGCTGTAGAAATTACTATAAAAGAGTCTAGTAATGGTGTTCTACATCCATCAAGATTCCTACTTACATTGAGGCAGTCAGTTCAAGATGGTAGAGAAAAGCAGGAGTGCCCAAGGAAAACCACATATCATTGACAAAGGAACTGACATACTTTCTCACTCTAGGATTAACCCCCAGAGGGGTTCAAACGTAAGTGATAAGAAGTGCTGTGATATGTTAGACTATATTCCGTGGGTCCTGTGGATGGTCTTTATTTACAGGTTTTCCTGTATTTGATTGTTTATTGATCTAGGAAACACACTATTAAATAAAGGGTTGTAATAATATGTTTTATTTGTATTTTATTTTCCTATCAGCTGTTATATATGTGGTAGATAGCAGTAGTAAAGAGAGATTAATGGAAGCTTACACAGAACTTACTAAACTAGTACAGGAAAAGGAACTAAAGGAAGCCTCGTTACTTATACTGGCAAATAAACAGGTAAATGTCTCACCGTCATGTTTGTAATTACAAAGTAATAATTAGGAGGAACATCGACATCTTCAGATGATGTGGTTTTATTGTATGTTGTATGGTCACGCTTTTGACCTGGGATGGCCTTCATCAGTACCAAGAGTGACTGATTAATAGAATGGGGTTTTATGTCCCAGTCAAGAATATATAACTGTGAATGGTTTTAAATTCGTTGGGCCCAATATTCGTGGAATCTGTAAAAAAATAACATTTCGTTGGGACGTAAATTTGTGGTTTTACTGAAATGTCAAAAATGTAGTTTGTTCTTTGAGCCTTGATAAGGGGTAGGAAGTCATCATTTGTTTGTTTATCGTCACCTATTGCACGAGTTATTTGTGAAATTACAGAAGCAATAAACCGTGACAGAGATGCGGATTAACGAATAACGAATAGGTCTCGGGTAGGTGTTAATTACCTGTAATTAGTATATAAGTAACAATTAACTTCACAAGCGATGTGACACCTGGCCCGAGTAGATCTACTCGTTGGTTTCTACAGTTAAGCAGTAATTAATTTAGATTTACAAGTTGATGCGTAGAACATCAATTATGATGTGTTTTATCGGCAACTTTATGAACATTCTAATTATTGACCTCTAATGACCTGATCAGCTGTTTACGAGAGTAACAATGGTGGCTCTTGACGATTCGAATGAAGTTTCGTTTTTAAAAATCGAACAGCTGACTTAGATATAATAAATATAAAACAGGTTTATAGAGATTGTTGAAATGTTTATTTAATTAATATGTTATCGGATTGGAATCTAAATGAGACGGACCATAATTGATGATGAAAGTTACAGTAAGAAACTTTCTGTCCCTATTGTCCCGACCAGTTCCCAATTAAAAATAAACATTTAAAAAAATAATTAAGAATTTATTAAACATGATGTATTTACTTAAATAATTTTCATAATTATATTAAACATCCATGCATCTTTACCTCCTGGGAATAAATGTGTAATGTAATAATAAATAGAAATGAAATTTTAAATAATTCGTTATTCATTAAATATGGATTAATGTAACACAAGATAATGGATCATATCATAATCAAATAACATAGTGGAACAAGACTTGAGGTGACATCATCGGAGGTAATACTAGTTTACTTGCTACTTTTTTTCAAACTTGAACTTTAATTTTTCGTTGTGGATTTTAATTCGTGGATATGGGTATCCACGAAAACAACGAAAATTGAGCCCCAACGAAAAATAGTGAATTCACAGTACTTGTATCATCACCAGCAAAAAGTGAAGTGGCAAAAATTGATAACTTTGCAGTGCACTCAGAACAATGTGCAAGGAGGGTTCCTTAAGTGTCACAATGGCATTGAAAATAGCTATTAGGACTTTCCACTCTACTTAATTGAATAGTTTATAATTACAGAAACTTATAAAGTTTTAGAAAGTTTGGTTGGATAATCATGATAGTTTATTCCAATTCCCACTATAGTCTGTGATATTTTGGCAGAGTGTTAATAAACATGGGCAGTGAAATCTACACAAATATGTATGAATACTGTGTTAACGTATGTGTATTCACACCTTCATTCGTCAAAACCACTTATATATGATCCCGATTTACATAATATAGATTCATCCATATTTATAAACACTCTGCCAAAATATTATGGATAGACTTTACTAATTTGCTTTTTTTCACGAAACATCAAAGTCTTTACTTATACAGTGTAATTTGTAATCCTCTGTTATGAAAGAATCCTTTAAATTAATGCAATATTAATGCAATATGTATATTGCAACACCAGTAAATGGTTATCTTGGTTTTCAATAGAACATTATGATGTTGAGAACTTCAACTTTTTATGCAGTTTTTATATAGGGATCACTGTCTGTCTGTCTGTCCATATAAAATCCTGTCCAGTCCATATCACATACAGGTAATTGCTTTGGAAGACTGTCATGAAACTTCACATGAATAATCTTCGTGGTCGAAAGGTGTGTCATGACCTTGAAACAAGGTCATATCGGAAAGGTCAAAGGGGGTAAAATTAAAAAGTGTTGGGGGCAGGGGATATTTAGCTCTGAAGAGACAGCTCTAGTTATTATTTATTTCCATTTAATAGGATGTTCAGTCATGTGCAAGTATAGAAGAAATTACAGAATTATTTGGGCTGTTCAAGTTGTGTTGTAATCGTAGTTGGCATATCCAGGCTTGTGATGCCAAAAGTGGTTACGGACTTCATGATGGCTTGGAGTGGTTGTCACGACAAATGGTTGCAGCAGGTGCTCCAGAACTTATGTAATAATTAGGACTTCAATTATAACAGAGATTGTGATAGTCAAAGAAACACTTGCCATTATTAAAGGGTATATTGAAGTTTAGAAATTAGTCAATTTCATTTACATCTGTATTAGGAAGGGAATGGAAAATGTGTAAATTAACATAGACAACACTCGTATGTACTTTAATCTACATACATTTTTTGAAATCATATCATTATTCAGTGTATTCAAAACATTTGCATTTTCTACCTTATTGAAAAATTGATTTCTTTATAAAAGATCTTCAAGTTTTTACATGCTTAAAAATACATGTTTTGTATATGGTGCATGTTTTCAGTTTATGTTTGGGTGAAATTTGAAAATCCTTTTCTCCACTAGTTGTTATCCTTATTGCAGATTTTTGTTAAGTTGATTTATTTTACCCCATCAAAGGTCATGTGACCTTATGGTATAGCGGAGTGTGTGTAAATGTCTATTCGTGTGCATTGTTCACACATATTTTCAACTGCTACTCCACCAATTAGATTTCATTGAAACTTGGTTAAGGTCACAACTTAAGTTTTTTTTTTCATTTTCTATATTTCATTTTAGAAATAATCAACTATGCAAGATCTAACTGAATAGCAATTTTAAAAAGGATAGGATTATCCTTGAAGGCGTTTTGCCCCATAGAGGTACAGAAATTGTAAATGTAAATTTTCCTTTTTGAACATGAAGACTGTTATAAACAACAGCTATTTGATGACCGAGTTACATAAAAATAAGAAAATGCATGCAAGAATTATTACCTCTAAAATTTCATGATCATTATCTGCAGAATTTATTGACATTTTATTACAAAGTACAAAAATTTGGCATATTCACAGGTGAGCAGTAAGGCCCATGGATATCTTGTTTTCCATATTCATAAGTTTTGGATTATGTACAAGTACAGGAACATTATTTGTATTTTACACACTGAGTATTTTAAAGTCATGGACTTACTGTATGTAAGTTAGAGTCAGTTGGTCTTTTTCAGTGCTAATTATCATCTCTGTAAAAGTGTATGTTGTTGATCAGCATTCTGGTACACATATAGGGCTCTATAGACAGTAAATCCTAGTGAGGTAATCAAACACTCTCATTATCATACATACATAGTTATATAAAGTTTACTGGTATTTTATGTTAATTTTAATTTGTTTATATTATATATTGTTATCTTATACAGTCATAAAACTTTGTTAAATAAATATGAAATCTTAAAATTATATTAATTTTATTGTATTTTTGTTTGCCATGATTGAGAGAGGAGCCACAGATTAAACATAGGTGTTAATTTGTAGTGTTGTAAGTATCCATTCAAAATGCAAAAAAAAACACTTTATCACTAAAACAAATCACAACAATAATGCTTATTTCAAACAACCCATATTGTTCTCTGCAAACAAACATACCAGTCCGTGTCCAAATCACAATCCAAAGCAAAACTTTGAAACTGAGATAATAAGTTTAACACATCAGGGAAGTGAGGCTGGATGCTCTGGAAGGGTAAGCACTTCCTGTTTAGCTAGCTATACACGCTGTGTGTTTGATCAAATGAAAGGAACATGGAACTATGGGACCTTCAAATATATCCAGGGTAATTTTGGATACAGAGACATCATACTTATCAAAAAATATTGTGATGACAACCATGAATATTTTTAGGACCTTGATAAGCCTAGACTTGTAATATCCTTTGGTCAACAATTTATTTGTAAGCAGCTTGCTTCATAGTATAAAATCCCTGTGGGTTGAGCAAGCACTATTAACACTATTAACAGGAGAAGCATACAAACGGAAAGTTGACAATAGATAAATTGAAGTCATCACGTTTGTCATAAAGCATCAAATGTAGGCTTTCATTGGCATCATAATTGAGATATGTCTAAATATGAAGCAGAGCTTGAGGAATCAATTGTATCCTTTTCTCAAGCTCACTAGGATAATTTACATATTTTGTTCTAAATTAAAGATTATTAAGAGATAGAACATCTATATCTGTATGTAGAATTGAATGATATTGTGAGTCTTCTCTCCAAATTTAACAAGGTTCTGTATACTAGTAAATTTTGCTTCACAGGAATACAGAAACAAATTAGCAAGCAAGGGTGCAGTTTGTGTCCATTTGTATACCAATCATTTGCAGGAAAATTATATTACCAAACACAACAAATATTTTGTCTATCAAAAACTCTGACATTTTGTTGATTGTATCTTCAGTATAATATTCAGCAAGATTGTTGTCAGAAGTAAGAACATTTTCTGCTACTGTGAAAGTAGAAATACTGTGTTTGTATTGTTGTCTGTAATTTTATTTTACAATCAATGAAAGTGTTATTGAACTTAAACCACAAATGAGCATATACCAGGGATATTTCTCCCTGTGTATCTTTAACATAGTAATCTTACCAGGCTCTTCTTTACACAAGCCAGATAAACAGTACTTTACAAATCAAGAATTTTATGTATAATATGCCTCCTTTTAGTGGCCACCTTCTTAAACATAATAAAAACATGAGAGGCTACCATAGTTTTAGCTGATTCTGGTCATCTTGGCCTAGCTATCTTGAATGCTGCTTTAAAATTCAACATTGGTCACTTAGATTGTCACTTAAAGTTTATCATTGAAGAGTTTGTCATACATATCCAATAAAAACCAGATTAACATTGACTGACTACTGTTAATTAGACATGTCAACATTTTATTAAAAAGCTAAAGCATTCACCTTGGTTATAACTTTTAGAAAAGCAAGAACAATTTGCATAATTGATATTAGTCGAGTTGACACTCCCATATACTCAATACTTGAACCTAGAAATGTTTTTTCCTATGAAGTTTTTTTGCTGTTTTGTATTCTATAGGGTCCCTAGAGTTAAATTAGGTTAGTTGCCCTGAAGGCAACCTTGGGCAAATTGCATAATTTGCATATATCCAAGATGGCTGCCTGACGCCATATTGAAAATCTATCTTTTGTAAGAATTGTTCTACAATAGCTTGTAGTATACCGTTTTATATGTTTTCAAGGATGAGGAACTCATTTCCGTTGTTGTTTTTAACATTTGGGGCAATTTAAAAGTTTAAAAGTATATTTAACAATTTTGACCAACAAAGGTAGGAGTAACATGGTTTTTATTATAAGATGTAACTCAGCATATCGCATTCAATGCTGCGTAACTTAATCATTTTGATTTAAAGGTCATGAATGAGGCTCGACCAATTGCTTATAATAAGATATTAAAACATGATCTTAGTGATTTGTGCTTTACTAAGTCTAGCGTAAAGGCTAGTTCACTTTGTTAAGGTGTCTTTTAAAGTGTGTATCCAACGAAGAAGTTTATTATTGCTATCATAGTTAATCCAGTCACATATATATTACCACGATTGAAAACCAAATTATACTCGGACTTTTTATCAAACTAAATAATACGTTTGTCAACAATGAATTGATTCGATTTTTACATGAACACCGATACATTACGCCATATAATGAAGTAGTGTGGTTTCGGGAATCTACAGTAAAATCTGTCACTGATAATGCAACAGCCTTCCACAAATTGATTGGTTGGAGTTAAACTTTATAACTCATTTTTGGTTTTATGATAGTTTTGATCTACCATTTCCACTCCAAATGACTACTATGATACACACGCTATGACTATAGACTTCCATGTTTATCAATGTGGTGTAAGTGAAAAGGTAGTGCACAGTCTAGATTTGGTTTACTTTTAAGTCGCCATTAAGCAACATCTCAACGTCTAGATCTTGACAATGCTGTTTCAAATTATACTGGACCGCAGAAAATAATACCCCTACACAATCTTCCAACAAAACTGATTGTATCCTGATTAACACGCCCAACGAATAATTTTATTTGATGCTGAACATGTACAATACGCTGGTAAACTTTCTCAGTGTCTGCTATAAACACATGTGTGTCCTGTCTTGCATGTCGGCACCATGATGGTTATTAGAATGATGTCTTAGCTAACCAGTTTGGAGAACAAACTGCTATCAAATTTAAAAAATGAGTCTTCAAAGGCATGGCTCTTTAGCCTGATAATTTTAGTGGGTAGATTGGTGCTTCTCTGATCGATTGGAATGAATATTTTCTGAGTGTGATACGGACCATAACTCAGAGAGTTCAATCCTTTGTGTTCCTTGGATATATCTGACCAAAATTTATTGCTTCTTCAAACTCTCTCTGAAAACAGGTCATAAGGAAATTGCTCGTAAAATTGCTTCTTATGTGTCAATGTGGTGGATTCAGTTGTAATGTATGATTAGATGGAATACGAGTACAATCAAGACAACCTGATGAGTTTTATCATGCCATTATTAGCTTATAAAGATGATAAAGGCAATATGTTTCAAAGCGACGCCGTCAAGATTAAAAAACAACGCAAGTTGTTGATCTTGGAAACATGTTTCATTGGTTACCTTTGTTTGGACAGCAGGGCAGTTTGAGCTTAGCTTCTGCTTGTATTTGATATTGGTTCTGTTCCTTTTTGATAGTGGTTGAAAACGGTTGTCATTGGAAAGGCATGAAGTCAGCTCTAGTCAAATCGCTTTGTGGAGTTCGTTCACCCAAAACTCACAAACAATCACAATGATTCACACTTTTTCTATCGCATCCCTTGGTTACATGGCGATAACACATCAGATTTCATTGCATCAACCCAAAATAGGTCATATTGGTACCCAGACACTTCAAAGAAAATATTGTATTTGACAAATACTATCACGTATCTTCTAAGGACCAGGACAGAGGGAACAACACAGCAATATGTATACGATTGTGGATTCGGCCATGATGAATCCGGCATAACTATGTATCGTATGCTCTCCAGGCTATACAAACATGTCGTGATAGCATTTGTGTGCTGATTGACGACACAGATGTTTTTGTTTTCCTAGTGTATTGTGTGTATAAGCATGAAAACAGTGTGATATACAGATGGAGTGATAGGATAGAAGGATGGAATTTTGAACATCTATGCATCAAACAATGGTCATGATTTGAGATGTCTTTAACTGCCAGGCATGCATGCTCTTAGTGTTATGGTCATGATTTGAGATGTCTTGCATGCTGTAAGTGCCATGGTCTTGGTTCGAGAAGTCTTGAACTGACAGGCATGCACACTGTAGGTGTCATGATCTTGGTTCGAGATGTCTTGAACTGCCAGACATGCATGCTCTCAGTGTCATGGTCTTGGTTCGACATGTCTTGAACTGCCAGACATGCATGCTGTGTCATGGCCTTGGGTTGAGATGTCTTGAACTGACAGGCATGCATGCCCTCAGTGTCATGGTCTTCGTTCGAGATGTCTTGAACTACCAGGCGTGCATGCACTTAGGGACATGATCTCCGTTCGAGATATCTTGAACTGCTAGGTATGCATGCTCTTAGAGATTGTGATACAACATCCGAATTACAAACTCTTCTTTTTCTCATTTAGTTGATGTTCTTGGTAAACAAAGATCACAAATAACTTAATAAGATCTGAACCATTCTTTGTTGTTCTGCATGGCCAACCAGCAGGAAAAATGTTTCTTTAGGCTCTTCATAAAGAACATCAAAGTTACGACATTGTTTCAAACACTATTTTCTGTTGTCTCACCTTTAGTTAATGTTGTGAAAGGGTACCTACAGTCAAGATCCTCCTGAAGAATATGAGATGATAACCGATTTCGGATTGAAATTCAAAGATCAATTCTCATTACATGTTATTGCGAAAGGACACCCAGTGCCACAAGAACGTCTTTATGTCATGTTATGTCAATATAAGGCACAAAATCGTAAGTGCAACACAAGGACATGATTGCCTTAAAAAATCCTGTAAACAATTTTGTATCTCTTCTGGAGAAAGGGAATGTTAAAATTTTTACACAAAATGAGAGTACCCATGGCTATCCTAGCTTGAATAGTTATTTGACACATATGGTCGGTCATTATACACATAATGGTATTTAATGTAAAACTAATGCCAGAATTGAGTTGTCCATGCCTAAATACCCCTGAAAAGATATATTACAACCTATCATAAATTTGCTTTGTACAAAAACAATATTTCAAGATGGCGTCCGCCGGTCATCTTGGATTTATAGCTTATTGTGCAAGTTAAGTATTCCGTATGTTAAAATTAACACCAGAAATTGGTTTCTCATACCTGAAAACATCTAAAAGGATATATTACAAGCTATTGGAAGATATTTTATATCGCAGTATGTACTTCAATTTGACGTTTGGCGGCCATTTTGGATTTATGTATATTGTGCAAGTTGCCCAAATTTGCCCAAAGGGCAACTACGCTAGTTTTGTTTAAGGACCCATGTGGAAAACAAATCAGCAAAAAAACTTCATAGGAATGAACATTTCTAGGTTCGTAAAATGCCTACTTGACTATATGTGTTCATTTCAACAAGCACTTCCTGTTGACAATGTCCTTGCATGATCTTTGACCTTCATCTATTTCTAGGGACATACTAGCTTTAATTGCTTGTTTCAAGACAATAATAATGTTAATATTGAATCAGTCCATATGAATAGATATATAGATCTGAAAAGCATTTTACTACTACTATGATGGTTTTGTTGAAATCAAATGTAAAAATATCACAAAATATTATTTTTTAAAAACAAAATATATATATAAAATATTAATGTCTTTATATTTGAAAAAAGTATTTAAAATATATAAAATGATTATAATTTTCAAAAATGTCTAAATTAAAAGGGATTATGAAAATAAGATAGAAAAATTTTGTGAAAGTGGTAAGTTCAAATCTTTTAAGCTCAATACATTTGTTTTCCTTTCATATGATGTTGTAAGTGATTGGCTATTTAAGGCTGCATTTGAAGATTTTCCGTCATATCCTAAAATGTCAATCAAGTCAATCTTCAAATTGGAGACAACAGCAGCATTTCCACTATTACCTATAGTCATTTTCAAAACATTTCCTCCAAATTCTATTGTTGAATAGTAGTGATTATTAGAATTTGTAGTATCAATTGAATCACCATCATCCCAAAACAGGTCCCCTGATGCAGAATAGCTGTTACCTGTTTTTGCAAGAACAACAATCAATTTGAATGTATTTTTACGACTGAAAACAGTATTATTAGCTGGTTGCTGTAATGGAATTATGTGACCACCTTGTACAAACAGAGGAATTTTGGAGTCTGGTGTTACAGATATCTGATGTCCAGCTCCGCCTTTTTCAGTAACAAGTTCACCAGTGTAAAAATCAAACCATCTAGATTTTGGCAAGTATAGATTTAAAACAGTTTGTCCCTGTTCCAAGATGGGACATATAAGAAGGGCCGGTCCCCATAAAAACTGCTTGTCAATGCCATATGTATTTTTATCCATTCTGAATTCATGGTGAAGTGGTCGGATAACTGTATTCCCTTTACTGTGTGCATGGTAAAACAATGTATAAAGATATGGTAGTAACCAATAGCGTGTGTTTAAGGCTTCTCGAGAAGCATCAGCAACTTCTTTTCCCAGTGCAGCGGGGTCTTGTGGTATGTTGTTAAGTCCATTATGGTTACGACTAAATGTGTAAAAAGCTCCTAACTGCATCCATCTTTTACATAGTTCAGGATTAGTGTTGTCAAAGAACCCACAGATATCAGCACCAATGTACGGAATTCCAAATAAATTAAACTCTAGCAGTCCAATGATTGATAGTCTCACATTGGGCCAATTAGATGCATTGTCACCCAACCAATGGCCTACATGTTTACCACTTCCAGGGAAAGTAGACCTAGATATGACAATGCCACGTTTTCCTGTAGCAGACTGCAATGCTTTAAGTGTTGGTAGAGATTGGCTCCAGCCATACAGACTGTGAACATCATAGTGTTTATATATACCGTTTGGACCTTGACGGGCCACCATACACACAGTTTTATCCGAGAGTCTATTTGCCTGTTTACCATAGTCATACTGGTAAGCTGCCATTGTTCTGTAAGGTGGATCTTCTAATATATCACCATATTTACATTTAAGGTTCCAGTAGGGTAATCTGTCTTCAGGCCAGTTCCATGGCTTTTCTTTGTTAGTATCAAAATTTGCTGGTTCATTCATATCAATCCAGAGACCATCAAATGGTATTTCTTTGTGATGAGTTACAGTCAGATTCTTCCAGACTTCAGCTGTTTGACTTTTGAAGAAATCTGGAAATATGACTTTGTCAGTTGGCCATACCTGTAACAAAAAATAACAGATGAGTTAAATACCAGTATACAATACAGTCTGTCTTAAATATCTTAATGTGGTGTGAGAATTATTGTTTTACCTTATTCATAGTGGGAGACTTAATATTTTATTTAATATAAGATACTCTTACTCTTCTTTCCACTAAAATTTGTTTTGACATTATCTTGAACAATAGTGGTACAAACTTTATAATAATTTGCAGGTTTGTTCCTCATTATTAGTAGATGGGCATGTTTTCAAAATGGCCACTTTTGCCATGGGAACTGACAAAATAGGATAGAGTTTTGGAACTTTGTGTATTTATTACTAACAAGGAGCATTTTAGATGGCTAACTTCATGTGGTCTACTTCTCAAAATTAATTATCACAGAATTTCTCCTTATAATTTCTTTATTTTAAAGCAAAATGGAACAAAATCCATGGTTTATTTTACACTGATACTTACATAGCCTAACAAAGCACCATCAGTGTCCTTCATATCAGCTGGTATGTCATAGTTATCAGGCCATTTTATATTACCATCTACAGCTTTCATGTAATCATAGGGCTTGTAACCTTTAACAGTTGTGATCAAAGCCGGATCCTAAAATGTAAAATTGTATCAAAATATTTATGTTAAAGACATTTGCAAACTTTTGTCACACTGTTTAAACTTATTGAAATCATGGATGTAGTCTCCCTAGTTACATACATGTAGCCTAGACCATTTATTTCATTGTCACTTTATACTTAGGTCTGATTAGTAAATTTTTAAAGTGTCTAAAATCTGATCTTTAGTTATACCCCTGGACAATATATATCATAAGGCAACCTTTATTAGGCAACTTTCTAAAGAAGCAGAAGATGAATTTATCACAAAAAATAAATAATAATTTTGAAAATCTACTTACAAAATTCACATGGAAAATAAAATATCATGAGTAAATAATATGAGCATGGGTGGTCTGATAAAAAATTCTAATTTATTTTTCTGATTTGGTATGTTATTTATTTATTTTTTATCTATTTTATTATTATTATTTTTTTTTTTTTGTGGTGTGTTCTGGTGACTGGTTTTTATAGAGTACATCTAATTCAGTTTTGTACATGTTAAGATTTATTCATAAAAACTGTGTATTATACTGACCAGGATTATAATGGTGTGCATACCACCATTTTGAATACTTCTGAAATAATCACCAAGGCCTTTAAAGTTGACATTATCTACTGTGAAATCCATCTGCTCATGCATGTGGTCAATATCAGCATATTGTATATCCTATAACAGTAAAAATAATGTAAATAAAGATAGCTAGTCCCACAGAAAACTTTAAAAAATTAGTCTGGATTTTGATCTTCAAGTTTTAAATCAGTCCAAAATTACTCTTTAATATTTGGTTGAATGTTGTTTTACATCACATCAGCAATTCAGCTATTCACAATGATACAAGCTTTTTATTCAATCTCTAGGATTTATCTAACTGGTACATGAGTTTTTGCAAGCATTTCTGATCTGTTTTGTATTAAAGTAGTGAACACTTATTGTGACCTTTAAAGAGTTAGTACGTTTTACCACCTTGTCACAGATAAACCTTTGGACCTTTGAATCTTTTACCCTGATACAAGCCCAACCAATAGGGGACCTTTAAAACTTGTGGTGGACCAGGATAGGATCTATAGGGATGAGGCACCTTGGGCTTGAAGGCTTATCTTCTAAACACTTGGCCACTATGGCCAATTTAAAACTTGGAGCATAGATTATACTTTTATTGACTGATATCAAGCAATATAGTGACTTGTGACGATACATTAGACAATTGGTCTTGAGGTGGCAACACTGAATCTGGTTATCCATGTAATATGCTGATATTCATTCATGATCAGAATATCTTTGTGCTGAAAATTAATGTATGCAATATCATATTATAATTGGTTTTGGAAAGTGTAACTCTTTATTTCTTAAGATTTGAAGAATTATTAGTGTGTATATATCCCAACTGCATT
Organism: Anadara kagoshimensis; assembly: GCA_021292105.1. NCBI lineage: Eukaryota > Metazoa > Mollusca > Bivalvia > Arcoida > Arcidae > Anadara > Anadara kagoshimensis. The sequence goes on along the minus strand of CM037860.1, from coordinate 4,183,668 downwards.
TGACTTGAGTTAATGCTGTTTATAATCTTTAGAGTATGTTCAGTTGAAAAAAATATATAACAAATTAGTCCACCTACATGTGGAATTTTAGCTTCTCTTGTCCTATCCACAGCTGCCTTTAATGCTGTAAGATTGTTGTAACCATAACGACATAGCTGGAATCCCAAACTCCAATATGGAGGTAAATATGGTCTGCCAATTACCTAAAAAGTAAGTAAGAGCAAATACATATTTAAATATCATCATTTACACTTGCACTTTAAATATAGTATTTCCTGTTACAAATGACATTTGGATAAAGTCACAATTCTAAATTACACAGGCCTGCATTGTTTTTTTTTATTTCAATATAAACTAACATTTAGCTTTCCCTATATCCTATATGCTGGCACATTTCAGAGGCACAAAATGACTTCAAATAACAGAATAGTATTCTTTCTTTCCACATTACTTTGAGAGACACCAGTTCATAACAAGATTAACCATTTTCCTTATTAGTTGAATGGATTAAAGTATGCAATTTGAAATAAAATGTCATGCTCCAGAACAAGCTATACAACCTAGATAAGTCACATGTGATTCCACAAATTTATTTTTTGTGTCTATGTTCACAACTATTGTGAAACTTTTACCACAAATTTCTACTGTGGATATTACAGAATTATTGATTTGACTTACTCCAGTGTACTGTTGAACAACAGATTCTGGCTCTGGTCCTAGGAACATGTAGAAGTCTAATACACCTCCTATAGTACGATATGTTAACATAGGTAATGGTGTAAATGAATAATCTATAAATAACAAAAAATACAAAATCATTAGTAAAAATAGTAAACACAGTTTCTGTCTGTTCGCAAAAAAGAAAAAGCATAAGTGTTACTTTCATAGCAGGTCTGTTTGTGACAGTGGATTACATCTTTTTCAATAAAAAATCAAATAAATCTAAATAAAAATTTATATTATTTACTTACTTGTTCCTAGTGGTAACTGAAAATCTGTGATTGTCATAATATATTTCTGTAGAAAGGAAAGTGTTGGCGCTATGGGGGTTTTACATGGCGTTTACGTCATTTGCACAACAGGGTCCAACATTTGCCTGGTTTTTTCAACATGTTAAATCCCCATAGAGCCTACGTTTTGCTCTGCAGAAATATTCCAGGCTAATCACGGATGCACATACAGATTTCCTGTTAGACTAGGTACAAGTAAGTGAATATTATCAATTTTTATTCAGATTATTCTGGTTTTCTACAGAAATAAAGTGTAATTCACTGCCACAAACAGGCCAGCTCTGACAGTAGTCTTCAAGTATCATCAACATATACACTTCGGTTTATAGGAAATACATGTATACTGTAGGTGTTACTATACCAGTGATATCTTCAGTATGTGTATTACAAATGCATCTATTTATGTTAAGTTTTTATTTAACATAAAAAGACTGAAAGGCAGCAGATTCTTAAATGCTTATTTTTCTGATATCCAAAAATTACAAATGATTCTCTGATCAATGTCACAGACTTTAAACCCTTTATTTCTAACATGATACCATAGAAATCTAAAAAGCCAAGTTTTCAATTAAATTATTTTACAAGGTCATCAGCTCAATTTCCATTCTTATTATTTTTAACCAGAATATAAGAATCCATTAAGAGTATCCATGTAAGAAAGGAAAGTCTCACCCATGCAACAAGGCTGATCTCTGACTGAAATTACCATACATGGATAAATTAATAACTTGAGACAAAGGATTATTCCATTTTCATGCAAAATACCACCATTATGCAACCTAATCTACAAGAAAACTTCTTATAAAAAAAATTATAAATTCATTGTTTTCTACCTTGAGCATTGCTGTTCCACAGGAGCACGCCATGTGAGTTACCATCATTTTCTAAACAGGTGTAAAATGGATGGACACCATAATGGTTTTCACCGTTCTAAAAAAGGAACAGAAATTTTAAAATTAAAGATACTGAATCTAAAAATACAAAAGGAAGTCATCTCTTATAGATATTTTTTCTGTGTTCAGACAAATGGCCCACAAAAATCTTGATACACTAACACAAAAGATTATGGAGTCAAGGTGTGTTAATTGGAAGAAGGATTGATTCAGAAAAGAAATTGTGACTTAAATGTTCACAAAACCTTCCATGCACACTTTATAGATTGATATAACATGTTTCAATAACTAAAGCAGCAGAAATTACACTCACAACTCCTCCTGTAGGCTGATCACGAGAAAACATTGGCCAGGTTTTCCAATTCAGATTATGTCTAAAAGAATCATGTACATTCTCTCCAAAACCATATACATTATAGCTGGGTAATTTTGTGGCTATTTGTAAAAAATGGTCCTCAAATATTAAACCACCAACACTTGTGTCCCACCTACCAAATAAAAAAGATAATAAGTTAACAAAACACTAAAAGGGAGTTTGTTTAAATAATACAGTGAAACCTAAGTTTTAAACAAAACATCTTTGAGACTGAAGAGTTTGTTTAGATAACTTTTGGAACTGTTTGGATGCCTTTCAGAGTTAATGCATTTGTGACAATATACTTTACCTTATTTTATAGAAAATTTAATAAAGTTTGATATTTTTCTCTTACTTGATCCTAGTTTTAATGAGACTTTGCTATGCACATCCATGAATACCATAGACTATCATTATGAGACTTCTATGAGGGATTTAAAACATGTTTTCCATGTAGGACCTAACAAACCTCAACATAAACATAAATGGTTTTCAATAAGTGACCCAAGACTTTTTTTCAATATGAAACCTACTGTAACCAAGTTTTTGATGTAAACCTCAAAATTTTCTACTTTTAAATACCAGATATTACATATATAAGTGCAGAATTGATAAAAAACTACCAAATTTAAATACATGGAAAATGAGTCTTAAATATCAGCTTAATATTGAAAAAATCATCGCAATAAAAAATAATCATTATGCAAAATTTCTGGAATTTTGGGACCCATGGATAAATATCTTTGATGAATGACTCAATCTCTCCATCTGGTGTGACTGTAGTTTTAGTACTGTAGAAAAAGTTAACATCATCATCTATAGTGTACATGTATGTTTTATAGTTCTTAAAACTATACCTGTATGAAAATGTATAAGCACAATTTGTATCTGAATTTCATAGGGGTTGACACATGCACCTTGCACACACACACACACTATAATAAACCAAAACCCAGACAAAATTGAAAAGGCATGTACATGGATATTAAAAGTTTGTTAGCTAGATTAATCTAGCTTGACTTTACTAACTGTTCACCCGATATTTTTGAAAATCTCAAATTTTAATAACCTTTCTTTAAATGATTGTATTGCTATATTCTTCAAATACTATATTAAACCTAAGTGATACTCATTTAATAGTTACTTGAATAAGACACCCCACCCCCAATAATCAGAAATCTGCCTATAATATCTAGATTAATCCCTAAATCCCAAAATATTATACAGTTGTATATATATATATGTTTTATGTATGTGAAGTTGACCTTTTGTTACCCGGCAAGTGAACCCAGCAGCCCCAACCCTGGCACTTGACCATCCCGTATTTAACATCTGGGACAATAAAAAATTACAACAAAAAAACGTTTTTGATGTAGGACTTATAATGTTTTCCATGTGGAACCTAAAATGTTTTCATGTGGAACATAAACATGTTTTTCAATGTGGGACCTAAGACATTCTTTCAATATGAAATCTAATGTAACCATATGTTTTCCGTGAAGGGCCTTAACATGTTTTCATTGCAGAACCTAAAATGTTCTCATGGAGACCTTATTCGTGTTACCTATTAGCAATTAAATATAGCATCAAGCATTGATGTTTGCCCTGTGTGCATCTTGCAAATCTTCTTATTTAATTAAAATTTACATTATTTATACTTACAGTACTGTTCCTGTACTCTTTCTGATAATTTGGAAATGGAACGGATCTGTTGATGTTATATTAACTTCATATTTTCTATTGGTACCACTCTTACTAGGAAGGTCCATTGGTACTGGTACTTCATATCTAGAATTGCTAGGATCAGAAAACTGAAAAATACAAAAACATGGGACTTTGAAAACTGGAAAATTAAAAAATGTGGGACTTAGCAAAATGATAAAATATATACAAAAATGTGATACTCAGAAATCTGGAAAATATAAAAAATATTGCAACTGAATTAAAGATAAAGTAACATTTATCAGGGGCGGATCCAGGATTTTTTGAAAGGGGGGGGGGTTGAGAATTACTAGTATAACAATGCTAGGTGCGAGCGTCAAAGGCGCAAGCTTCTAGAGGTCTAGTAAATGCGATCCAGAACAACACAGGAATGGGTTGTTACATTAACATATGGGGGTCACATCAGTCAATAGCTCTCTCTCTCTTTTAAATTATTTTTCAAAGGGGTCCCACCCTTAAACCCACCACTGTTTATTCACTTTTACATGCATCATTTATTTCCAAAGTAGGATAAATTATAAAGAAACATGTTAGAATTGATTGATTTTGAGATCAGTAATTAACTAGCATACTACAAAACAGAATTTAATTTGTATGACAATATGCCTGTCATAAAATTCACAAAAATAGCTATACAAAAATGATAAAATGGTCAAAATGATGGATATCTGGAAATGCATTGACTTTTGATTTTGACTGGAAATAGGACCAATAAAAAAAACTAAGTTATGCATGTGCAACAAAATGATACAGTAGAACTTTGATAACTCGAAGTGCATGGGACTTCAATGATGACTTCGAGTTATCGGGTGTTCGAGTTTTCGAAGTTGAAGGATGACGTCACAATGTAGACTTTCATTTTTATGGGAGAAATTTTGGATGGTGTTAAACTGTTTACCGATACACTAGTGTAATATGTATTACATAAATACAAGTAATAATAAACGAAATATAATCAATTTAATAATGATGTTTTATAAGGACTCTATGGCGACAACAAATGCATACTTTACACAAAATGTGTATTACCAATACATGATCATAATGCATTAAAAGAACTGAATCAGATACACATATTCATGTACATTGTATGTAAGAATCATAATGTTACATATGCAAGACAAGAGCCGCATTTTATAAACAAGAGGCCCATGGGCCTTAACGCTCACCTGTGACCTTTGAACCCATGAGCTTCATTCAAATATCAAAATGATAATTAGGCCAATATTCTAATATACATCCCTATACAAAAAGTTTATAGTTTTTGAGATAAATAATCATCTCAGTACTTGTTTGTATCTGTGATCTTGACATTTAAACTCATGCTCTTTATTCATATATCAAAATGACCACTGTGCCAATACCAACAATATTCTAATATACATGCCTATACAAAAAGTTAATAGTTTTCAAGATATTTAATCATTTAGGTATTCATTTGCATCTGTGACCTTGACCTTTGATCCCAAGACCTTCATTCATATATCAAAATGATCATTAGGATAATACCTAAATATTCTAATATACATGCCTATACAAAAGGTTTATAGTTTTTGAGATAAATAATCATTTCAAAACTTGTTCACATCCGTGACCTTGACCTTTGAACCCATAACCTTCATTCATATATCAAAATGGTTGTAAGGCTAATACCTACAATATTCTAATATACATGCATATACAAAAAGTTAACAGTTTTCAAGATAATTAACCATTCAGGTATTCATTAACATCTGTGACCTTGACCTTTAAACCCATGACCTTTATTCATATATCAAAATGACCATTGGGCCATTACCAACAATATTCTAATATACATGCCTATACAAAAAGTCTATAGTTTTTGAGATAAATAATCATTTGAGTACTTGTTTACATCTGTGACCTTGACCTTTGAACTCATGACCTTTATTCATATATCAAAATGACCATTGGGCCATTACCAACAATATTCTAATATACATGCCTATACAAAAAGTCTATAGTTTTTTAGAAGTACTTGTTTACATCTGTGACCTTGACCTTTGAACTCATGGCCTTTATTTATATATCAAAATGACCATTGGGCCATTACCTACAATATTCTAATATACATGCCTATACAAAAAGTTCATAGTTTTGCAGATAATTAACTATTTTGGTAAACTTGTACATCTGTGACCTTGACCTTTGAACCCATGACCTTAGTCGATATATCAAAATGATCGTCATGTCAATACCTACAATTAACCAAAAATCCTACATCATTATCACCAGAAATGTTTAAAAAATAGCATTTTTTATCAAAGGTAAAAAACTGGGACATGACCTTGACCTTTGACCTTGACATCAATCGGAAGAAAATTGCAAGACAAGATCAAAAGTGAAAACTCCATACAATTATCTTCAGCCATTATGAAGTTATAACAATAAATGTCTCATTTTAAAAATTACATAATTTTACGCAAAAAAAGCGTAACCTATTTTTCGTCCAATTTTCATGAAAAACACAATTTTAGTGTATCTAGGTATCCTGAATCCAAAAATCTAATCAAAATTTGCCTGCACCTTTTGGTTTCAGAGAAGAAGATTTTTTGTCTTTTGGCTATTTATAGTAACGGCAGCCATATTGTTGGGCGTGGTCAAACCCCGAACACAATTTTGAAAGGCTGTCACCCAGGCATAATAATCACCAAGTTTCATCAAATTTGGCTCAGTAGTTTTGGAGGAGAAGATTAAAATGTAAAGTTTACGCACGACGGACGACGGACGGTGATAGATAGCAATAGCTCATCTGAGCCTTTCAGCTCAGGTGAGCTAAAAATTATAACATTAGTGTGTGTACCATGTCTCGGTCATTAAAATTAAGCTTGGATAAATCACTTTAAAATTTGCTGTTATCGCCAGCGGCACAAAATATGGCTTCTACTAAAGGGGTACACGGTTACACTTCATCGCCCCTTACGGCAGGGAGTACTACTCCTTTAATTGATAGTTAATTTATACAGTAGTAGAACATTTGATCTGCATCACTTCTCTCATTAATCGGATTATACAGAAGCCTATAGCCCATGGTCGGTTAATTTCTGTGATTTCACTAGTCATTCTATTGATCACTCATTGTTAAATATTTCGAGTTTTAGAAGGTGGTTTTTCATACAATTTTTTAATTTTGCACTTTAACATTACTTCGAGTTATCAAAGTTCTACTGTATGTTCCGATTTGATTTTCAATTGTAGGAAATAATGAGAAAGAGAAAAGAGGGATTAGTGAGGATGAGACTGAAAGAAAGATGTACTTAGAATAAAACTTTTAAATATTTACCTTAAGTCGTACTACATTTTCACCTCTGAATTCAACACTGAATGTCAGATTTTGAATTATACCAAAAAAGGGCTCTTCACCTCTCCACTGTAGTGAAACATTAAATCCAGAAGAATGGTTGATCCTATTAATTTGATGATAACCCTGGTTTGTTTGAAAGTAACAATCTGGGGCATTAGAATCTGTTTTGTTATACACACAGTTTCGTTGACGACATTTAGCTTCCGTTACAAGATCAAATCCACCGAGTCTTTCAGGGTAACAATCAAGTCTTGACTGTTCTTCATCTGTAGTATCTCTACAATATAAATCAATTTATCAATTAATTCATTATTTTAAGTTAAAATCATAAACTGTCATTACACTCAAAGTTATTTATCAACATACACCTAAATCTAAATGTAAATCTGAATTCAGTTTGTCAAAAAAAAAAAAAATAATTGTGTCTTGCTATCCAAAACTAGATTGGTTATTTAAAGTAATGTAAAACCTGACATAAACTAATGATGATTTGCCAATACCTGAAAAGTAACAGAAATTTCCCTAATCTGCACATAAGACAAGGCCAGACTGTAGGAAGAACAATCTAGCCTGCTTATACATGTTATATCTACTTCTTAAATTTAACCTTAAACTTTAACAAGGATGCTATTGTTAACTTGTTAACACTGGTACATTTACAAGAGTTATATATTAGCTCTTCTTGAAGCACTTCATTCAAGCTAGCTTAAACACAGTATGTAAACTCCGGTGTACGTCTTCCGGAAGCTGGGATCGTCGAAGCGAAGAAAAAGCCAACAGTAATGGTTCCAATGTCGTCCTGTGACAGTATATTGGCTGCTAGTAAGTTTTCTTGTATACTTTCACTGCAACAATTACACTCAAACTGATCGCGAATAACAGCGGAGTTAGTTTTGAATACAGTCGGTAACATTTATTGTTTCAGTTTGAAGAAAATGATTGTTAATCATTCAACTTATCAATGATATTTTCAAAGAAGTCAAATAAATTATATTTCCTGAGCATAAAGATATGATAAATACCACATTTAATGCATTTGATTTAAGAAACCAAGTGTTAAGATCAAAGGTGACGTATCTCTTTATCCCAAAACGTGACAGTTTAGAAGAAATTCTGATTTAATTTCACGCTGGTGATTCCAGATAGTGTACGACTAGCTGATGAAAACATGAACGCCTAGCTGGGATTTTAGTGGAAAAATATGTACGCCTAGCTGTACAGAAAATTGTACAATTTATTGCTATTTTTCACATTTTTCTTAGATAATCGGTTGAGAACTTTATGCTAATCTCAAGGATGTGGTGCCATTCAATAAACATTTTATTTATGAATAGATTGATTGATTGGATGCGGTTTTACGTCAAAGTTAATAATATTTCACTTATATGGAGACGTCGCCAGCTATATGTGAAGCCATAAAAAATTGACCTTTGCAGTGCGCTAAGGACAATGTGTAGGTAGAGTTCTTTACGGTGCCTTGCCTGCTATGAGATGAAGGAACGGATTTTAAGGTCTTTTTCGAAGGAATTGGCGACTTTCATTTCTACATGCCGAGTTCATGGAGTATTTACTACCTATTTTAAGACTTGGTCAAATCCAGTCCGGATTCAGAACCCACGACCTCCTACACCAAGCGCATTACCAACTGAACTATCGTATATATTGAAAAGAGCGTGTTGTTGGTAGTAGCAGAACCTATTAATCATTCCTTTCTTTTTAAATCAATCGACAAAAATAAAATGAAATAACCGATTATAGATAAATAAACAGGGGACCAAGGACCTTAACGCTCACCTCAGGATATGTCATATCTCGTGTAGAAAGTCAATGGACAATCACATAAATTACAGGGACTGTTTTAATTTTCAAGAGATGGGACCTAATGTAAGGATATTTCCAAATTTATTATTACTTATCCTAAAATGCTACCGTATACTTCTAAATATTTAAGGTCTAGCTACAATAAATGTATGGACAGCTATTAAAAAGTACAAGGGCAAAAAACTAAGCCCTTTCAGTATTCTTACACATCTATGACCTTGACCTTTGATCCAATGAACTTCATCATTGCAGATAACGCCAATGCCATACTTATACAGAAAGTTTAGAGTTTTCCAGACAAATATTTTGTGACGTCTTAGCAGACGTTCTTAATCGCGAAGGCCCTGATTATCTGTAATGAAAATTATCTCCCCTTTTTTAAATGACGTTAATTACGGTGTAACAAGAAAATGCTTCCTAAACAAAGAAAATACCACACAATTTTAAAGGGGAATTTTTTATTATTATAATTTTAAAAATAAGTACAAGCCCCCTTTGGGGAATTTACTGAAAATACGAGATTTTCAAATTATCTGGGAACCAAGCATATAAATGTTCTGAAACAAATGCTCCATATCTTAAACGGTTGTAAATCATTGAATCGAATGTACCCTCGGCACTTTTGGTTTTCCGATTGTGTATTTAGAATGGCGAGATTAAAACTTATGAACTTTTTGGCTTAGTAAGAGAAAATATAAGGACAACCACACTTTACGCTTCGAAATTTAAACACGCCGAGGAACCTGTATTTTGATATGAAACTAACAAATAAACATTACGGGTATCATGTACATGTGTGTAGTGAAAGTTCGGAGTTGTCGACATTTTTAAAAAGAACTTGTTTTCTTTCGCTTTTATTTCCCTTCATGTAAGACATTATTCATAGCGGACTGTCATGGCGGATATGCAAATGAGATCATTGCCGTTCATTTCCCAATATGTATCAAAATGACCTTAAGGCTAATACCTACAATATTCTAATATACATGCCTATGCAAAAAGTTGATAGTTTTCCAGATCATGCACTGACAAATATAGTAGTTTAGCAATTTCCCCTTCAAGAACCTTGCCATTTCCCCATTTTGAGCCCTACAGCTACGATTACTACATGTTCTAAGTATGCTACACATGGATCTCTTGTATTTTTAGAGGAAAAGATTTTTTACTATTTTCCTTATAGGACCCAAAGGGGACATAACTCCCTCATTTGTGCAAACCAGAAAGCCCTTCACCAAGGCATGATTGTCATTAAGTTTCATCAAATTTGGCCTGGTAGTTTTGGAGGAGATGACTTAAATACAATGAAAGGTTTATTCACTAAATAGTTGATTCACAAGATTTTGACTCTGATAATGTACACGATAATCAACTGATATCCATAAGATGGCCGGATTGTTGAATTATTGTGAATCTACAGATGGTGGTCCAAGTTGGATTTGTATTTGAAGTAAATTTGCATATTTTGCAAGAAAAATACTGGGGTTCCTAAAAATAACTTTCATTTTGTCTTTCAAGTTGAAAACCCTGTCCATGTCTGCAACGAAAAATCAATTCTTTAAACAAGTTAACACGAAGCAACGTTTTGTCAGAGAACAAAATTAAGTTTACAATGTTTTACAACAACACCAAACACAAATATATGTATGAAGAGATGTTCACATAAATGCAGCTAATGTACACTAAAATCCCAGCTAGGCGGTTGTTATGATTTTGCAAGAGTTGCAGCTAAGCGTACACCGGGTAAAAAATAATACTTGTTGTAGTTAAATATTTAAACGTATATCTTGCATATGCGATTTGTATTCAAACTCTTTGATGTTTCTTTGTTCCAATTACCTTATAAAACGGTAAGATCTGCTTTAATTTAAGGTAAAATTCAATCTTACGCCAAGGAGGTTGGTGATTTTTCCCTGGCTGTCGATGATCAATTGTGTTTTTTGACATTATATGGTGATATTTGCGGGCAAATTGTAATGTCTAAATGTAACTGACTTCAGCAACCAAAATTATAAGTGGTATCCAAGACTTGACAATTTAATTTTGACCGTTTACATACCTCTAAACTTCAGTCATTGAGACTATCAACATCACACGGTCGCTTCGACGATCCCAGCTTCCGGAAGACGTACACCGGAGTTTACATACTGTGTTAAAACTATATGCATTTTAACATATTATTCTTTATAGTCTTTCTGTGTATAAAAGTCACCATTGCCTTTCAGATCCATTTATCGATGTCATTTACACAACAGGAATATAGAAACAGTAAAACAGCATTATAATGCCCCTAAAATTATAACTGAACTGCCTCACTTAAGGCCATAATCTGAAAGAGTCTATTTTTTCTATGTCTCCTCTATTTAATGCCAAACCCCTTTATTATGTTAAAAACTGACTTAATATACATAGTGTGAATGAATTGAGGATATGCTTATATTATGAATGGAAAGCCTATATAAGGGAGATAACTCAAGTTAGATAAAGCAAGTATGAACTTTCAAAAAATTACCAGTACTGAATATTGAAAACAAAAATAAATGACAACTACTTTGAACAAATTTTGAAGATTTCATACAAATTTTAAAGTGGATTTTTATTGTCTCAACAAGACTACTGGTGGCTACAATATGTAGAATACTTACTGCCACATAATTCTAAATGATTCGTTCAAAGGTAAACTCAAATTGTTGATCCTGAGAATCTGAAAAAAAATCCAAGAAAAAAAAATGACACTAGAAAGCACTTTGCCACAAATTAGCCAACATGTGGATTCAGATATTACACACAGGGATATACAGATGTACATCTTTCCATATGGTCACAAGCTTTACTGGCTGTAGTCACTAACTCCTACATTAGACCAAGTGTAGTAATAAAATCAATTAATCATTGAATCATATTTTCATTCAGATTATTGAGGAATCCCCTGAATGGATGCTGTGCACATTGGGTTCAAATTACATAAAAGGGAGCACAACATCCATTGAGATTATTTCCCAATGACCCACAAATTAAGAGATTCAATGCTTATAAATTTCTGATAAAAAATAGAACATTTTATGTAATTATGACTACTTAGATAATTATTATAAAAAAAAACCCACCAAAATAAACATGCAATGATACATTTACTACACCACCCACCATCACCAATATCAGTATAATCATTATTGCATTGTCCTTGATGACATCACAATCAATTACCTGAGCAGGTGTGGCTAATAAATTCTCAGGAAAAATTACCAAAACATTTTTTCACCATTTAGCCAATAAAATGATTAGAAATATGTTAAATTTCATTATAAAGAAATAATTCTATTCTGTAGCAGCCGAAGCATAAATAATTAACTTAAATGTTTTAACTTACATTCATTTTTGTATTGAAAAAGGTTGTAATTGTTTCCATGGTGTCCAATAATTTTACAGTTTTTACTTCTCTTTTAACTCCACTTATTGTGATGGCATTTAATATTAAATTTTCTCCCTCAAGTGGTGAGCCAGCAGCAATCTCCATAGATAAAATATTCTGTGAGTAAAAGAAATGTGTAATAAAACAACAAAAATGTAATTATTTCCTTATTATAAATATGAAACAGACTATACAGATCTGCCACTTCAAAATTAATATGTGTTAGCTCACTTGCTGAATTTTGGTAGTTTCTTCGAGATACTACAGTTTCCTCCATGATTTCAAAGCTAATTCCTCTTGATGTGTGAAATAATAAAACAGCACCAGCCAACTACACCAAATATAAGTGTGGTACATAAAAGAGCACCAGCCAACTACACCAAATATAAGTGTGGTACATAAAAGAGCACCAGCCAACTTCACCAAATATAAGTGTTCAAAAATAAAATAGTTTCATATTCCTGACACTAGTTTTACCAAACCAATCAGTAGTAATTACAATACAAGCTTTAACAAATGATACTATCAGAAATAACATTAGTTGAAATGCACAAAATCACTTCATTTAAGACTAAATTAATATTAACAATAAAACTGTAGATGGTTATTCTTGGATGCCACTAACAATTTGTTCAGCAGTAGTCTCAGTGGCGGGTTATCTAAAGAGCTGATTTATGGACTCCATGTCTCTCACCACCTAGGTTAAAATCCCACTTGTAATCTGGGTATATCCTACTGTGAGAGAGTTTGTTAGTTGTTCAAACAGCAATATTAAATACAAGAATGAGATTCATAGTCCTATCTTTCAGACTGATGAGTAAATACTTAACAATACTTACAGCAGATGCTCGGAATTTCATCAGCAAAAATTTCCCATTTTCATAGGTATCTTAAACAAACAAAAAAACAATTTTGATTTTATATATGGCTGTTTGTTTCATTTGTTGTTATGTTTCATGTTAGAAACAATTTTTTTCAGACATACAAAGCAAATAACTATGTATATCTGGTGTTCTTCAAACATTAGACTAATCAAAATGGTATATTTTACCTTAATAATGTTAGAAGCCTTTATGGCCAAGTGGTCTAAAGTGCTGGCTTATGGTTACCGGTTACTCTCATCATTTAACTTTGAATCCCACTTAAGTCCAAGTGTGAGAAACTTGTCAATTTTCTCGCCCAAGGTCCATGCTTTTTTACAGGCACTCTGGTTTCCTCAACCATTCTAGAACTGACTGTCTCAATACAAGTAAAAGAATATTGATACTGTGGTCACAAAATACAATTACTTCACTTCATCCTCGGTAATTATGGTATTTCAGAAATTATTTAAATATTAATAAAATTCAAAATTTTCAATTCATTAAGCTTAATTCCATTTTAGTCATTTTACCAGTTGAAATGCCATCATCCCAAAACAGTTCTCCTTCAGCCATCCCTCCCTCTGTGTCAAACTTATCCAAAACTACCATCAAAGTCACAGAATTTTTACGACTGAAAAAAAAAAATGATATTAAATCTTCCAATATAAGACCCTACAAAAGAAAATTATTTTCAAATAAAATACCTGAATACAATGTATTGAGTTCAAGGAAATTTATTCCTTGTCGAATACCAAAAAGAGTGGTACCAAATGGACTAAAATCAAGGACACAGTTACATGTACATATGTCTGATAATCTGATTAAATAATTAAAAGGTTGAAGGTTAGTGATCTTTAAATTCACAATTGTCATTTTTGTGAAATGGAAATGTGTATAAAGTCTGTTTACATATCAGTTCAAATAGCATATTTTGTGGCAAGAGGATAACTAAGGTTACTTGATGCACTTCATTTTTTGTGATCAACATGATTTATTTAAATATAGCTTTCAGCTTCTGTATCTACTCATTTTGGTAAGATTTAACTAATACAGGCTGATCAATCAAGTTTATTTATTTGTCCAGATCAGTGCATTTTTAGTGTGCAAGGTTGCCATTTAGGTACTTTTTTATGTTAAGTGTTTGATTTTGGTACCATTTTCATACAATAGTCCGAATTTTTAGTCAAAATGGGAAAAAATCTGTCTAATTTGACCATTTAATTTTATCCGTCGGTTTATCTGTTTTTATGGTACAAATCAGCCAAAAATGGATAAATCCGTCCAATTGGTCAGCCTGCTAATCTCATAAATTTACCATTTTAATGTTTTTGTTCTATAAAACTCTATTTGACACCAGATGTAATAATTATATGATCTTATACCTATACACATGAAATCAGTTATTGGCTGTCTCAGCGACTGGACATTGGCTATACCTATACACATGAAATCAGTTATCGGCTGTCTCAGTGACTGGACATTGGCTATACCTATACACATGAAATCAGTTATTGGCTGTCTCAGTGACTGGACATTGGCTATACCTATACACATGAAATCAGTTATTGGCTGTCTCAGCGACTGGACATTGGCTATACCTATACACATGAAATCAGTTATTGGCCGTCTCAGCGACTGGACATTGGCTATACCTATACACATGAAATCAGTTATTGGCTGTCTCAGCGACTGGACATTGGCTGGACATACATGTAGTAAACAGCACTGTTTTTAATTTCTTTCAGAATTTAACAACCAAAAGATTTTCAAAAATGGGAAATGTAAATATAATCCTTGAACCGTCTAGAAATGGCATTTATAGTGCTATAACTTCCATTGCCATACAAAGCAAACTATTCAGTATTCATGACATGCTAGTGTGGGTTAATAAGTTTGCTTTGTGCAGCAATCCATGTTTTAACTCTATAAATACATTTCTAAACAGTTCATTGGTTCACGCATATTATACAGACCATGTACCCACTGCCCTGAAAGTTGTGTAAAAGATCACCTGTAGCTGGTATCAAGCCAACAATTAGTGAGATATTCAAAGATATGAAAATTCATTGATGATATCACTAGAGCATTACCATAGTTTAACTGTATATTACCTGTAAGTTGTATTTCTAGCCGCCTCCTGCATTGGTAGGATACTACCCCCTCTAATATGGAGGGGTATTTTTGAATTAGGGTTGATTTTGATGGTTTCGTGTTTTGGTCCATCAGTAAAATTACCCTTAAAAAATAAAATGATATACATGTAATAAATAAAAAAGAAATGGTTAACAATTTGACCATAAACAATGAGAACAACTAGAGTCAAATTTTTCCACAAAATACATAACACATGGGCTATAAATAATAAAATCTAAACAATTTAACAAATGTCTGAAGTAACAATAATGCAAAACTAGAGGCTCCCAGGAGCCTGTATAGCTCACCTAGGTAGAGTTGTTGCAGAATGAAAATCAACAGATTGTCTAATGTTTAAATAAATGCTTGAAATTTATTACACAATATTTATTTCTATCACAAAATTTCAATATTATTTCCTTTCAAAACTAAACCATATTTCAAAATTTTGAGACAATACATACCAAGTATCATCGACTTTTCATGTATAATACCTGAGAAATTTTCCTTATCCAAAAACTGGTCAATGGACCATGAAATTAAGGTCAAGGACAAAAGCCAAAAGGCAGTCTAACTGATGTACTATCCAAGATCAAGCTATATACCAAATATCATTGACCTACCATGTGTAGTATTCGAGATTCAGAGAAACTGACCTAATCCAAAAAGTTCAACATAGTCACTGGAGGGTTAAGTTTAGGTCAAAGACAAAAGTCATATGGCAGACTGACATGTACTCTCCAAGACTAAGATACATACCAAATATCATTGACCTACCATGAATAGTACCCTAGAAACACACCTAATCCAACAAGTGTGGACCTAATAGATGTCTCGCCCGTCAGCACACTGATTGCCAAGTTATGATAAAAAAAAAAAGACAAAGGAAATGATGTAGTGTACTTCAAAATAACAAATTTATACCACATGCCTTTAGTTATTAAGAAATGGATCTAATAAATTTAATAAGACCATGAAACTTGAGGTCAAGGACAAAATCATATATGCCAGACTATCATAGACCTAACTTATAGTTGCTGAGAAATGGACTTGTGCAAAAAAACTGAACCTGGTCACTAGACCGTGAAATTGAGGTAAAGGACAAGTCCTATGCCAGACTGTCATGTACTAGCCAAAACCAACCTTTATACCAAATATCATTGACATAACACTAATAGTTGTTGAGAAATGGATTGAGCAAAACAACTTAACCTGGTTGCTAGACAGTGAAATTGAGGTCAAGGACAAAAAGTCCCATGCAAGACTGTGATGTATTAGACAAGACCAACCTATATACCAAATATGGTTAACTGTAACGCCTGAGCGTTACAAATGTCTCCCAAACCGGCATATTGTAAGTGTCAATGCAAAATATACAATTTAAGTCACTTTTAATTTACAGGCCTTTTTTTGTTTCCATGGCAACGGTCGCCATTTTGAAAATTCTAAGAACAGAAAATGATTCTACACAGCCTAGGCATTCTTCCTGTAAAATTTCATCCAATTCTGAGCACTTTTAATTTTCCCAATTTTTTCCGTTTCCATTGCAACGGTTGCCATTTTGAAAATTCTACTGCCAGAAAATGATTCTACACAGCCTAGGCACCCTTCCTGTAAAATTTCATCCAATTCTGAGCACCTTAAATTTTCCATTTTTTTCTGTTTCCATGGCAACGGTGGCAATTTGGAAAATTCCAACCACAAGGAACACATCTACATGTACTTGTTGTTTCATCATTCCTGTTAAATTTCATTAGTTTTGGTTCAGTAGTGAATGAGATATGGCCCGGACAATCTTTCGGTGGTAACAGAAGAAGAAAGAAGAAAAATAATAATAATAATAATAAGAAACAGACCAAAACCAAAATGTCCCCAACTTCGTTTGGGAGACATAAATATAATTGACATACCTCTTATAGTTACTGAGAAATGGACTTGAGCAAAAAAAACTTAACCTGGTTGCTAGACAATGACATTAAGGTCAAGAACAAAAGTCCCATGCCAGACTGTCATGTACTACCCAAGACCAACCTATATATCAAATATCATTGACCTACTACTTATAGTTGTTGAGAAATGGAACTAAAAGTATCACAGTTAATACAAAAGAGGATGAAGCAATGTTCCACTGGTTCAGAGAAAAATATGTTTGAACGTATTTTCCCATAAGGTCCAATGTAAAAATATGTTCTCCACTGATGGCAATCTTGGATTTTGTGTGGCCCTCAAAAACACCAATGTTGTAGGGGGCCACCCAAAGACTATTGTGGCCAAGTTTGGTTCCAATTGGCTTAGGGGTTTTAGAGAAAAAGATCTTTGAAATTGTTCCCATAGGGTCCAATGTTAACCCATGTTCCCGTTGGCAGCCATCTTGGATCAGGTGCAGACTTAAAAAAACACCAGTTTCAGAAGGTACCATCTAAGGACTACTATGACCAAGTTTGGTTCCAATTGGCTCAGTAGTTTCAGAGAAAAATATCTTTGAACGTATTCTCCCATAAGGTCCAATGTTAAAATATGTTCTCCGCTGGCAGCCATTTTGGATTTGGTGCGGCCCTCAAAAACCCCAATGTTGAAGGGGGCCATTCAAAGACTATTTGGCCAAGTTTGGTTCCCATTGGCTAAAGGGTTTTAGAGAAAAAGATCTTTGATATTGTTCCCATAGGGTCCAATGTTAACCTATGTTCCCCGCTGGCCGCCATCTTGGATTAGGTGCAGACTTAAAAAAACACTGGTTTCAGAAGGTACCATCTAAGGACTACTATGACCAAGTTTGGTTCCAATTAGCTCAGTAGTTTCAGAGAAAAATATCTTTGAACATATTTTCCCTTAAGGTCGAATGTTAAAATGTTTTCCGCTGGCGGCCATCTTGGATTTGGTGTGGCCCTCAAAAACCACAATGTTGTAGGGGGCCATCCAAAAACTATTGTGGCCAAGTTTGGTTCCCATTGGCTAAAGGGTTTTAGAGAAAAAGATCTTTGATATTGTTCCCATAGGGTCCATTTTTAACCTATGTTCCCTGCTGGCTGCCATCTTGGATTAGTGGAGACTTAAAAAAACACCGGTTTCAGAAGGTACCATCTAAGGACTACTGTGACCAAGTCTGGCTGAGTTGTTTCAGAGAAAAATATCTTTGAACATATTTTCCCATAGGTTCCAATGTTAATCTATGGTCCCCGCTGGCGGCCATCTTGGATTAGGTGCGGACATGTCAGACAAAATTTTTAAAGTAGACCACCCAAGGACTGTTGTGACAAAGTTTGGTTGCAAATGGCCCAGCAGTTTCTGAGGAGTTGATCTTTAACGACGGACAGACGACGGACAACGCCAACGACAATGCCGACTACGACGACGGACGCCATGTGATGGCAAAAGCTCACATGGCCTAAAAGACCAGGTGAGCTAAAAAGGGCATCTTTATATCAAATTTCAAATGAATAGAATAAGCTGAACTTACACTGGCTGTTATATGACAACAACACGGCGATCTGACAAGACAGCCATCCAACAACACAGTGATCTGACAAGACAGCCATCCAACAACACAGTGATCTGACGACACAGTCATCCAACAACACAGTCACCCAACAACACAGTGATCTGACAAGACAGCCATCCAACAACACAGTGATCTGACGACACAGTCATCAAACAACACAGTGATCTGACAACACAGTCATCCAACAACACAGTGATCGAAAAGACAATCATCCAACAACACAGTGATCATGGTGATCGAAAAGACAATCATCCAACAACACAGTGATCGAAAAGACAATCATCCAACAACACAGGAGTCACCCAACAACACAGTGATCTGACAAGTCAGTGCTGCATAGCGTACTTTATGATTATTATTACAAGTGTACATATGTAAGTACCTGTTTTTAAGGTTGTAATTGACAATGAATGAAAAACATTATAAAGCAGCCATTTATATGTTGTCCAGGCATATACTAGAAGTACATATTTACAAAATTATTTCTCAAACAGATTCAGAAACAAAACAAAAATCTTGATACAAGTACTACAGCCTATTGTCTTGTCATTTTGACTGGGATATATAATTCACCAAAACTTACCAAGTAATAATTATACCATCCAACTGTCTAGTCATTTTGACTGGGATATATAATTCAACAACACTTACCGAGTTATAATTATACCATCGACCTGCAGGTAAATAATAAGTCAAATTTTCTTGTTTCTGCAAATAAAGAAATTAAATTCATAAAAGTATATATACATAATTTTACATGTCATGGGATTAACTAAAAGTAAAGAGTAGACCAGGATCCTATGTTTTTAAAGTATATATAGACTAACAGATGGATTACAATTATACTGAAGATCATATTGATCTAGGCCCATACTGTATAGTTGTTTAATTCTGCGGGGTTAAAATTTCGCAGTTCAGACACTCGATCTTATTAACGGGTATAAAATTGTGTGGTGCAGTTTCCAGTGTACACATTTTTTCTGTACAGATTATCTAAGTCAAAGTTTAATGAATGCTACATGAAAATATTCACTTGGTATTTAATTTCGTGCTATAAAGTCAAACTACGAATATAGCGAAATTAAATCCCCAATAAATAAAAGCAACTATACAGTATGTAATTAAACTACATGTAAGCTAAATGATGTACATCATCCAATTATCATCAGACATAATTTTACCATATTGCAAGCACAAATCCTATTACACAGTTATGCTAATTAATATGCTCATACTGTTTTTACACTTCAAAATGAACCAAGATATTTGAATAATAAACAAGCTGATAAAATTTCACCAAAATCCAATCAGCATTACCGGAGATCTGGAAATTATCAATAACACATGTTTGGTCATACCAATTTTCATCCATATTGGATCAATATTACAAACGTTGTTATCTGGAAACTGATGGGTGATCATTGCCTTGATGTTTCCTATATTTCATCTGCAATTGTTGAAGTTGGCACAAAAATGTAAGACTTATCATAATTTGTGGAACTGAACTAGATAATAATGAAATAAGACTAAAGGAAATGCAAACTGTTGTTAAAGGAAGGAAAACTCTAACAACATAACTGAGGTACCCAGATCACTGCATGCACTGATAATACTTACTTCAAACAGTATAGGTGATATCAGTAAAGATCTACCCCACATAAACTGAGTGTCTATACCAAGTGTAACATTATGTCTGGGAAATCTGAAGTAAGGGTGAAGTAGAATACAAACTGATAATACTTACTTCAAACAGTATAGGTGATATCAGTAAAGATCTACCCCACATAAACTGAGTGTCTATACCAAGTGTAACATTATGTCTGGGAAATCTGAAGTAAGGGTGAAGTAGAATACAAACTGATAATACTTACTTCAAACAGTATAGGTGATATAAGTAAAGATCTACCCCACATAAACTGAGTGTCTATACCAAGTGTAACATTATCTCTGGGAAATCTGAAGTAAGGGTGAAGTAGAATATAAACTGATAATACTTACTTCAAACAGTATAGGTGTATAGTATATAGTGTCTATACCAAGTGTAACATTATCTCTGGGAAATCTGAAGTAAGGGTGAAGTAGAATACAAACTGATAATACTTACTTCAAACAGTATAGGTGTATAGTATATAGTGTCTATACCAAGTGTAACATTATCTCTGGGAAAACTGAAGTAAGGGTGAAGTAGAATACAAACTGATAATACTTACTTCAAACAGTATAGGTGATATCAGTAAAGATCTACCCCACATAAACTGAGTGTCTATACCAAGTGTAACATTATGTCTGGGAAATCTGAAGTAAGGGTGAAGTAGAATACAAACTGATAATACTTACTTCAAACAGTATAGGTGATATCAGTAAAGATCTACCCCACATAAACTGAGTGTCTATACCAAGTGTAACATTATGTCTGGGAAATCTGAAGTAAGGGTGAAGTAGAATACAAACTGATAATACTTACTTCAAACAGTATAGGTGATATAAGTAAAGATCTACCCCACATAAACTGAGTGTCTATACCAAGTGTAACATTATCTCTGGGAAATCTGAAGTAAGGGTGAAGTAGAATATAAACTGATAATACTTACTTCAAACAGTATAGGTGTATAGTATATAGTGTCTATACCAAGTGTAACATTATCTCTGGGAAATCTGAAGTAAGGGTGAAGTAGAATATAAACTGATAATACTTACTTCAAACAGTATAGGTGTATAGTATATAGTGTCTATACCAAGTGTAACATTATCTCTGGGAAATCTGAAGTAAGGGTGAAGTAGAATACAAACTGATAATACTTACTTCAAACAGTATAGGTGTATAGTATATAGTGTCTATACCAAGTGTAACATTATCTCTGGGAAATCTGAAGTAAGGGTGAAGTAGAATACAAACTGATAATACTTACTTCAAACAGTATAGGTGTATAGTATATAGTGTCTATACCAAGTGTAACATTATCTCTGGGAAAACTGAAGTAAGGGTGAAGTAGAATACAAACTGATAATACTTACTTCAAACAGTATAGGTGATATCAGTAAAGATCTACCCCACATAAACTGAGTGTCTATACCAAGTGTAACATTATGTCTGGGAAATCTGAAGTAAGGGTGAAGTAGAATACAAACTGATAATACTTACTTCAAACAGTATAGGTGATATAAGTAAAGATCTACCCCACATAAACTGAGTGTCTATACCAAGTGTAACATTATCTCTGGGAAATCTGAAGTAAGGGTGAAGTAGAATACAAACTGATAATACTTACTTCAAACAGTATAGGTGTATAGTATATAGTGTCTATACCAAGTGTAACATTATCTCTGGGAAAACTGAAGTAAGGGTGAAGTAGAATACAAACTGATAATACTTACTTCAAACAGTATAGGTGATATCAGTAAAGATCTACCCCACATAAACTGAGTGTCTATACCAAGTGTAACATTATGTCTGGGAAATCTGAAGTAAGGGTGAAGTAGAATACAAACTGATAATACTTACTTCAAACAGTATAGGTGATATAAGTAAAGATCTACCCCACATAAACTGAGTGTCTATACCAAGTGTAACATTATCTCTTGGAAATCTGAAGTAAGGGTGAAGTAGAATACAAACTGATAATACTTACTTCAAACAGTATAGGTGTATAGTATATAGTGTCTATACCAAGTGTAACATTATCTCTGGGAAATCTGAAGTAAGGGTGAAGTAGAATACAAACTGATAATACTTACTTCAAACAGTATAGGTGTATAGTATATAGTGTCTATACCAAGTGTAACATTATCTCTGGGAAATCTGAAGTAAGGGTGAAGTAGAATACAAACTGATAATACTTACTTCAAACAGTATAGGTTATAGTATATAGTGTCTATACCAAGTGTAACATTATCTCTGGGAAATCTGAAGTAAGGGTGAAGTAGAATACAAACTGATAATACTTACTTCAAACAGTATAGGTGTATAGTATATAGTGTCTATACCAAGTGTAACATTATCTCTGGGAAATCTGAAGTAAGGGTGAAGTAGAATACAAACTGATAATACTTACTTCAAACAGTATAGGTGATATCAGTAAAGATCTACCCCACATAAACTGAGTGTCTATACCAAGTGTAACATTATGTCTGGGAAATCTGAAGTAAGGGTGAAGTAGAATACAAACTGATAATACTTACTTCAAACAGTATAGGTGATATAAGTAAAGATCTACCCCACATAAACTGAGTGTCTATACCAAGTGTAACATTATCTCTTGGAAATCTGAAACAAGAACATTTATATATGATATATTTATAAAGAAAGTTACAAAAAAACATATGTACTTGGCAATTGTCTAAATACTCATGAAAATCTCAAGAAAAAATAAAAACAGGAAATAAAATGATAAAGATTCCATCACCATGCAGGTATAAGCGAGTCATTAACCAAAGAAGCCATTATGTTCATTAAGATCATGCATCTGACAGTGAACATCAAAATAGAAAATTGATAATAATCACAAGTAAAAATGTTTCAAAAGGCTTTATAGTGTGGTGTTCAATTTGAAAACTGATTATCAGTTGTGTTAACTTTTGCATGTTTTGAAAGGCACTTTTTAGTTTTACCAAAATAAAAATAAAACTGTCCAACAGGGCCTAACATCCGCTATCCAATAATTGCAGTCCAAAATCCAATATTAAAAATTTTGTGAATTATATCCTCCATGACCATAACATTTATGATATGATCTTTGTTCAAGGTCAAGACAGTCAAGACACATCTTTGGACCATCAAAATCATTTGTGTGAACTTTCATAAAATACCTTGGAAGTATTAGATGAGTTGGGATCTGGATACAATTTTTCACACATATGGACAGACACAAAAATCAACATGGTAATTTTATACTCTCCCTCCCCTCAAACTCAGTTTGTGGTGGGTATAAATATACAGTATATTAGAGAGAGATAACTGGTACTTACTCATGATGTAATGGCCTTGCTACAGTATTACCATGAACATGAGCATTATGAAACAGTGTATACAGATATGGTAGGAACCTATAGCGTGTCTCTAATGCTTCTCTTGATGCTGTTGCAACTTCTTCCCCAAATGCTCCCGGATCCTGATTCTGAAAGGGGAAAAAAATGTTTCAATTTCATGTTCATATAAGTATGAATTTTTAAAAATTATGAAATTTTTACTTGTATACACATGTATGTCATTTGTTTTTTCTTCATCAGTCTCTGACTGTCAACAGTGAAATTTCAATGACACAAAGCCTGTCAACAGTGAAATTTCAATGACACAAAGCCTGTCAACAGTGAAATTTCAATGACACAAAGCCTGTCAACAGTGAAATTTCAATGACACAAAGCCTGTCAACAGTGAAATTTCAGTGACACAAAGCCTGTCAACAGTGAAATTTCAATGACACAAAGCCTGTCAACAGTGAAATTTCAATGACACAAAGCCTGTCAACAGTGAAATTTTAATAAAACAAAGCCTGTCAACAGTGAAATTTCAATGACACAAAGCCTGTCAACAGTGAAATTTTAATAAAACAAAGCCTGTCAACAGTGAAATTTTAATGACACAAAGCCTGTCAAAACGGGAAATTTCAATGACACAAAGCCTGTCAACAGGGAAATTTCAATGACACAAAGCCTGTCAACAGGGAAATTTCACTGACACAAAGCCTGATGACACAAAGCCTGTCAACAGTGAAATTTCAATGACACAAAGCCTGTCAACAGTGAAATTTCAATGACACAAAGCCTGTCAACAGTGAAATTTCAATGACACAAAGTCTGTCAACAGTGAAATTTCAATGACACAAAGCCCGTCAACAGGGAAATTTCAATGACACAAAGCCTGTCAACAGTGAAATTTCAATGACACAAAGCCTGTCAACAGTGAAATTTCAATGACACAAAGCCTGTCAACAGTGAAATTCTAATGACACAAAGCCTGTCAACAGTGAAATTTCAATGACACAAAGCCTGTCAACAGTGAAATTTCAATGACACAAAGCCTGTCAACAGTGAAATTCTAATGACACAAAGCCTGTCAACAGTGAAATTTCAATGACACAAAGCCTGTCAACAGTGAAATTTCAATGACACAAAGCCCATTAGCATTCAATGGTTACATTCAAGTTTTTTTTAAAACCTACATATTAGAATTCAATTTAGGTTATATTAAAGTTTTCTCTAGCCATTTGAATTCAATTCAGATAAGATTTTTTTTCTTAATTTTAAAAATGTTGCAAAACAGTCATTTCGGTTTGATAATGATTGAATAACAACATTAATGAATACCAAAACATGCCTAAACTTAATAAAACAAATATTTTCTCCAAAAAACTTTATTAGTATTATAAAATATATCCAAGAGGCTCAGATAAAAGTGAAAGACAACATGATTGTGTAATCTGTGGTCCAATTCTATAACAGTTTTACATTCAAATTTCACTCATCAGTTGATGCTAATATGAAACTTAATCATGAACAGATATGTAGTAAAGTGCTGAATTTCAATGTGACATATTACATCATTAATAATGTTTAAAAATAAGAATGCATTACACTAAATCCTATTCCATTATGGTTCCTGGAGAATGGATAAAATGCTCCAAGTTGCATCCATCGTTTACAAAGTTCTGCTGTGGAATTTCCAAAAAATCCACAAATATCTGCACCAATCTGGAAAAAAAGTGACAATGGCTATTGTATTAATTGCTACTAGCATAAAGTTTCCTTCTAAACATGTTCTGTCTTATCAAGAATTACCATACAAGATACAAAACTTAAGGTTTCCAAAAGTAATTAATGTTGTTAACCCAAAACTTTGGCTGTGTACCGGTAATTAAGAATATTTTCATCTTCATTAATCAGTCTTAACTTCAGTATATAATTTATAAATCTAAATTTAATATCGTTTTCATTCAGGTGAAAATATAATCATACTCAGTCATTGGATTAGCATTCATTCCAATATTTTTAGAAATTTAAGTTGACCCTATCCCATGCAACCAAATCATCCAAATTTTATAAACCTTTGGTGAATGTGGTGTCTCAGTGGCAATGTGGTGTCTCAGTGGCAAAGTGGTGTCTCAGTGGCAATGTGGTGTCTCAGTGTTACAGTGGTCTAAAGCATATGTTTATATATCACAGTGCTTCTCACAGCAAGAAAGTTTGTCAGTTCACTTGTTAAAGGTCAGTGGCTTCGCAAGGTATAATGGTTTGTTCACCATCCAGAAATGACCACCTCAATGTATCAGTAAGTAAAAGAATCTTGGCAGGTGTAAAACATCATTACTTGATTCGCTTCTTTGGTAATGCTCTATAACTGGTGTCATATTTTAGACATTGACTTTGGTATATATAATATATTTTGTTACTTACATAAGGTATTCCAAACAGTCCAAACTCTAACATTCCTGTGAAAAGAGTTAAAACAATTCAAAACAGTGAAATCCCAGTATAATATAACTGATAAATACTTTATCATCATGGGAAAAAATTATTTATCATCATAGGAAAAATTAAAAATTAATAATAAAAGGATCCTCCTTGATTCAACAACAACTAGTTAATAATGGATGCATTAATTCTTACATTTGTACATACCGGTAACTATTGTTTATATAAATGATGGGTAAATAATAAATATCCACCTTAAGTCTTAAAAATAAATTATTATATAATTAATAAATTCCATCTTTATGATTGGCTAACACTTTAACACGTGACCATTGTATCTCACATGATATACCACAGATTTTCCGGTGAATATCAAATTCGATGTACGTCATCGATTTTTGTTGACGTTCTCCGTAAAATGATTAGAACGTCATCAATTAAGTGTGCGCAAGTGATGATGCTTGTTAGTTTTTTCATTGAACGTTGACGTTATGACATTATCAATTTAGTGTGTAATTGATTGTGTCTCATCCGAATGCCATTTATGTTTTCATAGAATCAAATTTCAAAAGTCAGATTGATAATTTAAGTGTGATCTGCCTGTCTCAATCAGGGTGGACAGGGAAATCTAACATCGGTGAAATAGTTAGATTGTCTGGTCACAGGTTTGAGAAAACATTGTCAACCGAAGTGCCACAGTGGCTAAATTATATAATAAAACAGTTATGGACTTTTTAGTGGTTGTATATGGTGTGATATTCACCGGAAAAATAAATATTGACCTCGGCTGTCGCCTCGATCAATATTTATTTTTCCGGTGAATATCACACCATATACAACCACTTAAAAGTCCATAATTGTATAATATGAACTAATATGATTTCACATCCAATGGATATAATACAATTACAGATTATAAAACTCAACATTTTAATAGAAACAGTATTAACTGTGTACCAAGGGATACAACATACCATACAACATTTTAACAGAATGATAATTTTTATAATGGATATAGAATTGCATAATAGTTTATGTTTTCCCATAAAAATGAGCTCATTCCATAAATATATAAAGTAATTATTTTCCATAATCAGTGAAAATGGTAACTCCACATAAACATTATCAAGCATCAAATGGTATACTCAAGTAAACCCCTTTAATTTGTATTTTCAACAATAAACCCTTTCAAACTGGATGATGATTGAGGCATCATTTGCAGTCATGTGATTTCAAAATCCGAAACCCTAGTAATGGTGTTCCTTTTGACCGTAACTTTCAATTAAAGTGATAGAAAACATTATTAAAAATTTCTATATTTAATTAAAAGCCAAAAAATAACATCGCAATAATAAAAATGAAGTAATTTACATCGCTGATGTGAAATGTTTGTTTACACCCGGGGTAGTCTAACAATCATGTCAGTAGTCCTGAAATCTAACTGCTATCAACTTAACAATTCATCTGTACAAACCTGAGTGTCACTACCTTATTCTTACCTATGATAGATGTATGTAGACCAGGCCATGAACTGCTACCAACTTAACAATTCATCTGTACAAACCCGAGTGTCACTACCTTATCCTTACCTATGATAGATGTATGTAGACCAGGCCATGAACTGCTACCAACTTAACAATTCATCTGTACAAACCCGAGTGTCACTACCTTACCTATGATAGATGTATGTAGACCAGGCCATGAACTGCTATCAATTTAACAATTCATCTGTACAAACCCGAGTGTCACTACCTTATCCTTACCTATGATAGATGTATGTAGGCCAGGCCATGAACTGTCATTATCATCTAACTGCTACCAACTTAACAATTTATCTGTACAAACCTGAGTGTCACTACCTTATCCTTACCTATGATAGATGTATGTAGACCAGGCCATGAACTGTCATTATCACCTAGCCAATGACCAGCATATTTTCCACTTCCTGGGAAAGTTGAGCGTGATAAAACCATACTTCTGTCCCCTGTTGCCTCTCTCATTCCTCTGTAAAATAAAGGGTTTATCATAATGTTGTTTATACTGTAAACTTTATATGTTAAGGCAATCTAAAGACAAGTATCAAATCCCAACCCGAATGAAATGAAAAATGATGCCACTACAAATGTTCTAATGGGGGTCGAGCTGTACCATGTGATACCCTCTAATGTTTGAGGAACTGGATATGTAATCATCAATTCATGTTTTCCTGTAAAAATGATGTTATTCTTGGAATTCACGACATAAGCATTTTCCAAAAGAACCTGAATAGACGTCAAGGGGTGTTGATCACATGGTACAGTGGCAAACACCATTGTTGAAAATTCTAATGAACAGTTCTACTGTGCATATGATACATCAATATGGACTTCTGTTGAAAATGAGTGTGTGTATCAGACTATCAGTCTTATCTTTGCAGATTTTTTCTTATTCAAAACAGGCATAACTTTCTGTTAATGTATATTCCAATCAAGCTTGTGAATGCACTTATTTGCGAATTAAGGTGCAATTATTTTCAATGACTACAGCCTAAAGTTTTTAATGTGAATGATCTCCAGTACTTGGATTACAGTTTTTTATGTTACTACATATAGGATGGATATAAAATTGAATACGTCAAATCATCTTACTGTAATGTAGGTTCAGACTGGCTCCATCCAAACAGACTGTGTGTATTATAATGCATCATGTGATTGTCATCACCTTGGCGACCTACCATACACAATGTTTTGTCAGATAATCTCCCTTTCTTCTTGTCAGTGTCATACACATAAGCGGCCACTGTAAAAGATATTTATGTTGTACTATCTGGGCTTCTTCAGTAAACAGTAGGTCACTTGCTCGAACATGGTTTTTCACCAGGTTCATCAATTAATTACATTAATTAAGGCCTCCTCTCATGCTCACTAAATTCTGTGCAAATGACCCAGATAAATACATGTTGTTAACCTGCTTCTACATTGTTAAAAAACAAACTTAGTTCACTTTTTAAGTAAAAAAAATAATCATGCTATACATTCATACGTTAAAATGATAAGGAGTTCTCTTATTACCAATATTGGTCTATTATTTCTCCACAGTGAGGACAATTAATCAATGAAATAGTTTAAATTAACTACTTTCTTAATTGTAATTTATTATAGAGAGTGTTCAGATGAGTTTCCAGAAATTTAACTGACTAGATGAACATCTCCGATAAAATCTGAGATGAGATGGTGAGCTAAGCTAATCTTTTTGGATTTTTAAAATTGTATGTTTTGTTTTGGTCCATCTAGTGTGTATCTGAACCTAGGAATCTATAATGGAAGAATGATCTTTTTGCAATTTCTTGCAGAAGGAGACTTCTTCAGCTCAATTTCTAAAAGGTCATTGGCTTTCTCTAGGTCGACCACCATTCCATCCTACCCAACCCTCAATCCCCAGGCCAGACATCACATTCAATGACTGATATTTGATCATACTTGTTCTGTATGGGGGATCGTCATATTTAGATGTATCACATTTTAAGCTCCAGTAGTCAGTATTGTTTACTGGCCAGTTGAATGGTTTCAGTTCATTAGTACCAAAGTTAGCTGGTTCATTCATATCCTACAAAATATAGATAATGTTCAAATTAGTTGCTATATCTAGGACAATCAACAACTATGCCACACCTTTCCGTAAACCTAAAGTTTACTTGGATAAAAAAATGAGAGTAATGAGTATCACAAAATACAAATTCTAACATGACCTGAGTTTTCCTTCATATGAAACATGAAGAGAGCCAGCCGTGGTATAACAAACGATATATCCATCGCTGTTCCATTTTAATGACATACTCACTTGCTTATCTTATGACGTCATGCTATGTGTAGCAAACAATGGTTGTGACGTAATTTTCATTCATAAAATCATTTATTTCAATGGAGGTAATCTGAACAGCCGAATTGTTTGAATGGAACATTTTTGCAAATAGATAGCAAAATGTACTTCCGAAGAAAGAGTTTGCAATGTTTATTTGAATTGTTTTATTTAAGTCATGTTAGAATTGAAATGATCAACATCTACCCGTGGTATTATATATCGTCAAATAATACATGGGCCGTATATATTGTCAAATAATACATGGGCTGTAGTTAACATGCGGCAAATATATCACTCAGTGGCAAAGGCCACCTCTTGATATTTTCTTCCGCATGTGAACTCTGGCCCGTGTATTATTTGACGATATACCACAGGTAAATGTTGATTATTTCTTAAATTTATTACTGCTGTGGTAAATTTTTGAGAAATGTATTGAATGATAATATGTCTGATAAAAATGTTATGGTGTTTCAAACATCCCCAAAAATTGAAAATTTCTGATTATTATTTATGTCATTTATAATGAATATATATAAAGTCACTATAATGGGGATTGTCAGTGTACCACATAATACCAACGACATATCTCCATAACAATTATTTCTATTGGAGATAGAATTGCTTCAGTTCACATTTTCAACTAAAAATTATGTTACTCCAGGAATATTACGATGTAAACCTTTTCTGAAATTATCCACACAAATGTAGAGGGATAATGATCACCTGGTACGCTGGAGAACTCAATTACTTTCCTTGGAAAAGTCATGTTAATTTCAGTTTGCATCAATTATGACATCATAGCGACGTCATTAAAATATCCTTTCTTGCTGTTTTGGAAGAAACCGTGTTTGACTATTTTGACTATGGAAACACTGTGTAACCTTTAATCTCCAACTAACTACTAGGACCAAAGTTATTTCATACCAAAATCTTTTTCCTCCTTATCGTTATAAGAATAAGAGGTTGCATTAGGTTTCCAGTGAAAAATGCTATAAGAAAATGGTAAATTTTTCCAATTTTTTTGTGAATTACAAGGGAGTGTCATTAAGATGTCATAATACAAGTTAAATAAGATAAAATGTTTTCTCGCATACAGAAGTAAGAAGTAATATTTTGGGGTACCTGTGATACCTAACCATACCTACTCCTTCAATAAGAAGATAAAGAAATTATAATATGTTAATGTAAAAAGTACAATTCATATAATTAAACCAGGTCACTGGTTATAATTTTGTTATAATATCCAGAGCTTATCCAAAATAAGTAATTACATATCCAGTTTCAATGAGTTTATCCTGTTTATTTTTTTATTATGTTCTTTATTAGCTTGGTCTAGGCCATGAACCTACATTTTCCATTAAAAACTTCTGTTTCCAATTTAGACCATATCCAAGATGAACAAAATGACTAATGCAGTAATAAATTAAGAGACAAGTGTATGGGGGCAATTAAATAACAACATCAATGGCTACTTACTATCCACATGCCATCAACAACTAATTCCTTTCTGTGTTTTACAATTAATCGTTTCCATAGCTCCTTGGTTTTATTTTTGAAAAAATCTGGAAAAACAACTTTGCCATTTGGCCAAACCTGCAACAAAAATGTGTTCATAACTCCAATTATTATTTTAAATGAAATATTTTAAACTTCTAATACAATTTTTATTATATTTATTTAAAAAAAAAATTAATAGTAGCTTTCTCTCCATCCTGTGATTACAGGTGTATTGTCCCCATTAGTGAGTGGTTAGTGCCAGTGTTTGAGTTAGATCCACAGTTTTGTCAAGTAGAAGGACACACCAAATGGAATTCTAGGAGGAGGGGTCCGAGATTTGCTCCTCCAGAAAAAGTTGCCACTTTTGGAAATTTTTGTCTAGTATGTTCAGGATTAATTATGAGGATTATGAGCAAGAAAAATTTGCAATTGGGTGGTGGAGAATTGTCCCCGTCCTCATCCGGAAAATCGGTCATTGGTGTTAGCAATTCTGACTTGACTTTGGATAATTGACTTACATATCCTAGCATTGCCCCATCTGTGTCTTTATTATCAGCTCTCCCTCCATTAGGTGCCCACATCACAGCACCATTCACTTTCTTAAGTTCATCATATGGTTCATAATTATTTTCTGTTGTTATAAAACATGGATCCTGAAAAAAAGAAATAAATAAAGGTCTGCATTTTAAAATTTGAATCCCAATGTTGCTTATGCAGCAGTCTTGATAGCTGCTCTAAAGGCACTCATAAAAAGTCTGGCCCAATTTTGCATTATCCACAATCATATAGAATTTGAAAACCCCTTCAACCATTTGAAGCAGTAGATTAATGTGCCTGTTTAAATCCAGTGATGAAACTCAAAACTCTCAATGGATAAAGGTAGCAGGCTGAATAACTCCAATGGTACCAGTAATAAACTTTTCTTAAGAAAATTTGATTCTCTATTTTTCCTTTTCTTGTTTCATCTTCTATTTATTCTCAATGAATGAACAAGTACACAAGTATATATATATTTTAGTTGATGTGTAATTTAAAACAGATTGTTCATTTCACTTAGACAGTTAAGTTAGTTTAGGAACAAAATAACAACATCTTACTAAATCTACAAAATAACTCTGCTGATTTATACATGGTTATCATGGTTATGTGAAGATTGTTTGTATGCATAATGTATGTTTTATATAAAGACAATTAAGAGAGTTACCAGAATTATCATTGTTCTCATTCCTCCTTCTCTTAATGATATAAATGTATCGTTGAGTCCTTTAAATTTAACATTATCAATAGTGAAAACTTTTTCTTCTTCCATGTGATCTATATCTGCATACTGAACATCCTACATCAACATAAAATTTTAAAAAAAAGTAAATTACTAAAGTTGAACTAAAAAAACATACTTTTATAAAACATAGATTCATGATCTATAAACTTTCAATATATATTTATGTCTTTAATATGCTATATTATTAGAGTCTTGAAACATTGCACTACAATTGACTAATGGACACTTTCTGACATGAACTTGTTACAAACTGTACATAAGAACCACCCACCTGGCTATTGTATATGATTTTGTCTAACTTTTCTTTAGGTGGTCTTTATATACAGGTTAAACTGTAATTTTATAAATACTATTACATACATGTGGGATACCAAACTGTTTTGTACGTTCAACTGCTCCTTTCAAATCATCTATATTTTTATAACCATATCTACACAACTGGAACCCAAGGGCCCAATATGGTGGCATAAATGGTCTGCCAATCACCTATGGAAATATAAATATGAGTTAACTGCAATTTAATTAAAAGCTAATGCCAATCCTGTATTCACAGTGGTTTCATTTTGATGGATGGTGTTTTACATGTTGCGTCAGCCATTTTTTTTGGCTATTTGCAATGAATGCCGGTACACATATCAACAATAATGTAGATAAACAACACAGATTTCTTACTCAATTATCCCGGTACAGAGCCACCAGTAGAGGCCTACAACAAGGGAACACCTCTTTCTCACTTACAGAGGACCTTTAAGGTCAAGCTCGCTCTAGTGAAACACTTTGCATAAAATGCTACTGTTTTATCCATCATGGAATCACATTTATAAGTTTAAATATATGTATAATATCTAAGAATGAAACACTGTTTATAAAAATCATAAATTAGCAAACCACAATAATTTCAAAAAGACCGGCATAACCAGCCCTTTAAGCATGATATCTATTATGCGAGTGTTAGAACAACTAATGGCTGTAAATTTGACTTACCTCAGTGTATTTCTGGATAACATTTTCCGGTGTTGGTCCCATGAATACATAAAAATCTAGTATACCTCCAATGGTTCTATATGTTAACATAGGTAATGGTGTCAGGAATAGTCTAAAAAGATAGTACCAGCATTATAAGTATACCATGAATATAAAGGTACATACCAAATGTGAATCCAGTATCTTAACAAATAATGGAAAAAATTTGGAAAACAGTTTGAAGACAGATGGTCAGACAGACAGATGGAAGGAAAATATGATCCCCCTTCTGGTTGGAGTGGACTAACAACAACATCCCATCATGTGTGTGAAATAACCCTGACCAAATAATTGAAACAAGAGGAATTTGAAATCAGTAATAAAAATACTTAGCTTCATCACTAACCTTGAGCATTACTGTTTAGAAGTAAAACACCATGTGTATTTCCGTCATCTTCAACACAAGTGTAAAATGGATGTACACCATACAAATTAGTCTTATTCTGAAATAAATCGATTATGTACTAGTAAGCTTCTTACAAAAAGACTTAAGTAGCATTTTAAATGACTCACTGGTGAATAAGTTACAAAGTTATATACAAATACATGTATTTACATTTATGATGTTTGATTGTATTAAACTCTGTTTGAGACCAAATGAAACTATATTTGTTAATGTGACGTCACTCATCTCTTGCTTACGTCTAAATATGTGATGTCATTAATTGGCTATTCCTGCAATTGGAATTGCATGCTGTGCACAACAGTGTTTTAAATTTATTTCAAGATTCAAAAATAAAAATGAGATTTTCAAAAATTGTGATAACCATTGAACTGTTTAGAAATGGCGTTTATAGTGCTATAACTTCCATTGCTGTGCAATGCAAAGTAATCATAACGCGCTAGTGCACGTTATTGAGTTTGCTTTGCACAGCAATGGAAATTATAGCACTATAAACACCATTTCTAGACAGTTCAATGGTTAAATGAGATTAATGTAAAGGGTAAGGTGTCATTTGTAAGAATAGATTTCATTTGAAAAATTGGTAACTGATATGTTTTTCTCAAAACCATGGATAACTTGGAGCTATTTATTAATGAACTGAATTTGTTGTTTTTTAAAATAAAAATAATTAACAGCCCCAAGTCAAAATTAAAGTCCTATAATATAATCTTTTTAAGCATTTATTTTTTTGGTTTTGTTTGTAAAGGGAGGAGAAAAATGTACTTCCTCTATGAGTCGCAGCCCCTGCAGAGGATTGAACCTGGGCTTTTCAGGGTATTTAGTGGCTTATTATCATTAGTTTTTTTTCAGACAAGACATTTTATTTTGAATTATTTAGTTCAGAAAGTAGCATGGTGAAACCAGAGATAAAAATGTTAAGATTTACAACCTAAGTTAATGCAGTTGTGATTTGACATAAATTTAAAATACTAATAATTTATTGTGGTGTTTATTTACTACATCACACGGTACTAAAAGATATTTAAAACTCTAACATTGTACACACAGTTTATACAAATAACATATCTAGGTTTCATGTTTAATTTATAATGTAGAGGCCAAAAAGTGTGACTTTATTTTGGCTTTGCCTACTGGTATTGTATCCCTAAAAAAATAAAAAATAAAGAACATACAGTAGGGTCTGTTACTCAAGTCATGTGACCAGCCTTTAATTTACATGCTCAGTTTTATTGGAGATATTCATCTAGTCAGTCACAATGAAATCTGACCATCTCTCGTTTGATTGGTGATGTTCATCTAGTCGGCCATTATGAAATCTGACAAACTCCTGTTCTATTGGAGATATTCATTTTATTGGTCACTAAAATATTTTCAATCCACACAAGTGATTAGATACCCCAAAGACTGAAATTTATGCTGAAATGCAAGTGATTTTTTCATTCCAATGTAAAAGTTACTATTTCATTACAAGATATTAATTCTCTCTCTCTATTCCTCTCTTCAAAATATCTGGTAATCTGTATATTCATACATCAGATAATATATCACTTTTATCTAATACATGTAATTTTGTCTTCACTAACCTGCCAAAATGGTGCCTGATCACGTGAAAACATTGGCCATGTTTGGTAGTTTAAATCATGACGGAATGACCAGTGTAGATTCTCTCCAAAACCATAAATATTATGTGATGGCAATGCAGTAGAAATCTGTAGAAACTGGTCTAATAATGTCAGTCCACCTACATTTGTGTCCCATCTGGAAAACAACAACACCAATAATAATAATATAAAAATGCTAAACAATGACTATTTAGAATTGATATATGCACATCAACTACAAAAACTATGGGAATTTATTACTCTTATTCTCTTCATTAAGTAATGTCTAAGCCATTCTGTTTTCTTTTCTTTTTGATTTGGAATTAAGTTTTATTTTTTAAAAATTAAACATAAGGTTAATAATAAAGTAGGATGCACCAACCACAGTTAATTATGCAAATTAAATAGCTATACAATCTTCAGTTTGATTGAAAATGTTCATCTAATCAGTCAATAAGAATTTTTTAATTACATCCTAGTGCATTCCTTTGCTAAATTTCCCTAAAATAAAGAAGAGAATTTCATTTTCGAGAATTATCCTTTTTCTTCAAGAAATTCTTGAAAGAATATTCAAAAATCCTCTGATGGAATTTTGCCATAGAGTCATGTACTAGCATTATCTAATACAATTCTATACAAATTGTATAAAAAGTATACAAATGAGAATTTACTAGGCAAACCTAACTTGCCCAAGCATTTTCAAATCTTAAGAACACCCATGAAATAGAATAGATGCTCATTTTGTTCTCTGTTGAAGGCCCGTAGGAGCCTCCCCTTTTTTGTGCTAAAAATTCCATTCTTAAAGGGGGTGTATCTGTTCAGAATTCCGTTTTATAAATCCCTACTTTCTTTGTACTACACAAAGCTGTTCATGTGTTCCCTACTTTCTTATGTGTATTTTAATTTTGCCCCCCCCCCTTTTAAATTTGCTGCTACCGGACGGTGTTGACTAAACCTCAAAGCCAACGAGACTCAGGTTCAGTTCATGTAACCTTGTTTCCCGGTTACTTTCATAAACTTTTATTGTTTCCTGTTTTTGTTTACAAAGGATGTTGCAAAGTGTGAGATGGCATACACAATTTCCTTGCTTCTAGATTTGATAAAGCAAGTGTTGTTACAAAAATGATTCCATAGTGATTAAACTTTAAATATTTAGCGCACCATACTACTATTTCTGTACAAAACATTTCCAGTCAGTATTTACAATACTGGCCACGGGTACTTAGGGTCAGGTACTCCACAGAACTCTTTACTTATACTCCCTGCTTACAGGTTGTTCCAATGTCCCTCTACATTAATAACGCGCCATTACGTATAACCACGTGGCACATACAGTACCATATACCCATAAAAGTTCCAATGTACCCGGCCCCAACAACACGAATTCGTCCACGTTTGGTGAAGAACACGTGTGATGAAAAGACATGATAAAATAGAGACATCAAATTGATAAAAAGGACACCATTCTCTGCAATCAGTGGCGGATTCAGCGGGGGGCGTACGCCCCCCCCCTTTATGTCGCTAATGATACATATTGTCACACTTTTTTCATACTATGATACAGGCATTTTGAATGAAAGATTTTCCCTCCTTGATGCAGCTCAGATTGCATCAGAATGCAGGATTTTTGCGCCATTTTTTCAAAAATTTTCGGGGGAGCATGCCAGACCCCCTAGAATCTTCGAGCCTTTGGCTCTCACATTATACGCCTTTCTAAAATTCTGGATCAATGTATGTAGCGGATAAGTTCCGGTTTTTTGGATTCACTATAACTATTAATTTCAACAACGAACAATTCACACGATGTAATACCGTACTCTGGGACGGAGACTAAAAAGCGTTCTGGTAAAACTAGGTTCCAACATCGTATCCATTTAAAAAAATTCTCATTTTGATGCACGTATTTTGGCAAGTGTATTAGCACGTATATTAGGAACAACAATGACAAGCTTTCTAACAACACAAGGCATGTTTCCTTTTATAAAATGATAAAATGCTTTGATGCCACCACTTATTGTTTTCTGTATTTTAATATTGGGGAAACTGTAATCTGTGTCCAACATAAGAATGTGGCTTTTATCTAGTGCCTGGACTCTTCCGTATATGAGGTAACGATGTCGAGATCCAGTGATGACAGTCATGACACTAATCATTTTGCCGAAATGGACTAACAGTTAGAGTAGTTAGGGAAGTCTTTTTAAGTTGTATTTTTTAGCAATTTTGCTGAATACTCTGGTAACCTTTTTTTTCAATTAAAGAATGACACAATATTCTGGAATTGTCTATGACAAAATTACTCAACGTCATGCAATCAGAAATCAGTAATTCCTAACACGAATGCATTTATTTTTGTTGAAAATTTACGTTATTCGGTTGAATTGAAGTAACATACCAGTATTTACCTTAAACTACACGACAAATACATTGTTTTTTTTTTGTTCTTTAAAAGTTTCTAAATCACATGTAATCAATTACCTTTTTACTTCAATCGGTTCGTTGTATAATTTATGATCAAATGTTATACAAGGTGAATTAGTGTATATGTATTTACCTTGTATGTGAATAAATAATCCTACACGTGTAACCACAAATATCTATATAGTGAAACCAAACCCGATGGGTTTTTGTCTAGCTGCATGATGGCTAGTGAATGCAATAAAACCCATTGGCGTGAATGTCTTGACATATATATACGATTTACTGTTGACAGACTTTACAAACATCTCTCAAATTACGATATACATTATTTTGTAAGATTCTAGTATGTACTTTATATTTTTACTTAGCTGCATTGGGTAACTATGATCAGTCATATATACTAAATGCCAGTATTACCGGTTTGTTTATTAACAAACAATATACTCAGCTCAGAGAATATGCATGAATACCCAACAGAAATGTCAACTGAACCATTGACAAAGTAGTCAAAATAATCAATGACGTAGCGGCGACTTTCATGACTACAAATTTTAACAGAAGGGCAAACTGAACCATTGACAAATTGTAGTCTTCGTGCTCTATTGACAGATGATTAGTTTCTTCGTGATTTAAGTCTATAAGGCTTATTGGCATTTGTTGACTGTTAAGTATCTACGTGACTATGGAGTATATATATATCAAAAACAAACATACTAACCCATGTCCAAATCACAATCCGAAAAGCAAAGTAAATATTTTAAGCTGTCAGATTAGGTTAAATACGTGTACTTCCACCAGGGAAGTGAGAGCGGGTGAGGAAGGGTAAGCGTCTCCTATTTATGATCACGACTGTTTTGTATCAAGTTACTTTATAACCTTTTATTATCTTTCTTGTATTTTAATTTTTATTCTATTATTATATACTGCATTAAAGCTTATTTATCATTGTCATCATTCAACGAGCAAGCACCAGCTGTTTCCTTACCTCCTACGCCATAAAATCGTCATGGTTACTCGGGATACTGTTTATACTTACATCACTTTGTTGTTCGATTTTCTTTTTATCTGGAAGGCAAAGTTTTGTCTGTCTGTTACTTTGACCTCGTATGCTGTCTCCCTGGTTACCTTGGTTGATGGTAAGTTCAGTTTCATTGGAACTTTATATCTAGTATTACTGGAATCATCAAACTGAAACGAAATGCAAGATTAAGTACAGATTATGGAACAGTTCGTTTTGATGAAAGCTTAAACACGGTTCTCGTATTTTTGGGGATGTTTTTCCCCATACACAGTCAATGAATGTATACAATTACATTTTATACCCGTTTTAATTTTACAGCACTAGACGGTCGTTTCGGAATACAATCCCTCACCAGTAGTGCTTGTACCGAAAAACATAATTACAACGTTCTGACAAAGGTATATATTACAGACTGCTTCTATAATTCATTAATCAAGATTATTATAACGTAATTTAATGCAATAAAACTGAAAAATTAAAATATTCATTATCGTCTTTCAAAGAAAAAAAAACACGATTTATATGTGATATCAGTTTTCTCATTACTCAAAATTCATCCTCGTCAAGGAAAATCTTTACTTTAAAACATTATAATCTTATATGAATATGAGATAAAATAATGTATGAGTTTCTGATAAATGCAAACATCATCAGAGTTCTACTTGTTGACATTACTCTGTGACAGGACCTATAGGACCTACGATTCCTCTATCACATAGCAACCTGCGCTGACAAAGAATTTACGTAAAGCGAAAAGGGCAAAGAAGGACAAAGAGCCAGATAAGTTATGAACTTATGTAAACTAATTCAATTTGTTGACGCAACTTAACATAAATATGTATATACATGTATAACAATCTTAAATTTGTAAACTTGTTTTTCATGTTTGCAATAACAATTAAAGTCGCTGGCGAGCATTTAATGAAACGTGAAACGTGATCAGTATCTGAACTTTGATACGGTAATAGCTTAATCGCAACATTTCAAATTAATTGGAAAATACTACGTTTAAAATAGAAAATTTCATTTTTTCCAAAACAAATGTATCCCCAAAAATGGTCCTAGAAACATTATCTATGGACGATTAATATCAATTGTAAATGTTACATCCCCATTTTGGAACTGTTTTAGCGCCGTTTGGATTAGAAAAAAGCTCAAACACTAGCAGCACTTTGCGACTGATGAGTCTCGTTTTAGTTTGAAAACAAAATGTAAATTACATTTTAGTAATAATGAAAATACACTATACCTTAAAACGGATGACATTCTCGTCAATTGTATGAACTTCAAAAACAGGAGACTTAAAGGATGGAGAATTAAAAGGAACCTTTCCTTGCTGACGAAGATTATATTTGAATCCGTATTCCGTTTCCTCCCGATCTCCCACGACACTGAATCCGTATTCCGAATGTAATGGGAATATGCAGGACGGAACCTTTATATCTCCGGAATCGTGGTATATACAATTCCTGCTTTCACATTTGGCTTTGGTGACCTTGTCGTGTCCTCCTAAAGATTCGGGATAACAGTCAATTCTTTGTTCCAGTCTTTCTGGGATCCTATTAGTCGGTTCGGTATGAGGTTTTTCTCCCGGTGTGTCATCCCGGTTTTTCTGTGTGGAGGTAAGGTATATCAACGGGACAACAATAGCCGCAAAAACCAGTATGCCAATAGTAATAATTCCAACTCGTTTTTTACTACAGTCTACCATATTGTCTTTTTTCTACATACAACTATTTTGTCCTTAATGCAATAACCCTATTAACAGCACTTTCAATTATCCTCTAAATGCAACAAATTGGCCTTAGAAAAGTAGAGACACGCTTTCAAATACCATAAACTACAGGATTGTGTGTGCACGACAAGGGGTTGATCCTCGAGTACGTGTAGTGATTCCGGTATTTAGGCTATCAGGGCATATCATTAAGGTTTAAAGTAAAACTACCATGCTCTCTTGCAGTATACTGTCTTTAAGTACCTTCAACCAGGAAGAGATATTATCTGAAGGTGTGCAACATCTAGATGACCAATGTTCGTGGATTTCTAGTTGTCTTATGTTATATGCAAAAGTCAATTGGTGTTAAAAGTGAATCTGTAAAATGAAATGTAGTTATTATGAAATAGTTACAATTTGCAACATACTTAGGACACCAATGCATTATCTTTACATTTACACAATATACCTATAGTTAACCGTTAGCTGACGTTCCTGGTGATTAACATGTGCCATGAAGATTTATAAACGCAAACTAACAAATTGTGTAAAATCCTATTTTACGTTTTATATTTACATATCAGTTTTAATGGGCCACTGGTTGTAAAAAATGTGGGACGGAGTTTCCTAAAATAAAAACACTGGATTAGATTTAGTGTCCGTCCAAAATGATGTGTGTTTCTATTTTGTTGACCTTGTCTTAGCTACTGCATAGTGGACTACCTATAGAGTTTTCCATTGCGAGTGGTATGGTTAGTGCATTTTTTGTCCATTTAAACTCATTGGGTAGATTTATGTTTGTAATACCTCACTGGTACCACATGCATAACTAACTATGTTTGTAATATAATATATGATGTAGTATACTTCGCCCAAAATGTTCATTCTAGACGTAAAATGTATTTATAACTGCAATAACCACTGTGGTACAGCGTACACGGGATATTAAAGCATAAAGTGAGCAAAGCAGCCAGTGTAAACAACACCAGCGTGAGTCGAAAGCCGATTTTTGACTTATCTGTTCATTTTAACATGTGATGGTGTATTGGGGCATCAATCGGACACATAAACGTTTCTATTTAAATAGTTAACTGCATCTGATACACTGATCATCTAACAAGAACACACCAAAGCAAAATAACAGCAAGAAATGAAATAACATATCAATTTAACTAAATTAATTGTTAATTTCTCACAAGCAGCTCACAATTGCTAGTACATTAGTGGATTTTAATTTCCATTCCTTCCCTGTCCGCCATGTTTACCCGATTGAGCAGTAACGACCCAAATACTGTTATCACAACGAAAAGGAAGTTCTGAACATTGCCGTTGTTGCCGTCAAATCCTTCTTCGAGATGCAAGATGAAAAGGCAATATAAAGGTTGTTGACTGGTGTATTGGTGGACTGTCTGCAATACATTTTCAACTCGCGTCATGATTGACCATTTTACTTTGAGACATTTCCTTGCAAGTAAAAACTTCATAAACCCCACTTTCAGTTTGTATATCAGCCGTAAGAAATAAATAGGGTATATTGTTAGAAACCTTTAATAGTTTCATTGTGGTTTCTCATTTTGCAGATGAAATCGTAACACGCATCGCTGACTTTAAAGTGTTGCATAATGTGCCTCGCGTGTAGTAAGGGGCTTCGGTGACCAAACTGCCTAGTTCAAATCCTTGTCAAGCTAATCGTAGTGTGAGAAAGTTTGCAAGCTTGCCGAAAGTAGCTGGTTTTCTCAAATACTCAAAGGTCTTCCACCATGCAAACGCACCACCTTGACCGTCTTTACTGGAGTGTAACTTCGGACACCATTACTCCGCTTAGAAGAGACAAGTTTATCGATAATGGGCCATACATGTAATTGTGTACCAACTGTTCGTTGAAAAGAGAAAAAAACGTAAAAATGACACTATAATATGATCCTTTCTTTGGTATTATCGTTAAACGTATTTACAAAACGGATTACACCATTATTCATAAATAACAATTCGCAAAACATCACAACTATAAGTATGCAAGGATTATATTTCATTACGATAAGTATAAAGAAACTCGGCCTTACCTCTTTAATAGTTGATCATTTTATATATTCTCTTCCCATCTCCACACGTTTTATAAATTATTAATAACGATGCATGTAAATGTTCGTTATCCATGCAAGTCGGCGACTTACCTTGAATCTCTTGCTGTCAGATCCTCTTAAAAAGTGAAAGTAAACAAGGCACTTAAGGGAGTTATTTGTATAACAACTATAATGCTGCTAAGTATCTGTATATATATCTCACGTGCGTACTTCTATCTCTCTCGCTT
This sequence comes from Anadara kagoshimensis, assembly GCA_021292105.1. Taxonomy (NCBI): domain Eukaryota; kingdom Metazoa; phylum Mollusca; class Bivalvia; order Arcoida; family Arcidae; genus Anadara; species Anadara kagoshimensis. Next base: position 4,140,118 of record CM037860.1, on the reverse strand, counting down.
ACGCCGCACAGATGTAGTAACACCGACAATACAATACGGATCTTATGGAGGAGATAAACCCGTCATGGATTAGTAATTTACGATTTACACAATAAGATGGTCACGGTTTTTTTTAGGATTGTTTACAAGATCCTGCTTAAATTCCAAAAAAGGCGGAGTTAGTACGTGTTTAAAATCATGAAGGAATATAAATGTATGCAAATAATATAAGTTTTAACGGAAAAAACCCAACTGTGTTTTACCTTTCCGCACCTAAGAAAGGATTTCGCAAATATATATGTTCATGATGTTTATGGCATGCACATTGCACAACTATTAGAAAACTAACTTGTTTTACGGTCGCAAAACAAGTTTTTTTCCTGATATGTGTGCAATTTGCGTGTCATATATGTTTACAGTTTCATTTATGTTATTCTACCATTATTTACAAATTAAGATGACAAACGTATTATTTTTGTAATTGAACAAATATTTAAATTTGATAATTTATAATCTACTAGACTGATAAAATCTAAATTTATCATGCACCAAAGAGAAAATATTATGTACTGACTTGATATTAATTGAACATTTGTCTGTTATGTATTTTTCCGCATTATATATATATATAATCGTGGCTATAAATGTAATGTTTAGAGTCAATAAAGACTTCTTGAATTTTGCATTACAAACATAGAATTTGAGAATGCGTACGCGTGGTTCGGGGACAGTCGACCTTCTACATGGTGTTCGTTTTGGATTGAGTTGTTGGTGTATGTAATAGTATCAACTAATAGGAAATTGAAGTTGGTTGTTAGCTGTTTGACCGCTTTTCGTGACGGGATTTTTTTAATTTCAAGGATTAATTTACGCATAAGTTCAGATGGCGCGTGAGTTTGTGCAAGTGTTTCTCGGATATGCTGCGACCTTTGAGTGCTGGTACGCTTTCCTGTTATGTCGGAAAATCACGGACCACTCGGTCCACTGAACTGGTTCCGAGCCAACAATATCAAAGTACGATAGGACAACATATATAAATCCAAGAGGGGAAAAGTTAATCCCCAATAGCTCCCTTAACACCCCCCCCCTTTTTTTTCAACTGAAACTTGAAAGTTACATGTGATTTCTATAAGAGTCTAGTGATTATACGGTATATGACATGTAAATATGTAAATAAATGTCATCAAAGGATAGAAATGCATTAAAGATCCACAATTTGTAGAAGACTGCTATTGATAATTATAGGGTAGTACTTAAATTGTGTTACTGTTAAATTGCACTAATGCCAGTGAATCGCAAAAACTAAAACCTGAAATTACGTAATAATGTATAGCCTGTTTAAAGCCGTAACTATTTAAAACTATGTCAAGGTGGATCTTTGCACTTGTACATATCAAGGAATCTCCCACTATGATTGAAGGTTTATTGAATAACATGAAGATTCAAGGCTAAATACATAAATACAAGAGGCCCGATGTGCCCGATACGCTCACCTAATAAACAAGAGACCCATGGGCCTGATACGCTCACCTGAAAACTAATGGCTAGCTGATACATTTAAAGAAAACAAAAATACTAAACCCCAATGACTTTTTTCTTTACATCATAATGACCGTTGTATCAATACCTACAGCATTCTAATATACATGCCTATACAGAAAGTTAATAGTTTTCAAGATAATTAACTATTTCAGTATTGTTTCACATCTGTGACCTTGACCTTTGAGCCCATAACCTTTTTCTATACATCAAAATGATCGTTGTATCGATACCTACAACATACTAATATGAATGTCTATACAAAAAGTTTATAGTTTTTGAGATAATTAACTATTTCGGTATTCTTTCGCATATGTGACCTTGACCTTTGAACCATAAACTTTTTCTATATATCAAAATGATCGTTGTATTAATACCTACAATATTCTAATATACATGTCTATACAAAACGTTTATAGTTTTTGAGATAATTAACTATTTCGGTATTCTTTCGCATCTGTGACCTTGACCTTTGAACCCATGACCTTTTTCTATACATCAAAATTATCGTTGTATCAATACCTACAACATTCTAATATACATGCCTATACAAACAGTTTATAGTTTTCAAGATAATCAACCATTTCGGTATTGTTTCGCATCTGTGACCTTGACCTTTCAACCCATGACCTTTTTCTATACATCAAAATGATTGTTGTATCAATACCTACAACATTATAATATACATGCCTATACAAAAAGTTTATAGTTTTCGAGATAATTAACCATTTCGGTATTGTTTCGCATCTGTAATCTTGACCTTTGAACCCATGACCTTTTTCTATACATCAAAATGATCGTTGTATCAATACCTACAACATTCTAATATACATGCCTATACAAAAAGTTTATAATTTTCGAGATAATTAACCATTTCGGTATTGTTTCACATCTGTGACCTTGACCTTTGAACCCATGACCTTTTTCTATACATCAAAATGATCGTTGTATCAATACCTACAACATTATAATATACATGCCTATACAAAAAGTTTATAGTTTTCGAGATAATAATTATAATCAGAGGTAAAAAAAGGTCACGACCTTCACAATTGACCTTGACCTCATTTTGAAGATACTAACAAGAAGATGTCAAAACTTAAAACCCCATGTCATTATCTGGTCAAATAGTCAAGTTATAACAATTTGAAGCCATTTTACGATTTTTTCAAAATTAAAAGCAAAAACGCGTAACCCATTTTTCGACCAAATTTCAAGAAATGAACAAACTACAGGCTTAAGACCCTACAGAAGCCAAATATCACATCAGATTTTTTCTCCCATCATCGGTTTCAGAGAAGAAGATTTTTCAAGATTTTTGCACCCATAGGTCACTGTGACCTAGTTTTGGTAGTTATGGCAATGCCATGAACAAATCTAAATTGCACTGACCCAGACATGCTTCTGACCAAGTATCGTTGAAATCTGTCCAGTAGTTTCAGAAAAGAAGTCGAAAATGTGTGTTATTTTTGCACTACTAGGTTACCTTGATGTAGTTTTTTGTTGACATGGTAATGTCATGAACAAATCTGATTTGCACTGGAACAAGGATACTTCTGACCAAGTTTCATTGAAATCTGCACAGTAGTTTCAGAGCAGTCAAATATAGGTGTTAATGTACCTAAAACATAATGAACATGCTTCGTATGAGACCAAATACTCGAGGAAAGTAAGCATATCACTATAGCTGAAAGTAACAGTAGTCGAAAATAGGTGTTAATGACACACACAGGCACATTCACACACTGCGCTATACCATAAGCTCAAATGTCCTTTGGTCAGGTGAGCTAACAGGAGGTTTGTCTGTCTTATGCTTGGTTTGATTTCTACAGAAAAACATCCATTACTTTTTTCAACTTGTTTCGCTTTGTGTAATTTGACATATTTTAGTTACTTGTAATTATCCCCCGTTATATTATATCAGAATTGTACAGTCTAGTCTTGGAACTTGTCCTAGGTTTTACCTTTACAGTTAAACCTGCCTTTAAGGCCACCTCTATAAGTACAACCTGATTTTAAAGGCCAGTAAAATTTATCCCAACTGTTGTCTATTGATATTATTTAAATCTGTATATGAGGGCCACTTGTCCATAAACCATTTTAATTGGTTCCCTTAGGCAGTCTTTATAGACAGGTTTGGCTGTACATTTACCTAATAAATAAGTAACCCAAACTATACAGTATTTAATGTGTTTAAATACAAACACAAAATAACAACAATTTGTTTTGTTCATGTCAAAAAATTTATTGTTTACACATTTTAACAAGTTTGTTTTCATCAAGTAACTTTGAATAAATAAACAATAAATAGTATATAAGTAAATACATCGAGATCAGTGACATCAGATTTGTATATTATCACAATAACTGTCTTAGCTTAAAGATAATCTCAATTCCAACTCCCAAAACCCAGAGTATTGAGTGAAGTGGTAAATTCAGTACAGTACCAAATTGTTAAAATGTCCCTCAATAACTTTCACCACATTTTTAAACCTCTCAAAATCTGTTCTTTCTACTTTTCTTTTCAAGTTACCTAAACACTTCTTTAAATACAGTTTATTTTACACGACAACTTAAGTTTATTAATGCACCAGTTGCCATCAAATCCTTGAATACTGAAATTCCAGATTTTATTTCTCTCTGGCGAGTTTAATAATTTAATAGTTGAATGTTCTCTTTCAGTTTAGATTTAAAGTTTGCCCATACATCAGAGTGTCTATTAGTGTTGTATGAATTATTTCATTTCTTGCCAGAGAGATGAATGTGTTCAGACAAATGACATCAGAAAATATATTTCTAATGATTACTGGTAAATCAAAACAGCCAACTCTTCCCCCAACAAAATTTATCAGCAGCACTATATTATTTCATCTTGTACCTGGAAATCAGAAATTCAGAAAGACAAAAAACACTTGAATTGAAGTCCAATAATAAATACATGTACATTCAGTAATCAAATTCTTCAATAACAAATTCTTCGTCCTCATCCTCCTCCTCTGTTTTAACCTTAGACTGGCTGTTAGTCATTATATCATCAGAGTTAAGATCAGTGTCTACGTTCTTTACATCACTAACACTTTGTTGTTGTTGTTGTTGATCTGTTTCTAAAGAATCCTCAGGTACTACATCTTTTTCATCAAGTTTTTCTGACCTGAATAAAGAGGTGAAATGTAATATATTAAATTGAAAGTGAAGCAAACATATCTGATGATAACAGTTGCCAAATGAGAAGTAAAAAATTGTGAATTGGTGAGTGAAAATAGTAAACAAATGAGCAAAAATTAATCACATTTCATGAAACAAGTTTTGAGTTATGATGGTAAAATATGGAACAACATAAAAAAATTCTAAGGTTTCTGATACTACGTAATTTGTTACTTGAAAAATTATAAATCAAATATATATGAAATTACCCATCTTGTACTTTATGTAATTGTAAGAACTTTGTTTTGGACAGAGGACTGAAAATTTCTAAACTCACCTGCCAGGGAACTTTGTAGAAGAAAATTTACAGATATCCTGAATAAACGCAATTTGACCTACAAAAATATAAGTAGAGCTGAATAAAGACTATAATCTAGTTACATAATTACTGGTATGGGTAAGTATTTAAATTTAATTGACAACTGTCATATATACAAACACCCAGTTTGATATTATTTTGTACATACAATTTTCAACATTATTTGAAAGGTATTGAGGGAGAAATACATTGTAACAAACTATTTTAGGAGGGGGCATTTAACTCCATGTATATTGCTCTAGTTCACTGGTTACCATTTTGAAAAAAAGATGAAAAGCAAAAGGCACTATGATATCCATTTAGAGATGTTTTTGTGGACAAAAAAGGTATCGTGATATCCCCAAAAATTTACGATATTGTCATGGTATTATCACGATATTTCCAAATTAATATGCTCAATAGATAGGCTGGGGTTTCAGTGGATTGCAATAAATTCAAATATACAAAAGAATAATAAGATATAAAGTTATTTGAAGATTAACTGAATTAAATTAGTAAGCAGTGATATGTTTGTGGTTCACAGCAAAACCACATGTTTAATCTGCTTCATCATGATCAATACACAACTTATGCAATGATTTCAAAGAATGTTATTGTAAGTAATAGCAGTCTTCACGAAATTTAAATTTTTTCTGTCGGTCAGACAGCTTTAAAATTTCTGTCTGACCGAACAAAGTTTTGTCTGACCGAAATTAATTTCGTACTTTTTTTTACGATCGTTTGTATCGTCGGGACTTCTGGTTCTTTTGTTTGGCTTTCCTGGTATTGCCCCAGAGACGTACTTAAGCTGAAACATGTTTACAGTCGGAATACAAACCAGAAATCGAATTAAATTAACGTTCTTGAAATCAGTATCATCTATGCGTTTGTAAGCAATGGGATTTAATACAAATGACACAGGCGCTTTACAATCACTAAAACGTTTGCGGTAAACCCATTTTTATGACTTGTTTAGAGTGTTCAAATGATTGTCGTGTTATGCGTGTTGTATACCGGCCCCGGATTTCTGTCGGACATTTGGTCCGGTTTACTAATGTTGATTGTCTGACCGACGTGAAATTTATCGGACATGTCCGTCGGTCCGACGGTATTTCATAATGACTGTAATAGGGTTTCGCAATATCCTGATCTAACTTTATTTCATGATATTGCCATCAGCAAATCCTTGGCGACGACTATCGCGATGCCGATATATAATATCATCTCTATATCCATTGCATATTACTAAGTTAAAAAATATCTGACAAGCCATCTTTGAGAGACACTTATGATGAATTGACATATCGCCGGCCACGCCCACAGTGTTCCAACACTGGCCGCCATTACGGTATCAAAGCAGAGTCACTGCAACTAATGACGTTTTAGTGTCAGTGACGTCATTAAACCGCACAATTCAGGCCGAGTTTTCATTCTTTTTGCGTGTAACTCTAGCATCGGCCCTTAGTTGGAACACTGTGGGCGTGGCCAGCGTTACGTCAATTCCCCTTTAATGTGTGTGTGTGTGTGTGAAGGGGGGGGGGGGGGGGGGGGGGGGGCAGCATCAGATAACAATGCAAGAGGTGTTAATATCAGCATTAAAAAACCTGGTACAATCAGAATGACCAGCTGTCCATTTTAAAAATCCAAGATTAAAATAAAAATCTTATCTATGGTATTTAGCACATATTTAATGGTTATCTACATACATGTATAAATTAAAATTATCCATTAGTATTATCTACTGTAAACAGAACTGATGGCTTTAATACTGATTGTAGGGTGGAATCTTTAGTATGTACAGGAGTAATTCTCACGTAAAAACTAACAATAAGTGTGCAATCCGAAATTTATACATACAAAACTAGGTACTGACAATGATAAAGGTTAAGGTTAAGGTAAGGACAATGATATATATACCTGGATTGTGTAGTGTTGTATTTATTAAGGATATATAAGGTAGAATCTCAGTCTGTAACACTTCAGGTGGCTTGGCATAATCTAAATAAATAAAACATTAAATCTATGTCTATATAACTAAAATATTACCACTTGTAACAATACAAAACATTATTTTCAAATTATAATTGATTGATTGAATGTAATTTTTATGTTCTAGTCAAGAAGATTTCACACATATTGAGATGTCACCAGCTATGGTTTAAGTGCCAGGAATTTTTACCTTTGCAGAGCACTCTAGGCATTAAGCAGTGACAGTTCTTTAGTATTTCATGTCTACCATGACAAGGGGCATTAATTATTAAGGTCTCTTATGAAGGACCCCGTGACTTTCATTTCTAGATACCAAGTGCTTTGCGAAAGAACAGTCACTAACTATTTTCTTGGTCAGACTTGATCAAGGTTCAAGGTTTGAACCCCAACCTCCAACATAAAAGGAAATAACACACAAACAGCTGAGCTGCTGTAGTGGTCAAGTTACATATGGAAAATGATAAACTTCTATCATAACTTAGGTAATGGCCTCATAGACATGTGTATAAACAAGCATTCCGAGATTATAGCATGGCAATACACATTACTTTACTGTTAGGAAAATCTTTTGATGGAACTACAATGCAAATGTCATGCATAAGTTGTGATAATATCAAATGAATATTAGCAAGTTTAAGTAAAAGGTGTGGAAAACTGATTTGCCTGACTGAGAGACAGACATAGACAGGCTGATGAACTGCAAACCTAAAGTCCCAGACGAAAAATATCTACATGACCAAAATACTACCAATGATCCCTAAAATAAAGTCAAACTTACTTTTGAAAAGACATCTAGCACTATCACAATTCTGTCTAGCCTGAAGTAAATAATACATATAGATTTATATAATATATAATTATATATAACCTAATTATTACAGGTCTACTAATGATAAATGACACATATGCACGAAAAAGACTTCCTAAACTTAAAATAAAACAGATGTTTGTGTGCCATTAATCAGGTACATTTGCAATTTTGCTGTTGTAATGTGGCAGGATTTCTTTATATTCCACACTTCACTTCATATTTCACATGTTTATGTTTTAATTTGAAAGCTTATTAAGCTACAAAAGTAAATTCAAATCAATCTTTTTACCTAAATAAACACACAAGATAAAATTAATCATATGTACATGTAAAGTGCTGGATAATAGCCATGTGCCTTAAATAAAATGCAACCAACTGAATCAATATTACCTGTTTCATGACAGAGTACCACTGTGGTTTGTGTAATGGTTTCCAACCAAGTCCTGAACCTCCAGAAGAAAATCTAGCCCTAGTAGAATTGGAATGTATCAATCCTCTAGTAGCTACAGCTGCTGCATACTGTTGTAATACTGCCCGGGACTGAAATATAGTCATGTATATACGTAAAACATTAAAACAGCTGATGAGTATTACAATCTATGTAATGGCATTAGGAATGACATACAGTACCCTGTAATTCTTATCAAAAGACAACATAGCTCATTTGCACTCTAGATATATGGCATATGGCAATGTATACAGCAAGTCTATTTTGACATTAGTGTTGTTATAACAGTGTCTAAAGGTGTGATTACGTAGAAATGATGAGTACCTGTATACATCTATGTTTTTCGGACTTGTCTTTGTTTATAAACACTTGTGCCAGGTTATAGATGACCTATGCTGACATGGATACAATATCAGCAGCTTTTATTGGGGCGGGCATAATGTAGCCATACTGAACTACTCATTATAATGTGTACAGTGCCTTTGCTGTGAATATAAAATATCAAGTTATCTAAATTGCCAAAATCCCTCAAAATTCCTAGAATACATATTCGGATACCTACTGCCCATTCTACAGTTAAGTTATCAGAATCACTAAGATAGTCTGCTGCCCGTTCTAAATCTGAGAGTTCTGTATAAAATTCCAAATAATTCTGATGTAAATATGCACTAAAATAATCTCCCGATAAATGGGACTTTTCTACCACATCCTGCAAGTAAAAACACAATTGTGATACTACACATAAAAACTAGTACTCCTGGTATTTTCAATCCCAACTTGATGGTAAGGTTTGGTAACTTAAAATGTAAGTAGGCTCAGAAAACTGAACTAAAATGTTGGGTGGACATGACCAAATAGTACAGTTACTGACTTTTGAAGTCATGGGTTGTAAGTTTAAATCTCACTTAAAATTCAGAAATTTTCTGAGTCAATTTTATCTTCAGTCCACACTGGAGCAAATAAAAGCTCAACAGCAGAAGTGTCTTTCAAATAAGAGTAAACCGAGATTCCATGTCTTAATGCATGTTAAAGATGCATTTGTATGGTTTGAAAAAGAGTAGGCCACCTGTGATTGCTACAGAGGGCACTTAAAAACAACAGCAAAATGAAACAGACTGAACAAGATAGACCAAATAAGAAATTGGACAAAAATATTTACAATTACATTCCATATTACACCTTAAACTTGGGTGTGACTAGACTTTGAAAACTTGGAAATACATCTAAATTTAAATGATGCTGTCACCCAAAACACAAGAAAAGTATAACTTATATTTGCCAAAAGAAATTTTCATCATGCATTGTCTTTTTTTTTACATGCATGCTCATATACATGTATCTAATTCTTTTACAACAGGACAGATACAAACCTCTGGAACAATCAGAAGTGGATCTCTGTCATGTTCACTCAGGTGTGACGGTAATACTGGTAGGTCCGAGTAGGTTTTTGGATCACCTCCTAAAAAGGATAATCATAATTAAGTGTAGAAACAATGTTTGTAGTTTAACTTATACATGTATCCAATTTCCTCTAAACAATATATGATAAAAGCGATATTTAGTCCCCACAGTGAATGGTATCAAAACAAATTATAACATGGTTAGAACAGTACATCAAGAATATATAACATGCTGCCTAGAGAGGGAAAAATTGTTTGTCAAATATATGGCATATTAAGTGGTTTCCAAAATATCATGTCAAACACTTGATTATGCTAAACCTCTCTCATATAACAATTATGGTTATTACTGATATGAATATAGATACCACACTTGCCCAAAGCAAAGTGAATGTTAACATTGAGTATAGTACTAGAACAAATTTAGATCTGTGATGAATGACAGAAAGTTTGCCTATATTACTGGGATTTTACCAAATACAAAGGGAATAGTTTAAGTGCAAGCCTATATTACTTGGGATTTTACCAATACAAAGGGAATAGTTTAAGTGCAAGCCTATATTACTTGGGATTTTACCAATACAAAGGGAATAGTTTAAGTGCAAGCCTATATTACTTGGGATTTTACCAATACAAAGGGAATAGTTTAAGTGCAAGCCTATATTACTTGGGATTTTACCAATACAAAGGGAATAGTTTAAGTGCAAGCCTATATTACTTGGGATTTTACCAATACAAAGGGAATAGTTTAAGTGCAAGCCTATATTACTTGGGTTTTTACCAATACAAAGGGAATAAATTAAGTGCAAGCCTATATTACTTGGGATTTTACCAATACAAAGGGAATAGTTTAAGTGCAAGCCTATATTACTTGGGATTTTACCAATACAAAGGGAATAGTTTAAGTGCAAGCCTATATTACTTGGGATTTTACCAATACAAAGGGAATAGTCTAAGTGCAAGCCTATATTACTTGGGATTTTACCAATACAAAGGGAATAGTTAAGTGCAAGCCTAGTAACTTGGGATTTTACCAATACAAAGGAATAGTTTAAGTGCAAGCCTATATTACTTGGGATTTTACCAATACAAAGGGAATAGTTTAAGTGCAAGCCTATAGTAACTTGGGATTTTACCAATACAAAGGGAATAGTTTAAGTGCAAGCCTATATTACTTGGGATTTTACCAATACAAAGGGAATAGTTTAAGTGCAAGCCTATAGTACTTGGGATTTTACCAATACAAAGGGAATAGTTTAAGTGCAAGCCTATATTACTTGGGATTTTACCAATACAAAGGGAATAGTTTAAGTGCAAGCCTATATTACTTGGGATTTTACCAATACAAAGGGAATAGTTTAAGTGCAAGCCTATATTACTTGGGATTTTACCAATACAAAGGGAATAGTTTAAGTGCAAGCCTATATTACTTGGGATTTTATCAATACAAAGGGAATAGTTTAAGTGCAAGCCTATATTACTTGGGATTTTACCAATACAAAGGGAATAGTTTAAGTGCAAGCCTATATTACTTGGGATTTTACTAATACAAAGGGAATAGTCTAAGTGCAAGCCTATATTACTTGGGATTTTACCAATACAAAGGGAATAGTTTAAGTGCAAGCCTATATTACTTGGGATTTTACCAATACAAAGGGAATAGTTTAAGTGCAAGCCTATATTACTTGGGATTTTACCAATACAAAGGGAATAGCTTAAGTGCAAGCCTATATTACTTGGGATTTTACCAATACAAAGGGAATAGTTTAAGTGCAAGCCTATATTACTTGGGATTTTACCAATACAAAGGGAATAGTTTAAGTGCAAGCCTATATTACTTGGGATTTTACCAATACAAAGGGAATAGTTTAAGTGCAAGCCTATTACTTGGGATTTTACCAATACAAAGGGAATAGTTTAAGTGCAAGCCTATATTACTTGGGATTTTACCAATACAAAGGGAATAGTTTAAGTGCAAGCCTATATTACTTGGGATTTTACCAATACAAAGGGAATAGTTTAAGTGCAAGCCTATATTACTTGGGTTTTACCAATACAAAGGGAATAGTCTAAGTGCAAGCCTATATTACTTGGGATTTTACCAATACAAAGGGAATAGTTTAAGTGCAAGCCTATAGTAACTTGGGATTTTACCAATACAAAGGGAATAGTTTAAGTGCAAGCCTATATTACTTGGGATTTTACCAATACAAAGGGAATAGTTTAAGTGCAAGCCTATAGTAACTTGGGATTTTACCAATACAAAGGGAATAGTTTAAGTGCAAGCCTATAGTAACTTGGGATTTTACCAATACAAAGGGAATAGTTTAAGTGCAAGCCTATATTACTTGGGATTTTACCAATACAAAGGGAATAGTTTAAGTGCAAGCCTATAGTACTTGGGATTTTACCAATACAAAGGGAATAGTTTAAGTGCAAGCCTATATTACTTGGGATTTTACCAATACAAAGGGAATAGTTTAAATGCAAGCCTATATTAACTTGGGATTTTACCAATACAAAGGGAATAGTTTAAGTGCAAGCCTATATTACTTGGGATTTTACCAATACAAAGGGAATAGTTTAAGTGCAAGCCTATATTACTTGGGATTTTACCAATACAAAGGGAATAGTTTAAGTGCAAGCCTATATTACTTGGGATTTTACCAATACAAAGGGAATAGTTTAAGTGCAAGCCTATATTACTTGGGATTTTACCAATACAAAGGGAATAGTTTAAGTGCAAGCCTATATTACTTGGGATTTTACCAATACAAAGGGAATAGTTTAAGTGCAAGCCTATATTACTTGGGATTTTACCAATACAAAGGGAATAGTTTAAGTGCAAGCCTATATTACTTGGGATTTTACCAATACAAAGGGAATAGTTTAAGTGCAAGCCTATATTACTTGGGATTTTACCAATACAAAGGGAATAGTTTAAGTGCAAGCCTATATTACTTGGGATTTTACCAATACAAAGGGAATAGTTTAAGTGCAAGCCTATATTACTTGGGATTTTACCAATACAAAGGGAATAGTTTAAGTGCAAGCCTATATTACTTGGGTTTTTACCAATACAAAGGGAATAAATTAAGTGCAAGCCTATATTACTTGGGATTTTACCAATACAAAGGGAATAGTTTAAGTGCAAGCCTATATTACTTGGGATTTTACCAATACAAAGGGAATAGTTTAAGTGCAAGCCTATATTACTTGGGATTTTACCAATACAAAGGGAATAGTCTAAGTGCAAGCCTATATTACTTGGGATTTTACCAATACAAAGGGAATAGTTTAAGTGCAAGCCTATAGTAACTTGGGATTTTACCAATACAAAGGGAATAGTTAAGTGCAAGCCTATATTACTTGGGATTTTACAATACAAAGGGAATAGTTTAAGTGCAAGCCTATAGTAACTTGGGATTTTACCAATACAAAGGAATAGTTTAAGTGCAAGCCTATATTACTTGGGATTTTACCAATACAAAGTGAATAGTTTAAGTGCAAGCCTATAGTAACTTGGGATTTTACCAATACAAAGGGAATAGTTTAAGTGCAAGCCTATATTACTTGGGATTTTACCAATACAAAGGGAATAGTTTAAGTCCATTACTTACTTTTACAGTATAAAACCTTTCCTAAAGCTCTAAATAAGAACAATGAAGTATCTCTTCCACCAATGGCAGCTAAATCTGATTCTGAAGATGCTTGAGTCTCACTTGACTTCTCTTTAGACAGTTTGCCTTTAAAGTTGTCTTTTGATGAAGATTTTTTGCTCAATTTCTTGTTTTCTTTAACACTTGATCCCCATGATAAATCACATGTATCTAATAAATCAAATGAAATAACAACTTAAATCATTGTGCATCTGTTTATTCAGTAGTGAATAAATTTTAAAGATTAAGAGATGAAAAAAGATTTTTAAGACATTACACAAAACTTATATCAGCCATAATGAACAATTCCACATAAGGACCATGGATTCTAATGAGTTGGCTTCAATTATAAACTATTAAGACATTCTGTTAAGAGATCATTATCTTCTGGTCATCTTGTCAGCCTCATTTGTACAAGGTCTGAGGGTCTAGATTTATTTGATCCTAAGATGATCTTTTTACTGTCAGAGTAATAACTGATATTTCTATGCAGGAAAACCTGTTGTTCATAATCAACATTATACATAACTTTCTATAGTGTATGTTTTCATTGATAAATCAAGCAATCAATAAAGACAGTAAAATTATCTCATTCTATTATATGATCAGACAGTAGATATAAAGTGGAATAGTTATGTTCTTAGAATTTTTTTTGTTTTGCAGTTACCAGTAAATTCTATAAAGCAAACATTTCTGATTATCAATATATTAGATATAGGGATAGTGCAGGAGTCTATCCCAAATAACCCAACATTAAGTGTGGTGCTAATGTTTATAGATGAAATAGATAAAATGTACCTTTTAGGCATGCAAACTGTAAAGCATTAATTGCACCTCTGATATCACCAGCACTAGACATGGCTAAAGATTCAACAACATTTCTAGATGGAACTGTAAATTTATGAGTACCCTAAAACAATTAATAAATAATTACATATCTTAATGGTACATCCTATATTTTACAGTAATGGTTTGACTGACAAAAAATCAAAATAAAAGACCTAATGTGTGTAATTTTATGTGGAATGATAAAGCTAGCATGATTTTTAGAAGCAGAAGAAATGACATCAATTTCAAATGAGTTCATGTACATATGAAACTTCAATATCCAAAACATGATGATGACTCTGGTAGATTATTTCAGAAAATAATCAAAAGTCAAGGTTAACATAAATAAACGAATTGAAAATGTGTCATCTCAAAATATACATGTGAAATTTATATGAAAATTTAGCCTTAATTAAGAGTATAGACAATACAAACAGACAAGCCATAAAGAAGAGACAATACTAGTCAATGAATCAAAAATAATGATTGTTTTAAAGGCATAATAAAGTTTGGGTTGATTTAGTTAGATGGATTGCTGGAAATGTAAGCTTCAATTTGTGACATATTAATAAGTTTCCTTACCTGACTAGATTCAACCTGTGCTAGTTTAGTTAATACTTTGGTCATACTTGTTAATGCAACTGGATTAAAACTGAAAACGAAATGATAACATTATAAATTCAATAACATCTTTAAAACATATAACATTGTAGCCAAACCTTTGAACCCAAGATGTCTCACTACTGTGGGTCTAATGCCAGTAGACCACAAGGGAGACAGGGGTTTTCCTTGTCATGAACCTTAACTAGTTTGCTTGACCCGAATAGAATGGACTAAGAGTGAGTGGTCTGCAATGTTTATCTGCGAAATTGTACAAATATCAGAAAAAAAACGTTCTCAAAACTCACACAATACATTAACCTGTATTTAGATAAACTCCTTGAAATAAACAAAATAAATGTCTCATCATGAATAGCTGTGATGTAAAGCAAAATCCAACCAACCAACATATAGCTTAGTTAATCTTTGTACTAATATATTGTTTTCTTCATTTAAACAGATCAGTTTTTTCAAGCAGGGTCTTCAAAGGCCTTATATACATGTATTTTATGATCATCAAGTCAACAAGAGTAGTGCCAGCAACACAATACAAGTCTGTCTCATATTTTGTGCAATAGGCATAACCCTGGCCTTTCATGTTTATTATAAGCTGTGTATTGTAATTTTGATTTTAGAACATGTAAGCAGTGGTTTTTATTTTGCTTTGGAATTTTGGTTTGGACATGGATTGGTATATTTATTTTTGATAATTACCTTATGTTTTCTATGTGTAGTTGAAGTTGTAAATCTTTAGGAAATAACAAACGTTCATTGGATTCTCCACTCGTTGAATCACTGACGATGAATATTAAAGGACATGATCCAACTTTACTGTACTTCCTGATGTATAAACAAAAACAAGAACTGTTAGACAACAAACTTGTAAGTGGGGGTTACAGACTATTAATAAATATTACAGTTGAAGCCATTATCTCAAAGTCAGATATTTCGAATTTCCGGATAAGTTGAACTTTTCTTTTAAAAAGTCTGGAATTAGTTGCTCTTCGTTTAACCAAAATAACTCCTGTTTTCTTGAACTTGGATATCTCAAATTTTTGGCTATCAGGGTAAGTCGAACTAATTTTAGATCACTTTGATGAAAATTCAACAAAAATAGTGTTTAACTCGAACTAAAAATTTTCAGTCAACTCGAACTAAAATCCTTAAGTTCTATGAATTAATAAAGTACCAAAAACTGTGTTTTGATAAAATTTAATTTTAACCACTGTCTGGAGCTTGGCACGTTCCTGTCATAAATTACTAAGACTTTTATCTTACACTGACCTCATGGCCTCCATCTGTATATAGTTATTACAGAACTTCTTATAAACTGAAATTTAACCAGAATCAGTAACAAATTATTCAAATCTAACAAGGAAATAATTAAAATGCTCTATTCCCTCAGGAAAATTGGAGTTACATATTATTTTTTTCCAAACCGATAATAAACTACATGTATTACATAGCCTTTTCATTTATTATTTAAATTGACATACCTTATTATATCATGGAACAAACTGGCATCTCTGAAGAATATATTTGGAAAGTCCTGAAAATTACCAGGAAATAGTATTTAGAAATGTTAATATAAATACAATATGCATATTTAGTATATGTACTGCCATACAAATTCATTTTAACGAAACTACAAAATGTTTTTATATTAAATGACTAAAACAAGCAATTACTTAATGATAACAGTATTATTTGTAATTAATGTAACTGTATATTATTCATTTTTGAACAATAATCTTGAAGAGTTCAAAGTTTTCCCCAAGATAATCTTAAATTCTTTTAAACATAACCATTGTTGTGGGCAAGTGAAAATGATCCACATGTTCATCACTGGGTTTTACACTTACAGGTTCTTAGTTCATACACATGATAAGAAATGTTTTTTTTTCAGTCAAAACAAGAAATGTCTAAGACCCATAACAGTAATCTTCCAGAAAAATCTAAACAAGGCTTACTATATTACTTTTATGTTTCTCAACTTTATGGTAAGGTATGTTGAGACTTTGTAAACTTCTGTAGAATCTACAAATGTCACTTAATTCCAAAACCAACAAAACATGTGAACTACATGACTTACCTCAACTAAAATCAACTTCTTGCTACAACTCTCTTCACCAAAGATACCTAAATTATTGTATTTATTGGCTCTCAAGAGAAACTGTTGGAATTGACTTAACTGGGACTCTGAGGTATACCCTTCAACCTTTGAAAAATCTAAAAAAAAAAAAAATAATAAAAGAAAAGAAAAGTTAACCTAAAGGATAGTTAGGTTATTAGTTTAACAAAAACTGCATGTGTGTTACATGGGTATGTAAATTGGTTAAAAAAAAAAGAATTATGCTGGTAAAAAAGTTCTCTTTGAAACTTCCTACATAAGTGCTAGATTGACTTGTACCACTCCCTCTGCCAGGTTGCTTGCTAAAGGTCATTGGTTTTCTCTGGACACTCAGATTGTCTATACCATTCAAGAACTGACCATCTCAATATAAGTGAAAAAGTCTGACTGGGGATAAAACATCACTATGCCATTCCTGTCTCATGATTGACATGATATAACATTGACGTTACCTGACCTTTTGATTTACATATATATATACACTCCCCCTACCTGACATATTCTGGAAGTCTTTATTGTAATCTGTTGCTATGGGATTAATCCATTCCTTGATATCACATTTTAATTCTTTAGCTAAGACTTTAATTGTAGCCGTTTTACCAACTCCTGCTGGTCCAGTTAACAAAGCTATTGGAGGAAGCTGTAATGTACAACAAATAGTCAAAATAGTACAATTACTTCTGTCTAGATTACCATAACACTGTACAACATTAAAGTAATAAAAAGAAGACTGCCTAACTGTGTTAAAGATTTCAATCAATTATCATTGGATTTATAATTTCATACAAACCAAGAATATTTCATGTATGTCTAGATATCACATACAGCTAGTTAGGACCACAATGATATAACAGTTTTAGGGTATGTCACAGTTAATGTAAAGACAGTTTGTAATATCAACAAAAGTCTAGATATTACATACAGCTAGTTAGGACCACAATGATATAACAGTTTTAGAGTATGTCACAGTTAATGTAAAGACAGTTTGTAATATCAACAAAAGTCTAGATATTACATACAGCTAGTTAGGACCACAATGATATAACAGTTTTAGGGTATGTCACAGTTAATGTAAAGACAGTTTGTAATATCACAAAAGTCAAAATATTACATACAGCTAGTTAGGACCACAATGATATAACAGTTTTAGGGTATGTCACAGTTAATGTAAAGACAGTTTGTAATATCAACAAAAGTCAAAATATTACATACAGCTAGTTAGGACCACAATGATATAACAGTTTTAGAGTATGTCACAGTTAATGTAAAGACAGTTTGTAATATCAACAAAAGTCAAAATATTACATACAGCTAGTTAGGACCACAATGATATAACAGTTTTAGGGTATGTCACAGTTAATGTAAAGACAGTTTGTAATATCAACAAAAGTCTAGATATTACATACAGCTAGTTAGGACCACAATGATATAACAGTTTTAGGGTATGTCACAGTTAATGTAAAGATAGTTTGTAATATCAACAAAAGTCTAGATATTACATACAGCTAGTTAGGACCACAATGATATAACAGTTTTAGGGTATGTCACAGTTAATGTAAAGACAGTTTGTAATATCAACAAAAGTCAAAATATTACATACAGCTAGTTAGGACCACAATGATATAACAGTTTTAGGGTATGTCACAGTTAATGTAAAGACAGTTTGTAATATCAACAAAAGTCTAGATATCACATACAGCTAGTTAAGACCACAATGATATAACAGTTTTAGAGTATGTCACAGTTAATGTAAAGATAGTTTGTAATATCAACAAAAGTCAAAATATTACATACAGCTAGTTAGGACCACAATGATATAACAGTTTTAGGGTATGTCACAGTTAATGTAAAGATAGTTTGTAATATCAACAAAAGTCAAAATATTACATACAGCTTGTTAGGACCACAATGATATAACAGTTTTAGGGTATGTCACAGTTAATGTAAAGACAGTTTGTAATATCAACAAAAGTCAAAATATTACATACAGCTAGTTAAGACCACAATGATATAACAGTTTTAGAGTATGTCACAGTTAATGTAAAGATAGTTTGTAATATCAACAAAAGTCAAAATATTACATACAGCTTGTTAGGACCACAATGATATAACAGTTTTAGGGTATGTCACAGTTAATGTAAAGACAGTTTGTAATATCAACAAAAGTCAAAATATTACATACAGCTAGTTAAGACCACAATGATATAACAGTTTTAGAGTATGTCACAGTTAATGTAAAGATAGTTTGTAATATCAACAAAAGTCAAAATATTACATACAGCTAGTTAAGACCACAATGATATAACAGTTTTAGGGTATGTCACAGTTAATGTAAAGATAGTTTGTAATATCAACAAAAGTCAAAATATTACATACAGCTAGTTAGGACCACAATGATATAACAGTTTTAGGGTATGTCACAGTTAATGTAAAGACAGTTTGTAATATCAACAAAAGTCAAAATATTACATACAGCTAGTTAGGACCACAATGATATAACAGTTTTAGGGTATGTCACTGTTAATGTAAAGACAGTTTGTAATATCAACAAAAGTCAAAATATTACATACAGCTAGTTAGGACCACAATGATATAACAGTTTTAGGGTATGTCACAGTTAATGTAAAGATAGTTTGTAATATCAACAAAAGTCTAGATATTACATACAGCTAGTTAGGACCACAATGATATAACAGTTTTAGGGTATGTCACAGTTAATGTAAAGACAGTTTGTAATATCAACAAAAGTCAAAATATTACATACAGCTAGTTAGGACCACAATGATATAACAGTTTTAGGGTATGTCACAGTTAATGTAAAGACAGTTTGTAATATCAACAAAAGTCTAGATATCACATACAGCTAGTTAAGACCACAATGATATAACAGTTTTAGAGTATGTCACAGTTAATGTAAAGATAGTTTGTAATATCAACAAAAGTCAAAATATTACATACAGCTAGTTAGGACCACAATGATATAACAGTTTTAGGGTATGTCACAGTTAATGTAAAGATAGTTTGTAATATCAACAAAAGTCAAAATATTACATACAGCTTGTTAGGACCACAATGATATAACAGTTTTAGGGTATGTCACAGTTAATGTAAAGACAGTTTGTAATATCAACAAAAGTCAAAATATTACATACAGCTAGTTAAGACCACAATGATATAACAGTTTTAGAGTATGTCACAGTTAATGTAAAGATAGTTTGTAATATCAACAAAAGTCAAAATATTACATACAGCTTGTTAGGACCACAATGATATAACAGTTTTAGGGTATGTCACAGTTAATGTAAAGACAGTTTGTAATATCAACAAAAGTCAAAATATTACATACAGCTAGTTAAGACCACAATGATATAACAGTTTTAGAGTATGTCACAGTTAATGTAAAGATAGTTTGTAATATCAACAAAAGTCAAAATATTACATACAGCTAGTTAAGACCACAATGATATAACAGTTTTAGGGTATGTCACAGTTAATGTAAAGATAGTTTGTAATATCAACAAAAGTCAAAATATTACATACAGCTAGTTAGGACCACAATGATATAACAGTTTTAGGGTATGTCACAGTTAATGTAAAGACAGTTTGTAATATCAACAAAAGTCAAAATATTACATACAGCTAGTTAGGACCACAATGATATAACAGTTTTAGGGTATGTCACTGTTAATGTAAAGACAGTTTGTAATATCAACAAAAGTCAAAATATTACATACAGCTAGTTAGGACCACAATGATATAACAGTTTTAGGGTATGTCACAGTTAATGTAAAGATAGTTTGTAATATCAACAAAAGTCTAGATATTACATACAGCTAGTTAGGACCACAATGATATAACAGTTTTAGGGTATGTCACAGTTAATGTAAAGATAGTTTGTAATATCAACAAAAGTCTAGATATTACATACAGCTAGTTAGGACCACAATGATATAACAGTTTTAGGGTATGTCACAGTTAATGTAAAGACAGTTTGTAATATCAACAAAAGTCAAAATATTACATACAGCTAGTTAGGACCACAATGATATAACAGTTTTAGGGTATGTCACAGTTAATGTAAAGACAGTTTGTAATATCAACAAAAGTCTAGATATCACATACAGCTAGTTAAGACCACAATGATATAACAGTTTTAGAGTATGTCACAGTTAATGTAAAGATAGTTTGTAATATCAACAAAAGTCAAAATATTACATACAGCTAGTTAGGACCACAATGATATAACAGTTTTAGGGTATGTCACAGTTAATGTAAAGATAGTTTGTAATATCAACAAAAGTCAAAATATTACATACAGCTTGTTAGGACCACAATGATATAACAGTTTTAGGGTATGTCACAGTTAATGTAAAGACAGTTTGTAATATCAACAAAAGTCAAAATATTACATACAGCTAGTTAAGACCACAATGATATAACAGTTTTAGAGTATGTCACAGTTAATGTAAAGATAGTTTGTAATATCAACAAAAGTAAAAATATTACATACAGCTTGTTAGGACCACAATGATATAACAGTTTTAGGGTATGTCACAGTTAATGTAAAGACAGTTTGTAATATCAACAAAAGTCAAAATATTACATACAGCTAGTTAAGACCACAATTATATAACAGTTTTAGAGTATGTCACAGTTAATGTAAAGATAGTTTGTAATATCAACAAAAGTCAAAATATTACATACAGCTAGTTAAGACCACAATGATATAACAGTTTTAGGGTATGTCACAGTTAATGTAAAGATAGTTTGTAATATCAACAAAAGTCAAAATATTACATACAGCTAGTTAGGACCACAATGATATAACAGTTTTAGGGTATGTCACAGTTAATGTAAAGACAGTTTGTAATATCAACAAAAGTCAAAATATTACATACAGCTAGTTAGGAGCACAATGATATAACAGTTTTAGGGTATGTCACTGTTAATGTAAAGACAGTTTGTAATATCAACAAAAGTCAAAATATTACATACAGCTAGTTAGGACCACAATGATATAACAGTTTTAGGGTATGTCACAGTTAATGTAAAGACAGTTTGTAATATCAACTAAAGTCAAAATATTACATACAGCTAGTTAGGACCACAATGATATAACAGTTTTAGGGTATGTCACAGTTAATGTAAAGACAGTTTGTAATATCAACTAAAGTCAAAATATTACATACAGCTAGTTAGGACCACAATGATATAACAGTTTTAGGGTATGTCATAGTTAATGTAAAGACAGTTTGTAATATCAACAAAAGTCAAAATATTACATACAGCTAGTTAAGACCACAATGATATAACAGTTTTAGGGTATGTCACAGTTAATGTAAAGACAGTTTGTAATATCAACTAAAGTCAAAATATTACATACAGCTAGTTAGGACCACAATGATATTACAGTTTTAGGGTATGTCACAGTTAATGTAAAGACAGTTTGTAATATCAACTAAAGTCAAAATATTACATACAGCTAGTTAGGACCACAATGATATAACAGTTTTAGGGTATGTCATAGTTAATGTAAAGACAGTTTGTAATATCAACAAAAGTCAAAATATTACATACAGCTAGTTAAGACCACAATGATATAACAGTTTTAGGGTATGTCACAGTTAATGTAAAGACAGTTTGTAATATCAACAAAAGTCAAAATATCACATACAGCTAGTTAGGACCACAATGATATAACAGTTTTAGGGTATGTCACTGTTAATGTAAAGACAGTTTGTAATATCAACAAAAGTCAAAATATTACAGTCACTCCTGTCTATGTTACCATGAAAATCAAATGAAGTAATAATTTTCTGGTTTGTTTATATTTACCTTTCTTTTAGCTGTCAAATGGACCTGTAGCCAAGATTCTACTTCTGAAATCTTCTTTTTGTGTACTGCTAAATCAGCCTGAAATGTTTAAACACAAAATGAAGTTAAAATCAAGTTAGCTTTTTAAACAAAGATAAACTGATATGTGATTCATATGTTTTCCTTTTCATCAAACAAATAGATGTTTTGTTCATTAAGTCTGATGTGCCTTATAGTGCGCTGTTAATATTTGTTTTATTTTTTTCCAAAATTTTATTGTAAATTGTACCAACCAAACTACCAGCTAATGTGGGATTGTCTAAAGAGTGACTTACAGCATGCATATGTATATGGGGTTGGTGAGATACATGTATATGGTAATTTGTTGTGTGCTAGGTGAGCTGTATGAAAATTATAATATCAGTACCATATAAATTTACCTGAGATTTAGGAGCATACTTGTCAGACCATAATTCCATATCATTCTGTGGTCTCTTCTTGATACTTTTAAGTGGACCTCTCTCGATGCCTGCTCCTCTACAAATCTGTTGAGCCTGTTGTACAGGGTTATCAGGTTTTGAGATAGCTTTTTTTGACCAGGACGAATTTGTTGCTTTTTGTGTAGATGTAGAAACATCAGCAAAATCTCCAAAGTCATCAAATGCTGAGCTGACCCACTGTGCCTGTTTCTGTAATTAAAGCAATATCCTCTGTTTTACTTTATCAATAAATTCAATGTTCCTTACTGTAGTGGAGGTCGTTGATGATTCAATATCACATAATCATAAGATGGAAGTTCAATCTATCTTTATTATTTGATCATGTCATATCTACGACGTATACAATGTTGACATCATTTACATATGAATATAATATAGAAAATAGGATATGAATCCGGATATATCATCTAGTCAAATTAGTGTTTAGAAGCCTATGCTGCAGTGTTTTGTCACTAGATAAAAGTGTTTCCCTAAATAAAATGTCAACAAGTTCAGTGACACCCTTGATGTGATTCTCAACTTCTCTATTGTTATAATCTGCAAATCAATCTTCTTTTACTATTAATTTAATATAGTCATTAGGGAATGATTTAAAAAAAATAACATAAATAAATCCATAGAAACACATTTTCATTGAATATGTTACTTACCTTACTGCTCACCGATTGGATTTCAGAATTCTGTCTACGACGTTTTTTGTCATTTTTCGGTGGGGAATCTGTGAGATCTATTGTTTCTGACTTGCCAGCACTGGAATTATTATGTGTCCACATATTAACCAATGTTTTCTGAGACTTCTATAAATAGAAAATAAAATTAACACATTATTAATGAATTTTGTCAATGACAAACCTTAAAAATATTAGGAGTGCAGGGCTTCGATTATTCACTCATCCACTCGTCCTGACGAGTGAAATGTGTACTGGGACGAGTGATGTCGTTATTGCACTCGTCATGGTGCCGAGTTAAATTTATCGGACATATACATCATGGGCTTGTTACAATTAATAAACAACAGACAATTTAGTGTAGGTCGGGGAAATTGTGTATAAAGTGGTCAATTGTAAGGATTGAGGCCCCTTTATAAAAATCTTGCCGTTCTGTTACAAGCGTGAATCAACAAAATCATTTGAAGGTTTGCATCATATGTGCAAACCGTTTCGCCATCGGAAGTCACTTAGTGTAACATAAAATCCAACCAATGTTCCGAGTGTTTATATATTTGTCAGTCGTCTTTTACAGTATGTCAAAGACAATATTATCTTTTACACTTGTGGTGACTGTGCTGAGTTAAATTTCCAAGTGCCGAGTGGTTTTCTTATTCAACTAGGCACTGTGCCAAGTGGAATTAAAAATTCTATCGAAGGCCTGGAGTGGGATGATATATTGATTATTAATTATAAATGATATTTAGAATCATGATTTATGTATCGATACAAGCTGTGAAAAAAATGGACACATGGTTCAGTTAACAGGCTTGAAAATTTCTCATGGTCCTTCAGGGCTGTCTCTCAATCTTTTGTAAATGGGGCTATGGGCCTTTTAAGTTGTAATTGTGAAAATTAGTAAAAATATGCAAAATAGTATAATTAAAATTACTGTTATTGTTACAAAACTCTAAAACAGATGGATGAAAACATGTTTAATAAACCTGAATAACAATATATACATGTATTAAGTTTTTTTCAGAATGAATTTGATTTAAGTTTAGTTTTATTTTGACTTTACCTTTTTACAGTCAATATTTTAGTATTTTTGTTTAAATTGTGAAAATCAAGTTGTCTTTAAAAAAAAAAAAGATTCTTGTGAATGGGACCAAATATCTTCCCAAATATGACAGAGAGAGAGCCCCCACTTTGGCTGAAGTGAGCTAAATAAAACTTTATAACACTTGATGTTAACTGCACACAATATTTCTGTAATTATACATGTAGGTATCATAAAGCACTCTGTTTACTGACTTCTATCAAGTCAATAGTCACCATCCGCACTGATACTGAATAACATTTAATATTTTTCACTTACTAGAGCCTAGTCGCAATGGTAGATTGCTAGTAATGGAAATTAGCTGAGTTGTCATAATAAATGGACCAAAAGGGAATTGAGTTGTTTGCTAAGAAGAAAATTGAGGGCACACTCTAAAGCAAAGAAATCATGGAATAGACGAGACTGGAAAAGATACAAGAATCTGAAAGCGACATCACAAAGAGAAACAAGGAAAGCACACAACAGAAACATGGACGAGGTAATCAGTTCGGACCCAAAAGAAAACCCAAAGACTCGGGTATCTTAAGTCAAAGAAACAAGACTCAACTAGTGTAGCTCCATTGAAAAACCAAGATGGACTTATTTATAGTGACAACAGAATGAAATCTGAGATCTTGAACAACTAATTTCAATCAGTTTACACACAGGAAAACTTAAATAACTTTCCAGATATAGGAAGCAGCAAATTTCTAGATATGCCTAACATCAAGATCAGTTGTAATGGAGTCCATAAGTTGCTTACCCATTTGAAACCTCACAAAGCCATAGGTCCAGATATGATCCCAGCAAGATTCCTACAGGAGTATGCCATGGAACTGAGTCCAATACTTACAAGGATATTCCAACACTCCATAGACACTGGCAGTATACTCGATGAATGGAGGAAGGCTACAATTGTCCCAGTATTCAAGAAAGGTGATAAACATTAAGCAGCCAACTATCGTCCCGTTTCACTGACATCTTTATCGTGTAAACTTCTGGAACACATAATCCACAGCAACATTATGGATCACTATGAACAACATCAATTACTCACAGACAACTAACATGGATTTCGGGCAAAAAGATCATGTGAAACCCAACTGATAATCACCATCCAAGAACTGACAGAAAGCTTGGCAGTTGGAGAGCAGGTTGGCATCATACTGCTGGATTTTTCAAAGGCATTTGACAAGGTTCCACACTCGCTCCTTATGCACAAGCTTCAATACTATGGAGTAAGAGGAAAGACACATAAATAGATAGCAGACTTTTTAACATAAAGAACCCAGAAAGTTGTACTGGAGAGAACATCTTCTAGTATAGCTGATGTCATCTCTAGTGTACCTCAAGGAACTGTCTTAGGACCACTGCTATTCTTACATTCATCAACGACATGCCCAAAGTAACAGAATCTGATGTCTGACTGTTTGATGACGACTCACTACTGTACAGGAAAATTAGATCTACCTCTGACACTGATGTGCTCCAAAAAGACTTAACATTTCTAGAACACTGGGAGAATTAATGGCAGATGGAATTCAATCCTGAAAAGAGTTCAGTCATCCATGTCACAATAAAGAAGACCAACTATTACCAAGTACCAGCTCCATAATCATGTCTTGGGTGTAGAACACTGCAGCAAATATCTGGGAGTTACCATTAGTGAAGATCTACGATGGGACAACCATATCAACACCATCACAAAAAAAAACAAATCAGGCCCTTGGCTTCGTCAAGTGGAATCTACGAGGTTGTAAACCATCCATTAAATCCTCTGCCTACCAAGCCGTAGTTGGACCAACGCTTGAGTATGCTGCTTCCGTGTGGGACATACATATACACAAGAACATCCAGGCCATAGAGCAAGTTCAACGAATAGCCACTAGATTTGTCACCAACAACTACTCTGACTACACCCGAGGTAGTTTTTCCAAGATGGTAAAACAACTGAAATGGGATCCACTTCAACTCAGAAGATCAAAGAGCAGGCTTGCGATGCTATATAAAATCAAGCACGGCCTAGTAGACATTCCAGGAAACAAATACCCAATAGCAAGTGACAGTCAACTAGAGGAGGACACATATACAGACAGCATCATACCAACAAGGACTGTTACAGATACTCGTTCTTTCCCAGGACAATACAACAATGGAACAGATTCCCATCAGAGGTTGCAGCATCTCCATCAGCAGCAGACTTCATGGTTTTACTGGATAGGCTACCAGTAGACCATCCTACATTCCACTAGATCTATGTGCAGCTCTTTACCTTTTTTTAACTGTGAATAGTGCCTTAAGAGGTTTTTAACCATCTATATCACACTTGAGTAAGTGATAAACTCCAGGAGGAGGCCTACTCAGTATATGGAAGAAGAAATGATCAAGTAACAGTAACTAATAATCAGAAATAATCGATTGATAAAAATATAGCCCTACCCCAGTGTACCCAATCTTACAAAATTGGGGTTTTATGTCTAAGTCGAGAATATTTCACTTATGTTGAGACCTCACAAGCTAACACACAGGTGAAGTGGAAGAAATTTGACTTTTGCAGTGCACTTAGGGCAATGTGCAGGGTTCTTTAACATGCCACAGTGCAATGGTTTTTAAAGTCTCTTCTAAAGTAGACCTGAAATTCAAGGCTCTTTTAACGGCTTTTATATTTTATATTTTATATTTCCAAATATAAAAGCCGTAACGGCAACTGTCCGAATATAAAAGCCGTTAAAAGAGCCTTGAATTTCAGGTCTACTTCTAAAGGACCAGTTAGTTAATTAAATGGGATGAGTTGACAAAAGTCTGTTGGAATGACTTGGAATTGGAATAATTTACCATACAACTGTACAACTTGAAAACTCTGATAGTTGGATGAAAACAACACCGGCTTTAGGCCACATCGGTTCTTTACAGTAGTTGTAAAATGTTAAAAAAAACAGATAACGCAAGTCATGATAGGTCAAGATTAAAAAAATTCAGAAATGGGTGTGTTGTAGTGTAAATAGTATAATAAAGAATTTACCATTTCAACTAAATAGTCTTCACATTGCAGCGACCATTCAAATACGTTTAAAATTGTTTTTCAAGTAAAGTTCTTTTGAAACTTGCACGAGTAAAATACCGGAAGTAAACGCTTACAACAACGAAATTATATTATGCCCTTTTAAAATATTATGTCAATCTAGGAATAGACCGCACAACTGACAATGTTTGGCGTTTTACTTAAATAAATGTTATAATTGTGATGTTTTACTCGTTCCATGACAATATATTGTAAGAAGTAAGATTTGCTTGATATAAGCGGCCACTCAAGGTTACTTTCGTTTTCAAAGTTGTTGTTATGATGCTAGCATAGTAAGTTATCCCTGAAAATAATTGCTGTTTTCGAAAACAGGGTTTATACAATGTTCGTGACTGGTTTCTTAGAGTTGTCAGACTTCAAACGTAGTTAAAATGTCGAAATATGCACCAAACACTTTAAATTAAGGTTTAATACTGAAAATGATACCTTGGCATTAGTAGCTAATCAGCCTAATAATATGATAATATGTGTTGAATTAACATGTAAACCTACTTATACCTGTAAAAATATCAGGACAAAAACCTCATTCCCTGTAGTATCCTGCATGGCTATCCTGTCTGCCACACTTTTAGTCCCATTGAATCAATCACAGCCACTTTTTATCTGTGCCATATGTCTACACCTGTTTAAAAGTAGAAATATTTATTTACAACAATTGGTGGTCCTCTGTCTTATATCATACTGCTACTCAGTTGGTAATGTACTTTGTATGTTGAAGGTTGGGGTTCAAACCTTGGTCAGGATCTGACTATAACACTGTATATGTGACATGTTAAAAACCCTTCCTGTATATTTATATTGAGCACCCTGCAAAGATAAAATATTCTGTCACTTCACCTATAGCTGATGGCAGCTCAATATCAGTGAAATATTCTTGACTGGGAGGCAAAAAATCCCCATTCAATCTTATCTATCATACATACAAAACCCATCCATGAATACTAGATCACACTAGCAGACCTTTGTTCAGGTTTTCATCAACTCAAATCTGTCAGAACCATCAGATGAGATGGTCTTAATGAAGAAGTGGTCTTCAATGCAAGTTTTACATCTGTATATTATTATAATTATAAAAACATAACATTTGTTGTTGAATTTAAATTCTGATATTTTATTTCTTTCAGTTACAAGAGACAACAGTCTGCCCAAAGTAAACTGTAGCTGGAGTTATAACTTTGAAACTAAGAAAATGTTTTCCTGTCTCAGAAACACATGTCAATTGTTGCCAGGATTTAATCTGACACAGATATCAAGAAGACTTCAGGATAATATTTTGAAGCCTGTCATTAAATCTGGTTGTTTTCTACAAGAATCAAACAATACTTTTATGTATCCAGCAAGATTGCTCTCTTATTCAGTACAGAAAAAAGATTCTCCAAACTTCAGTAAAAATGTTTATAGCAGTGTTCTAAAAGAAAAACAAATTTATAATGTAACGAAAATTCAAAAACAGTACTTTTTCGAAGACAGAAAAACAAAATCTGTAACTATCTGGGAAGGGATCAAGGAGGTTCGACATTCTCCCATGCCAGCATTAATTTTAGGTTTTTCTGGACTTATTCCATTTGTTGCAGCACCAGGATACATGATATTAAGTCAGTTGTATATGCCTTCAATGGCCTTTGCTCAAACAGTATATGGTGCATGTATTTTATCATTTTTGGGAGGTGTTCGATGGGGAATAACTGTTCCAGAAGAAAGCTACATTCGGCCCGATTGGTTCAATCTTGGATACAGTGTCACACCCTCTTTAGTAGCTTGGATTGCACTTCTGTTGCCAAGTTCATTATCAATGCTAACAGTTTTGTCAGGACTAGCTGCAACTGCATATCTTGATACAACCATGTTTGGTTATCCCCCTTGGTTTAAAGGATTAAGATTTTTGTTGTCATTAATCGCAGTACTGTCTCTATGGACAACATTGATGTGTGGTTTAATGCTAAATTCATCACAGGATAACAATGCAAAACCAGCAGAAGCTGTGACTGATGAAAACTGATTTTTATGCATTATTTCTGCATAATTTCTATGACATGTCTTTGAAATAATCACTGTTTGATTGTACATGTTTAAATGTATTTAACCTTAAATTAATATTAGAACTGATTGTTAATTAAAGTCAAAATTACAACTACTTCATTGTTCTCTTCATTTTTGACAACTCACAAAATGTCTTTTAAGTCAGATTACTTGTGATTTAGTAATGATAACATTTTCTGAAGTTTTGAGTCCCACCAATACCATGTCATTTGTCAGTTTCCTTGCAAATGGTTAATGGATTGCTGCATGCACTTGACTGCTTTGATGTGCTATAAGGTGTTCCATGCACCCTCCACAATACTTGACTTCTTTGATGTGCTATAAGGTGTTCCATGCACCCTCCACAATACTTGACTGCTTTGATATGCTATAAGTTGATCCATGTACCCTCCACAATACACGACTTCTTTGATGTACTATAAGGTGTTCCATGTATGCTCCACAATACTTGACTTCTTTGATGTGCTATAAGGTGTTCCATGCACCCTCCACAATACTTGACTTCTTTGATGTACTATAAGGTGATCCATATACCCTCCACAATACTTGACGGCTTTGATGTACTATAAGGTGTTCTGTGTACCCCCCCACAATACTTGACTGCTTTGATATACTATAAGGTGTTCCATGTACCCTCTACAATACTTGACTGCTTTGATGTGCTATAAGGTGTTCCATGCGCACTCCACAACACTTGACTGCTTTGATGTACTATAATGTGTTCCATGCACCCTTCACATTACTTGACTGCTTTGATGTACTATAAGGTGTTCCATATACCCTCCACAATACTTGACTGCTTTGATGTACTATAAGGTGTTCCATATACCCTCCACAATACTTGACTGCTTTGATGTACTATAAGGTGTTCCGTGTACCCTCCACAATAATTGTCTGCTTTGATGTGCTATAAGGTGATCCATGTACCCTCTACAATACTTGACTGCTTTGGTGTGCTATAAGGTGTTCCGTGTATGCTCCACAATACTTGACTGCTTTGATGTACTATAAGGTGTTCCGTGTACCCTTCACAATAATTGACTGCTTTGGTGTACTATAAGGTGTTCCATGCACACTTCACAACACTTGACTGCTCCACAATGTACTATAATGTGTTCCATGCACCCTTCACATTACTTGACTGCTTTGATGTGCTATAAGGTGTTCCATGCACCCTCCACAATACTTGACTGCTTTGATGTGCTATAAGGTGTTCTGTGTACCCCCCACAATACTTGACTGCTTTGATATGGTATAGAGTGTTCCATGTACCCTCCTCCTCTGTGACGATGGAAAAAAAACCCACCAAACTTCAACAAGTGCACTGGCAAACTATCTCTCTCTAGGATTTGTCCAAGTGGGATTTGAACCTAGGGTTTGAGAGGCACTGTGATAAGTAAGCTGATGCTTATATTGTTTAAGATGTTCAATGCATTCTCCACAATACTTGACTGTTTTGATGTACTATTATAAAGTGTTCCATGCACCCTCTACAACACTTTATATGTGGGAGGATGCGGGTTCTAACCCCAGCTGGGTCTTGAAAAGCCTTGAAAATAGATATTGACTGTCCTTTTGCCAAGCACTTGGCATTTAGAAATGAAAGTCAATGGTTTCTTAGGAAAAGACCTTAAAACTGCGAGAGGCACTGATAAGTAAGCTGATGCTTATATTGCTTTAGACCACTCAGGCTCTACTGTGGTCAAGACTTAAAATAACTAGCTCTTCAGTTTAGAACCTAATAAATTGTCCTTCAGAACAAAATTTAAAATACTTTGCACTGTGGCATGATTATGAATCCTCGCTATTAGTTGGCATTAGTACAGTGCCTTACTGTATGAATATAGAGATCCTAGTCAAAGTCCAAACATAACTAATTAATTATTTAGAATACATTATTTCTCTGCTTAGGAATTATTGTAACAATTACAGGCAGAGCAGTGTTACTGAATCATGTTTAGCAGAATTGTCAATCAAACACAAACATACCAGTCCATGTCCAAATCATAATCTAAACCAAGAGCAAAGTTAAAACTTTGAATACTGGCAAATAAAGTTAAACATGAATTTTCTCTAGAGAAGTGAGGTCTGGTGCTCTGGAAGAGTAAGTATCTCCTGTCTGGCTTGGTCACTAAGGTGCACCTGCACATGTAAAATAAAAATAGGAATACAGGGAACAACTCTATAAAAAGATATTTATTACAGAACATGTCTGTGAAATGTTTAACAATCACCAGTAGCTATACACAAACGTTATTGTTGGTATCACGTAGAGAATTTGCTATATTGTAGAATTTTCATTTGAGACAATAAACATGTACCAACACCTCTTGTTATAAACACTCCAGGCTATTCATGGGTAAAAGACATTATGGCAAATGTAATGAGGGGTTCAAGTACTTCTGTTGTCTTTAATATTCGTTTTAAATATTAAATACCAGTAATATATAAAAAAAAGATAGATGATATTCAAAATTTTATTTTAAAAATATCATTAAATTTTTATATGGCACAAATAATAGAAAATGTCACTCTAAATATTGTGTTCAATTTTAATCTGAAGCAAATACATCATTTAACAACAGATTAATCACTGATATGATTTTACAGTGTAATACTGAACAAATTATCCGTTAAGAAAATATTGTCACTAAAAATTTACATCTCATAAACCATTTTATTCATTAAAATTAAAGATACAAATTCTTGGACATATTAAAAAGAGCAAATAGATAATAACTGTACATACCAGTTGCAACATAATTTTAATTATTATTTATGACATGGAAATTTCATGATTTCCAAAAAAAAAAAAAAACCAATCTTGGTCACTATAAGTTATATAAATGTTGTGTATATAAATATATGGTAAGGAATAAAATACTCTGATTATGCTTTAAAATAAGATAAAACAAGATACTGTAAACATATTTAATTTCACATGTATTCATTTTCTAGGTATATGAAATTAGACATTTTCATGTACCTAGTTATATTTTTGCCTGTTTTCAAATATGCATTTAAACACTTTAATGTTCGTGCAAAACAAACAACCACAAAACAAGCGGAAATTCATACACCGCAAAGATAAATACATTTACAGTATATTAATGACTCGGTGATGTCATTAATTTACATATATGTCATTATGCTATATGTGAATAAAATCATGATTATCAAGAAAAAATTACTGATATTTAATATTTATGTTTAAAATAAAAAAGCCCTGATGCTAGTTCTTACACCAGAAGATTGAAACAATATCCTGATGTTAAGAAGACTAGAATTTGTCATTCATTATTTTATCCCAGACTGCAATGTTCACACACTGGTAACCAACTGTTAAATCTAAAGATATCAAAGATTATGACAATTGATTTTACCAATGGCATTAGATTTCACTGGCTTGATTTGTTGATGTCAGGAAAACAGCATATCTAGTCAATCAAATTACTTTTATCAATTCACTTAGCAGTTTTGATTGGATGCTAACACTCACAACCATAGTCATGCCACGGCTATACACTTTATTTTACATGAAAGCTAAAACAATTTCCAATAACTCTCTAATGCCCCAATATGTTTATTTTGTGTACATACAATCGGTAATCATCCTTGTTACCGGTACTTACATGTTTGACACATTTCACTTGAAAAGTATCAGGATCAACAAAAGGTGTTGTCACTAAGTCATTCCAATTATATATCAAGTCTTCATGTCTGAATTTTGCATGCTAAAAATAATGTCAGAATCATTAAAATTTGATAAACTCATATGGTGTTGATTGGCATATCGCCAGTTTTCATGATTTTGATTGGTGCATCACTTGTTTCCTTGATTCAGATCGGCACATCATTAGTCTACAAGTCATCAATTTCATGATGTACTCGTTAAAATATCATTTTCATGGCGAATTGGGATTTCATGATTGTGATTGGTTCCTGATCAGTTTCACCAGATGTTGACAATCACATCACCTACCTGTGTGAAGTACATCAGCAGTTTCTGTTGTGTTGATTGGCAAGATGCTTGTTTATATAATGATTCTGATTATGGTAACTCATTATTGTGTCTCTTTGTTTTTGTTTATTTATT
The DNA here is from genome assembly GCA_021292105.1 of Anadara kagoshimensis. Lineage (NCBI taxonomy): Eukaryota > Metazoa > Mollusca > Bivalvia > Arcoida > Arcidae > Anadara > Anadara kagoshimensis. The sequence continues at coordinate 4,105,954 of CM037860.1, read as the reverse complement.
GATATGTATTGTTGATTATTAGCACATCCTACATTTTTTGTGATGTTGGAACAATTTGATCAAGTCGTAATTGATTCATAATTAGTGAACAGTTAATGGTTCACTTCACTTATAAAACAACCTGTTCATAGTGAAAAATCACATAAATATCACAGACAACTTATAGGAGTGTCAAATTTTGGATTATCTCCCTTGGATACAACTACAGCTTTGCTGAATAAGACTGGTTATACTTTTTATACATTGTCACCACTGCTGCTCCGCCGATTCCAAAGTTATGCTGTAACCCCACCTTAGCTCCATCTACCTGCTTCTTTTCAGCTTTACCTCTCAGTTGTGATACAAGTTCTGCACACTGTGCTAATCCTAGTAAAATAAAAAAAATAAATGTAAAGGTATGTGTATTCAAAAGATTATTGCACATCATAATGTACAGTAAAACCTCTTTACATGCTCTTTGTGAACTTTGCCACCTTGCTTATTGCCACTCTATTTTGAAGTGCAAAATCGTTTCTTTTAGGTTTTTCTAAGTCAAATTCTAGCTTAAAATCATCATCAGGAGCTCTCAACTCTAAACAAGAGCATTACACCCTAGCCAGGATTTTATTACTTATATCAAGGTGGTCATTTCAATGGTGGAGGAAACCAGAGTGACCATATAAATCCACTGTCCTTCTTTCTGCGAGCAAAATGACAAACTTCATCACACCAAGATATGTGCCGAGTTGGTTTCAAACCTATGCGGTAAGAGACACTGTGATCCGTAAGCGGATACCTTAGACCACTCAGCCACCAAGGCCCTGCCTATCAACTGTACATCTCTCAGTCGGTAGAATATATACTTATAGGATTTAACATACAAAAGATCCCAATACAACACATTCAAATTTACCTGTAGCACCAATAGGATGACCTTTGGACTCCAAACCACCAGAAGGATTAACAACCCATTTTCCCTTTAAAAAGCACAATTCTCCACCATTTTGGTTTCTCTTCCACTGACTATTTCTTATAAGGTCTGCCCCTTTTCCTTCATCAGCTAACTGGAGAGCTTCATACATGAACAACTCGTTACATGAAAAACAATCGTGGACCTCTATCACATCCACATCAGAGGGAGATAATCCACTTTCTGTGTAACATCTTTGTGCTGCTTCTTTTGCCATACTATACCCAGACAAATCTATAAAACTTTTACCAAATGAATTAGCTTTATCAGTAACCATATGTTGTGCTACAATTTCTACAGCTTGGCTTTGTAAGTTGTTTTTAACCACGAAATCCTCACTACAAACAATGGCTGCAGCTCCTCCGTCAGCGGTTGGTGCAGACATCCAAAACGTGATTGGATAACATAGAGGTAGCTTGGTTTTAATGTCTTCTTTTGACATCACCCTTTGTATTGTCGCCTTTGGATTATTTATACTTTGTTTGTGGTTCTTGTAGGAAACGCTAACAAAGTCATCAAGTGTCGTGGTTGGATATTTTTTCAGATATTCCCTTGCAGCATATGCATACAGTTTGACCACATCTGATGTCATAGTATTTAAATGTGGTTGTATTAATCCTGGTTTTGCCCCTATATCTACCATGTGATCCATGTGTCGTTTAACTGGTGATGTTTTGTCTGTGTACTTCTCAGATAAACCTCTTTCCATTTTTTCAAAGCCTGAAAATAGCAGTTCTATACCATTCATTTACTGTCTATGGAAATTTAAAGTATTTACACTGAATGATGTACATAATACTACATATGTATAAGGAACAAATATGAATACATGTACCGGTACCATTATTCACTTCTTACATGCTATGGGTTAAGATATTTAATAACTTCAGTTTTTGAAATTTCATTGTCACAATTACTGATAATTTTTTAATGCAATCCATTTTCTTCACATTGTACAGATCTGCATAATATTGCATTTTGAAGGAGATTAATTTTTCATTTTTTTTGGTGGGGGGTTAAAAGTGGAGAAGAGTGGAGTGAAGTAATGGTGGCTTACCCTATGTTAAGTTTCTTTCACGTATATCAAGTTGGTCGGTTCAGGACCTGGGATGGTGGAAGATACATGAGTGCCTGAGGAAAACCGCCAATCTTTGGCAAGCAAACTCACATACTTTCTCACACTAGGATGAGTCCTGAGTGAGATTCAAACTTAGACAGTAAGCTGTGTAATATAAACCACTCAGACACTGAGGTCCCTTTAATAGAAAAGAATTGTCTGGCCTAATGATTGAAAATTTTAAACATGCATTACCAGATACACACCAAAACTCAAGATAAAATATAAGAAAACTACAGCATACTTTAAAACTGAAATTAAAAATTAAAGATGGATGGACATATAGATGAAAATATAAATTGTATATTCATAACAAAGATCCATTACCTACTGCCAAAACACAATCTTCTACCCCACTTTGTACAAGCCTACGTGCCAACATGAGAGCACTTGAACCAGAGGAACAGTTATTATTGACATTGAATACAGGTACACCAGTCAGACCAAGTTCATAGACAGCTCTCTGTCCACAGGTTGGTTCACCATAACAGTAACTAGCCACCACAGCTTTAATAGCACTGTAAGGTAGACCTGCATCTCTTAAAGCTTCTTGACCTAGAAATATTGCAACAATCATTATGTTAAAATTATGTCTCTCCAAAACTTGCCTGGGAAAGTATTTATTTACCATACCCATATCATTTGCCTCGACACTTTTGAAAAAAGGAATAAAGCATTCATCAGTTTTCAATTTAATACTGTATCTATTAAGACTGGTATTGTGACATAAAAATGATAACTTACAGTATAACATTGTTATGTATAACCATACTGTATTTAATTACAGTTATACACATATTTTTCCAGTTTCTCTATATAACCTTCCATATAAAACTGTACACTAGTAATATGTTTGCTTACAAAACTAGTGCTAGATTTTTTTTGATTTTTTTTAATCATCTACCGATATTATCTCTATCTTTTTCTATATGTTATTTTTTTAATTAAAAATTATATATTATGCAAACCACCAAAAATACAATCACAAAAACAATTATGGTAATTCTATTTAATGTATTGATTAAATGAGTTTTGAGTTCCAAATCTAACTTACCAGCCTCTCTGCCCATGTCTGGGTAATCCCATTTTTTAGTTTGTGGCTTTTCAAATTTTGTCACTCCAACACCAACCACAAATGTTCTCAAATTCCTGGCCATATTTCACAAAATGATCTCTGTTTAAATCTGACCCAAGTCTGAAATCATATATATTATACTCATAAACAAAGGGTTGCAGAAAAAGCAATTTTTGTAACATCTCAATATAGGAAAGTGCTTATATAATGACAAAATATGACCCATTTATGAATCTGACCTAGAGGATCACATCATTAATGAAGATTGTGACTTCTAGTGTGGGTTTGATGATTTGACCTATAGTGACACAAATATTGGCCTTGATCATCATAACCCGTAAGGGTATTTGATCTAGATTTTGTCAAGAGGATCATTCTGACCAAGCTACATGAAAATTTGACTAAAATTAGGGCTTCTGGTGTGTTAAACTGAACCATTAAGCCAATGTTATATTTTAAATATCTATGTTTTCCTCATTAGTCCACCACAAGAATATCAAGATATAATCTATATATCAAGTTTGTACAACACATACTGTAACAATAATGATATTATTGTTTTGTTAGTAGAATTACCTCACTTTGATTAAAAAATTATACATTGCAGCAATGATGTAATTGCTTTATTAGGATTACCTCCTTTGATTGAAGCACAAAAACCTTTTTTTTGAAAATTTTTTGAAATTATGATACAAAATCCTGCATTTTCTTGCATTCAAGGGGATTAAATTAAAATTATGGTATCTTATAGAACCACATCCAACTACCCGCCCACTTGGGGTTTATTTTCCGCCATTTCAACTTTTTATCATGTGTCTTCTTTACTATGATCTTGTTGTCGTTACATAGTTTCTAAAAGTTCTCAAAGAATTGGAGGAATATTCATGACCAAGTAAGTAAATCTTGTTTTTATGTAGTTTTCACTACAGGAAACTAGGATTTGTGAGTTACCAGCAGCTGAAATTATCTTTATCATATTAAACATGGTAATTTTAACTGCTGGTAACTAAACTCCTACATCTTATCATTTTAAAGAGTACCTGTAACAAAAAATTTTTATTTCATATATTTGTTAAATAACATTTATATATCACAATATCGAAAACTGCATCACGATTGATGACCAAATAAGAAAGTTATAGCGGTTTGAAGGCCTTGAATTTGGCCATCTCTGGGTACCTGTAAGTGAAACGACCCATATTGAGGCTGATCTGTTTGTGACGTCATTTAAGTAACCGTTGTATAGTATCCAATATGGCGGACAGTACTAATAATGCTATTGTAGCGACGTATTATATGACGAATGGACAAAAATTTAATGACTTTGGCGTTCATCTGTATACGTCACATGATTCCTCATTTTTCTGGGGAAGAAATAGACAACCTTAAAATTGATGAAATTGGCGTTTAGCTGTATTTATTCGATCCAGAAACAGACAATGATACGATGTACTTTACTGAGTGGAAACCCAGAATTTCTGAATGTTAGCCTAGACATAACCAAATATATGTGTTGAGTATTATTTATCAAATATACAAAAATTAATTGTTACTTGTTAAAATTTTAAAATTAATTTTAATATTAAATTATATTGAACCTGCTACACACATCCTGAAAATTTTCAACCCAACATCGAAACATGGCACCACAGTTGTTCACACTATTATAGATTTTTACTAAGTTAACTTATTTACAAATGTTCAGTATCTAATGTTAATAAATAAATAAATAAATAAATAAATAAATAAATAAATAAGTGTATGTTGACATTTTACGACAATTAATTGTCACATGTTAAAATTTTAAAATAGATTAAATTTTAATATTAATCATACAGAACCTGCTACAGACAGCACACCCTGCAAAATTTTCAACCAAACATCGGTGAAATGTGGCACCGGCTTCAAATACAACACAAGCAGTCGATGACGCAATTAAATATTTTTTACTAAGTTAACTTATTGACAAAAGTTCAGTAAATAAATAAATAAATAAATAAATAAATAAATGTGATGTTGACAATTTTAAGTCCGAAAATACCCCAGATTTCCACACAATGTATTTCTAAGGCCAAATTTTCCCGATCATGAAGAAAACAAAATGACGACACTGACGGGGTCCCCAAAACCGAGCTTTTTGATTTGGATTAACGGGAGGTGTATTACAAACTCGCCGATATCTCCCTTATTTCGGCATGGATTTTTATAAAATTTTCGCATTAAGTCATATTTCAATATGGAGAATAACATATGATAAAAATCAAAAATTGTTACAGGTAATCTTTAATATAGGGTTTCAGTTTTTCATTTTCCAGATACTTCTATAATGCGTGTGCTTATCAGTGCTCCAGATAGAGCGCGTAACTGCGTAATTACGCAAATTTTTTGGACAACAAAGTTTTAAATAAAAAATCCATGCGTTTTAGAATGCAAAACTAAAAGCTGGTTAAGAATAAAATGCCGTTTTTGTGCGTATTTACGGTAAACCGTTCTGATAGACAAGCGAGGCAACTCAAATATTATATATGAAACCCGAAAAATCAGTCAATGATATGGATAAACTGAATAACTAGTTTAAAGTGTGTAAAGGGGAGATAATTAGTAACAGGTCTCCTGTTTTGCCGTGGAGCAAATGATGCATAGCAAAGCACATCAAACTGCTAGTTAACGCATTCCGTCTATGGGGGAAAATATTGCCGATTTTCAAGATTTGATTTAACCTTATTAAGCATTGCAACAAAAATCTGTGCTTCATGAAGAATTATGCCTCAAAAATTATCTGGAGCACTGGCTTATTAATGCTTAGCGTGTGAGCGTGATTTACTACTAAAATGCATGTGTCACACGCGCAATGTGTGTGACTTGAAAGGTATGCATCTGCAAGCAGACATCGCATACCTCAAGGAAAAAACTATGCTTGTTTTCAAGGTTTTTACCTCGCATAAAATTTACTGTTTAATTCATGTCTGGCAGAGCACATGTTTTTCAAGCTTTTAGATATGAAAATCAATAAATTTTCTATCATGTCATATACCGTTGTGAAGTATGCATTTTGTCGTAATAAATGAGCACCAAGGTACATACCATCTCATTCAGAAAATAAAATGCAAAACTTTTTAAAATCCTTGCGGGGAATTTGTCATTGTTTACTTTTGGAACAGACGAACGGAAGTTGCAATCATCCGGGCAATTTCAAGTTTATCCTGGATTTGCCTATTCATCGTGGGTACGATCGCGTAACAAGGGGAAACAACTCCTACAATTTGGTTGTTTACAGCTACTGTTTTTCTTTGGGTAGTCTCCCTTTAGTCAGCCGATCTTACCGGTGTGAAAAAATGGAATCGTCGTACATGCGCAGTTCAATTCTTCTGAGCCATATGTTTTGTACTTCCTGTCGTCTGTATGGCTCCAATGCATAGTGTAGATCCCCGCAAGGATTTTAAAAAGTTTTGCGTTTTATTTTCTGAATGAGATGGTATGTACCTTGGTGCTCATTTATTACGACAAAATGCATACTTAACAACGGTATGTGACATGATAGAAAATTTATTGATTTTCATATATAAAAGCTTGAAAAACGTGCTCTGCCGGACATGAATTAAACAGTAGGATTTGTGATTTGGGCATGGACAAGTAATCAACTTATTCACAAGTTTAAGAATGAACATATTCTCTATAAATTTCTAGGGGACATATATAAATGATCTACTGTGGTTAGCATATTGGTCGTTTGCCCTTTACATTACATCTTTTTGGTTGTTAATCACGGTTCAACTTAAATAGGTATGGTTTGGTTTAGGTACGTTTAAACGTGCACCTGTAAAATGTTCATATTAGTGGCGAGATTTGATAGGTAGCATTTTTGAATTGAAACCTAATGTATAATCGTGACCAGAGTTGGTTCAGTTACATTTTACAACATGTCAATCAAACCATTTAACATATTTACCAGATCAAAGTTCAGAATTCGGCTGCATCTGTGAATCAACAGTTATTTCCCTTTGACGGTAAATAGATTTTTCAGAATAGTACTGCTGAACATATGGAAAAACAAAACATTGAAAATTACTTTGATGTTTAATAAATATCAAACAAATTTCAAATATGTGCAAGATATGATTATATCAAATCCACTAGAGGCCTGCATTAGTATTTTGATTTATATTTAAAAAAATAATTTAAATTTTAAAGTTTCGTTTTGATAAAAAAACGCTTGCTGAATCTTACAAAAGGAAACGCTTACCTGTCAACTGTGAACTGTGTAGTGTGTATCCAGAACAGTTCAAAGTCCAAAGCCGGCAAATAAGGAGACCTGAATATTGTATACGATGGCTGCAAATACCGGGTATGACACATATTTTGTGAAACTCTCAATTACCATGGTTTTGGGAGATGGTCATTTTGATAAACACCTCATAAACTATTTTTAATGTTTTGATAGTTGACTTCGTTCAGTTGTTAACTTTGTATTTTAGAACTTCTAATAGAACGTACAAAAGCTTAACATCCACATATTTTATATGCATTAAGTATCCTTAACCGTTAAGATAGGTTAAGTTCCTCCAGCTTAGCACATCTCATTAGACTCCTATTTTATGTAAGACAAATAATAAGTAAGTGAAGTACAAGCTTTCCAAAAAGCTTGCATTAATATCCCCAAGTTGTCTAACTTCGTGGTAGGATCAAGTTCGTGGCATTTTGTGTATATTAGTGATGAACAATCGGAACATTTTCATAATCGATTATCGGGAACCAATCGGACGGACTAAACCGATCAATCATCGCGATAATCGGAACTTATAAGTTTATAAACCATTACAGTAGTTTCAGTATTTTTAATTTATAAAATCCGAAATACCGTAAATCCTCACATATAAGACGGGTTTTTTTACCTTAAAATTTATTTTTGAGATGGGGGGTCGTCTTACAGGACAGGTACACTTCTGAGAGGCTGAAATTCTTGAGAGAATGTCTACAGGTTATCGCCAATGCCGCCATCTTTGATTTTGTGTATTTCAGTTTCTTAATGGTTGATATATTTTACAGATCACAAACCGAAAAGAAACGGAAATTAAATGCTTTTAAATTATTGTTATTTTGTATTTTTGTTGATTTATTAATACAATTAAGTTTTAATAAATAAATAAAAAAAATAAAAATAAATAAACGGTAAGTATAGATATCAAAGAGGTGGTAAAACATTTTATTCTTTTCGTTTTTTCTTTCACAACAATCTAGAAAATGCATATAACCAAATTTGTCTGCTTTGCATGTAAAGGGCCATTAGTGTCTGGTTGTAAGGAAACCTGTCTTCAACAGCTGATTGAGTAAACAAGTCAGCATGTTTTTTATAATTTTATTTAATTTATAACAATAACAACGGAGTACCTGATACATCTTCTACAAATAGGAAAAGTCTAAAGGGTTTCTGAGGATGAGTAGTTCTTCCATTTTGGTTTATTTTTACGTTTTTGATTCATTCTTTTCAATACACAAATCATTACGGTAATAAATGAAAATCAGACAAAAATTGGTGGAAAATTTAGGGTCCGATCGATAGCTTCAAATATCGTTACAGGTATGGTCTTGACTGAAATTCTGGTCGTCTTATAGGCGTGGGATAGCCTGAAATCTCCAAAAATGACAGGAAAATCCCATCCCCGTCTTACAGGCGGAGTAGCCTTATAGTCGGGGATTTACGGTAGTTCCAAACTTTGCTTTTCGTTTTTCCTGGGTAGGGAAAGATCTCGCGTTCTACTTGTTGCAATAGATCGCCCGCCGCCTCATGGTTATGATGGACAGCTTCTACGGGTGCTGCCATTGTTGTCTTTTTGTTCTCTTGTAGTTTCTTCCGGCGGTTACGCATACCATACAGAACGATCTTTTACTAGCGACAATCGATTATTGAAATTGTCAATCGATAATTGAAATCGTGACTGATTTAGCGATCGACTTTCGATTATCGGCGATAATCGTTTCATCACTAGTGTATATTGTGTATCATTTAGAGAAAGTACACCACTGCACATACTTAAGGTAAAAAATGCCCACAAAGGCAAGGCTTCAACTTTCCATTCTTGGTTAGAATATTTTAAAATTCACAAAAATGTATATATTAAAAAAATATTGGGAATTTTAATTTTTTGACGGATTATTATTATATTTAAATTATTCTTAACCTATCTCTTGCTTTCTTGTAAAATTAATGAAGATGTAAACAATGTTGTCTGCAAATGGATTCTCTGGCCTATTTATCCGATCCTCATTTGAAACATTTTGTACCAGATGTCTATAACTTTAAGCATAGTCAAAAATGTGTGTCACTTGCATCTTTTTAGTAAAATGTATGCATTTTTCACAATATAGTTTGATGTAAAAATGAAGTCGATCCTCATGTTATACTGGAAGTGGTTGTTGTTTTTTTTTCTCATTATAATGTTTACTATGTTGTAAATTTAAACCAGGCCACATAAAATATGACTTTTTTCAAAATAAAAAGTTTTTAGGCATTGATCACATGATTCTCACGATCTGGGAGACCTCCCATAAACTTTCTTGAAGTTTTTCCAAGTTGCATCTACATGAGGGTTTTGTTTACAAACAATTTTTCCGATATAAAACAAAAATAACCAAGATTTTTTTCTGATTGTGAAAGTTAAGTGACAAGTTTGAGGTGAGACTCAAATGTTGCTTGTTGCTTGATCGTTCATTTATTTTTGCAACAAACTGTTAGTACCACAAACTAAGGTGATACAAGGATAATCATTGACTAATGCACCTTCCATTGCCCATTCATTGCCAGTTCATTTAGCTAAAGTAAAAAAACAAAAATCCATGAAAGATAACATAGTACTAATATGATTATGACAGCGTGCTAGTTTGTTACTTTAAAACATAAGAACAGACCGATTATTTTGTGAACATTGTGTAAACTTAATGTTAAAAATTTTCATTTATTAATTTTCTCCTATTTTGCTGTTTTATTGTTACATCTCTGAATTTACCCTTGGGTGCCTTTTCCCAAAATACCGGTACCCAGAAAAATCCCTGTGATATGAAACACTGACTTGAATGATCCAGAAACTCAATGATATGGGTCTTGTGAAACTCTGATGTTTATAGACTAGAGCTAAAATGAATACCAAATTATTCCATCTTGGTATATTTGTTTTTACATTACAAGCTTACCTTGCTAAAAGTCATCTGAACTTATGGCATAGTGCATCATGGATGTGTATATGTGTGTGCATCATAAACATATATTTTTCTACCTGAAACTACTGGACAGATTTCATTCAAACTTGGTCAGAAGTATATATAGGCTGGTGAAATTCAGATTTGTTTTTGGTGTTTTCATGGCTTGATGACTTGGGGGGGGGGGTTGTTAAATCTTTTTAAAATGTTCATTTTGCAAATTTGATAAATGACCTAGTCACATATAAACATGTTGAAATTTTCACTGAGCACCAGGCTTGTTACCAAGGCTTGTGGATTTGAATCCCGACTAAAGCATTCTTTTACCATAGACAAGTCACTTTATGAAACTACTGTCTTGATGAGCTAAAGACATAAAATTTGTTATGAGTAATGCTAATACAAAGCATATATATGCACTTGCCACCATAATGTAATCTGATTTGCATTAGCAACACAATGATCAGACATTCCAGATCCAAGATCAGTAGGGTTGAATCCCATTGGGGATATTTGGTGACATTTAAACTGCCATAATAATTTTTATTATGAAGTAGACATATGGTGATCTAAATACTGTCAAATATAGGTGTTTGTTTTGATAATACTTCTATATTTCTTGTAATTTCCACAGTAGAAAAATTAAGTGATGTAATTCCTTAGAGGAATAATGTTAAATTGTTAATAAAAAAATTTTTTTAACAGAAGATTAGCAGGACGGACACTATTTATAACAGGAGCTAGTCGAGGTATAGGTAAAGCTATTGCTCTGAAAGCAGCTAAAGATGGTGCCAATGTTGTCATAGCAGCAAAAACAGCAGAAGTTAATCCTAAGTTACCGGGTACAATCTACACAGCTGCTAAAGAAGGTAAAATGTATTTAGGTTACCTCAGTGTAGGGACTACATATAATATATTTCAAATATATAACCGTATTACAAAATGATACATGTATGACTAAATCTTGGCAATATATCATTTCAATAATTGTTAGTGTATAGTAAGATCTCATTATAATGCCTTTTGATAACTTTGCCACCTCTCTTATCACTTCAGTATTTTGAAGTATTAAACCCCATTTCCTTTGTTTTTGTTTATGAATCTTTCTTGATTTATCACCAAACCCATTTTCAACACTTGAAATCTTGATATATTTATTATTCATTTATCACAAACATTTACAATATAACATGTATATAAACGAATCAAGTAACATTCTGTAGTATAATTGAGATCTGTTTTCCATAATCTTTATCATCTGAACCAGCTATTGGCTATCTGCAATTTGATTGGTCAGTGGAAGTCACCTAGCAACAGAAACTCTCTCTCTCTCTCTTTCTACTGAACCTCTTATCATCAACTTGATGTGTACATTCAAGTATAACAAACTTCATACTAGTTCCAATGCTTGTCTACAGATCTAGACGCTGAGTAAACGAGAACACAAACTATATATATTGACACATAGAAAGCTTTGTTTCAGTGTCAAGTACGAATTGCATGTTTCATATAATTCATTCATAAAATATTTGAAAAGTACACTCAATGTAATATAATATTTCAGTGGAAGAAGCCGGTGGTAAATGTTTGCCTTGTATTGTGGACATCAGATTTGAAGATCAAGTACAGAAAGCTGTAGATGAAGCTGTATCTAAGTTTGGTGGAATTGATATTCTAGTCAATAATGCCAGTGCAATCAGTCTAACAGGAACACTACAAACAGAGATGAAGAAATATGATTTAATGATGGGCATTAATGGGCGTGGCACATATTTATGGTATGTTATTACTTTTTATCATATACTTAGTACTAATTACATAGTTTCTGCATACCCCGATACGGCTAAAATGACGTGATCTATATCACCAACCACACGTGCCCGGTCGGAAAAGCCGTATCACCGCTGGTCTGATATGCATATCAGACCGGCTACTCGGAATAAATTACTTTATCGTTTCGAAACTCCTCAGACGTCATCGTTAATGTTCATAACGGTTCGCCTATGTCCATAAACAATGGAAGGGGGTGAAAGAGTGATGGATTCTCTCGCAAATAGATTGCTAGATTTGGACGGCTTTATAGAACGACAGACCATGGACAGAGAAATGTCTGATAGAAGCACGCATGAGTTTGTAGAAAAAATGTGAAACCCCAACACTTCGGACATAAACAAATTCCATACCTGGCTTGCAACATGCAGAAAAGAAATTTTAAAGTATGAATTATCAAATATGTACATCAGTTGACCCAATCAGTACTCTGCCTTCTTCATATCGAGTGTCTGTCAAGGAAGCAGTTTATGTATCTTGTATTTTAAAGTATGATTTAACTGGGGGTTGACTCACGACCTCCCACACTTGAACCAAGCACTACCATTGAGCGCACACAGGTGGTTAGTAATGAAGTATAGTTGATATCATATATTTTACTTTGCTGGTAGATGAACAAGGAATTTGACATTCCATATCAGTCATGAAAGATTGAGAAATCCAGAGTACCAAGAAAAACCATATTTAACAGTTATACCAGTTCAAAAGCAACTTTCTTGCAAGTTCAAGTCGGCCATTTTTGTCATTTTAAGTGTCTGCAATACATGTATTTATTCTACATGTTGAAAGTTTAAGTATATGATAAACAGAATAAAACATGGTGAAATCCATATCGGTCTGATATGGGGGTCTCGGTCAGATATGGCATATGATATGGCTTTCACCATGTTTTATTCTGTTTATCATAAACTTAATTTTTTTACCATTCAAAACAAATACATGCATTAAATACAGACATTTATCAAGAATATAACACAAACTTCAACTTGGCGGCAATTAGACTATTTAGACTAGTTTAAACACATTCCTCCAAATAATACCATTCACATAATATTCCTTCGCGGGCGACATTTATTTATAAGGCGTAAGGATGCCATCGAAGAATTTTCTAAAATTTTGTGCAAAACATTAACATTGATAGGAAATATACATATCATTTATGGTTTGCTCATTTTTCTGGGAGTATTTGCATGTAAACACAAAAAGAACCTACATTAGGGATCCTAATTCACTGAATTGGCTTGTATTATTATTATTACCTAGTATGAATTGTACATTTAACATTAACTAATAAAGATTATAAACATGTATATGTTTGAAATATTTATTTGCAGTTCAAGAGTCTGTTTACCTCATTTACTGAAGAGTTCCAATCCACACATTCTAAATATCAGTCCTCCATTAAATATGAATCCAAAATGGTTCTCAGATCATGTTGGTAAGTTAACATATATTTAGCAGGATATGATATCTTATATCTTATTCTTATCAGAAGACTCTTGTTTCCTCCATCTAACTTTAAAGGACCAACATTGAATAGTTTTCATTCTAGACTGGCCATGGAACCCTTGATACCTTATTTTGCCAAATGACCTATTGTAAGGTCTAAACTAGTCATATTTTACATTACATTACATTACATTACATGAATGCGAAAAGATTGATGTCATGTTACATGTATTTTAAATGATAGTTCTTGAAAATGGCCCCTCTGAAAAATGCAAAAGTGAACTGATGAATTTACAAGTGAAATGTTTACTGCTACACATGTCACTGCCCAAAAGTGTGTGTGTGTGTGTGGTGGGGGATAAACTTCTGTACTGTGCAGTTTTTGACTGCCAATGCACTAGGACATAAAATAATTTCACTCTGCATCTATTTAAAATTTTCAAAATGATTTTATTGCAGTAGAAATGAAAAATGTTTTTAATCAGTGGATTTTGAAGTTTGCTTTGATTCTTATTACAGCTTATACAATGGCAAAGTATGGCATGTCTATGTGTGTACTTGGTATGGCCGATGAATACAAGTCAGAGGGTGTAGCAGTTAATGCATTATGGCCAAGAACAGGTAAGAAAGATTATCCAGGATTTGAAAATTTAAAATGAATTTAAGAGTGGAGATATTAATTATTGATTACATAAAAAATGAACAGTACATTAAACATGTGTGAAGAAGTGTAGCTGTTGTAGCTGGTAGCAAAATTCCAAAGTATGGCTTATCTGATTTATAAATGAAATTATCTTCCTTTTCTTTAATCTTAAAAATTTTGTGCAAGCCAATTTGGATCATTATAATTTGCCGTTTTAAGTTTTAATAACTGAAGATCAACTCTGAACAACTGCTTTAAAAAATATTGACAATAACTTTATATGTTGGCATATACATGTGCATGTATACTTTAATAGCATATGTATGTATGCACATTTTGTAATTGTTTGCACAAATTCAGTTTACTTTTGTTTAAACTTACCATATTTACAATATATTAATCTCTTAAATATACTGTAGAGAAAGACACGTTGTCATAGAAAATGTATTCTTGTTCTTTACTTAAGCAATTTGGACAGCAGCCATGGAAATGTTAGGAGGAGGTAAAGAAGCTTCTAAACAGTGTAGAACACCTGATATCATGTCTGATGCTGCTTATGTCATACTGACCAAGGACAGTAAGTCATACACTGGTAACTTTGCCATAGATGATGAAGTGCTCAAACAGGCTGGTGTAACAGATATAGAACAATATTCCTGTGTACCAGGTCAGTATACAGTTTTACCTCGTTTTAAGTAAGAGAGCTTATTTTGAATATTTCTGTTGGTGAAATATCGTGTGCAGTTTTGTACTGTAGTGTAATTTACACTCCATAGAGCTGTAGGCCTTGGAAACTCAGTGGTAGAGCATCTGACTCTGGGGCAGAAGGTCGCGGGTTCAATCCCTGTCCTGGGTATAAAGGTTTTTTAAGTTCTGGTCACTTCAATGGCGAGGAGGATAAACTTAAGGTTAAAGGAGCATACAGGTTACGGGCTATATGATGTTGTATGGCTGTAGGAACAATTGATGCCCGGCTCCTTTAAAGGATAAAGGGGAGGGGAGTGTAGTGTAATTTACACCCCATAGAGCTTTAGGCCTGGGTAGCTCAGTGGTAGAGCATCTGACTCCGGAGCAGAAGGTTGTGGTGTCAATCCTTGTATTGGGTATAAAGTTTTTTTGTCAGCTCTGGTCACTTCAGTACATACAGGTTACCATATATAGGTTTTTCATTCTGGGCATGCATGTTATTCATGTTAGACTCTTGCATCTTATTGGAGTTATTCCCAGGGCTCTACAATGCGAGTAAAACACTCGCATATGCGAGTAATTATTTGTAAATGCGAGCGGATATGTCAAATTCACTCGCCCATGTGCGAGTAGAAAGTCAAATCCGGATTTTTCCTTTCCGTTTTCGACAATGAAATTACTCTCATCAAGCAACATCTTTAAAGCGCTGAAACTCCGTTTATTTGTTAAGCGTTTCTGTGATCACGTTCTCAAGTGCCGATTTCATCGCTCTGAGTTGTAAACAAAATCGGCAAATATATTTGTTTTACAAGGCATGAGTACAAATAAAAAATTTGAATAAATGACCAGGAAGAAACGGCCTCGTATATGGCTCAGTTCCAGTGATACCTTGATGGAAAAACAAACGTAATCCTTTATAACGATGAAGGAAATCTGGTTCCCAAGTTTGCCTGGAAAACCGTTTTAAATCGGGGAAAAAAACTTTAAAAGATATATCTTAAATTTCACATGTGGTAGGTGTATCTAGCTACACAGGAGATAGTTACATTTCTGGAGCAACTCGCCTCGCACCATTGATTTAAGTACATGTGTTTCAACGGAACTTAATTTGCCGGTTTTTAAAGTTTTTGCTTTGCTTTTAGACATGCGCCGAAATTTTTGTGTTTGATACCACAATAAAAGTAAATTGAAAAAAAATATTGGGTCCAACTGCTTTGTCTGCATCTTTAAAATTAAGCAATAATGTGAAATGTTTCCAGTGTAATTGAATCCAAATTAAATTGATATTTATAAAAGAAATATGTGGCGAGTAAGATTTTTGCTCTGGCTAGTAAACATGTCGGGTTTACTAGCCAGGAGGCTAGTGAAAAAAATTGCAATCGTAGAGCCCTGATTCCCTTTGTTTTTCTTACTTAAATTGTACAACTCTTCTTCTGTATCTTCCAATGTTTCATAGGTATTGAAGTGATTGACCTGAAGCTATAAACAACTCTTTGTAGATGTGTATATGTGTTATTAGTTGCTATTAGATAAAAATACTATTAGTTTAAATATGTGCTTTTTATTATTTGTTGATGTTGGAGTAGATGGGACATTCATAGTATACTGTCGAAGCTGTAGTTGTTTAAATTAAAATACACCATGAATCTAGATAATGTTCTGATATAGACCTGTACTAGTATATTTCCATATGTTGTCTTTTTACAGGTAGCACATTATTACCAGACTTTTTCCTGGATCTTGAAGATCCACATGCAATAAGAAAACAGATGGAAGATCAGGGAGCAAAACCAGCCTTTGGTGGAAAATCTGGTGGGAGTGGATCTGCAGCAGGAGGGGATCCTACACCAACCTTTAATGCTATAAAATCTATGTTGAATGAAGAATTAGTTTTTAATGTAGGAGGAATATATCAGTTCAAACTTACAGGTAAAGTTTGTCTCTGTAAACACCACTAGAGTTTCAATTACACTTTACTGATTTTATGGCAGATAAGTTGAAAATGTATCATTTTTCAGATGTCAGAGTTTGACATATCCTTCCACAGTCAGACAATTAGTAGTGACTGTTCTTTTTCCAAGAATTCGTAGAGACAAAACATGTATGGTTCTTTCAAAGATACCTTGAAATTCAATGTCCTGTGTCATTGCACTTAAAAGAAACATTGCTGTAAATTGCCTAAATAATTTATATAAAGTTCTACAATTATAGCCTATAGTGACATCCCATTATAGGTGCAATAATCTTGACTTGGACATAAAACCCTATCTCTTTAGTTCAATTTGGTTTTTGAAAGAGTACTTTGCAATCTTGATATTCTTGAAGGCATGTCGTATTAACTTTGCAAAATTTGAGGTACAAGAATGACCAGGTTCGTAATTATGTTTGATTAATGATGTCAGTTTTGGTTGATTTTTTGCCAGAGTCAAGAATATTTTTATATTCAGGTGGTTAGTTTTTGGATGGTGGAGAAACCCTGGAGTGGCCTTGGAAAACCACAATCTTCAGCAAGTGTACTAACAAACTTTCTCTACTTATGTCTGCCCTGATGGTTTGAGACACTTGGCAACCATGGTGTATAATGATGCCATGACACGAGAAGAAAAAATGCAGCGTAGCCAGTCTGAAGCAAACACCTTTTTAGACAAAAGAATTTGTCAGATAAGATGGGTTTTGGGATTACACTGGCTATGGTAATTTATCAAACAATATTGTTTGCCTTTGGATTTAGCCAGGGTTAAATTTTCATAAGTTCCATTTAAGGAGTTGAACCCCTGTCTAGTTAATGCCTTTACTACCTGTCCAGTGTGATATTCTTAACAAACACAATCCATATACATTGTATTAAGTGTGTTGTATGCAATAACTAAATGATTATTTTCTTTATTTTTCAAGGTTCCCATGAAGGTTTATGGTATGTCAATTTGAAACACGGTAGTGGATCAGTAGGACAGGGAGAATCCCCAGAGCCACCTCAGTGTACAATGACATTAGATAGCGCAGACTTTAATTTATTGTTTTCAGGGAAATTAAAACCTGTAGCAGCTTTCATGTCTGGTAAATTGAAAATTCAGGGTGACATGGGAATGGCTATGAAACTAGAAAAACTTATGAAACAGATGTCACCAAAATTATAACCCTTAACATCAATCTTGTGTATGAATGATTGATGTGTTGTGAGTACATGTATAGGGCTAGTATATATGATTCTGGCTGAATTCCACTAATAATGTGAATGGATTTGAATTAGCACAGGGCTTTACTTTAGCGGGTATTCACCTGGTAACAATGAATTTCTGGTGTAAATGTTATGTACCGGTAGTTGATAGTTTCTAAATGGGGTTCATCCATGCAAAAGAATACCTCCTAACATTTCTGACATTTAATTCCACAAGTTATAAAAATGATCTTAATCAGGTAGTGACAAGGATAATGTTATTATGAAAAACATGAAATATGATGTCATGTCTATTGTAGATAAATGTTGAGGGGTATCATGTGATACACTGGTCAACAAAACCACTGTTGTCAGAAATAAACGTTAACTTGGTAATTTAACTTAAATATAACTATAAACAATGTGATGCAAATGTCACAAAATAAAAACTGATGCTAATATTTCAGTATTCAGTGTCTGGGTTTGTGGAGTCAATTATATACATGTACATTGTTTGATTTTATATGACTTTGGATTTCTGATAAATCAGCAAGTATATTTGGTGCATTAGTTATAATAAATTTATTTTCATACTCATGTTTCTTGTGTTTGTATTGGTTATTAATGGATTATATAATAAATGAATGGCTTGCTCTCTGTCATGTCCATATAGCAGTGATGCTTTGTTTATGTATGTTTGTTTTTTAACATCTTAACCAGTGACAACCACTAGGTTAACACTGCATCTCTGTAATACAGAAAGGGTTATCTTATGAGAAGAAGCTCATTACGATAACATATAAATCTCCTATTTTATTGCATATAGGAGCTTGTTTCAAAACCGGCCAATGTATGACCAAGACTTGGAAATAGGTAGTGACTATTCTGTTGCCAAGCACTCTGCATTTAAAGTGCCAGGGTCCTTCAGAAACACCTTAAAAACTGATGACAAATGTCACAGCAGGCATGGCGCCTTAAAGACTCCTCCCTGCAAAGGGAAAAATTTCTGCCTCTTCGCCCATAGCTGGTGATGCCTCAATATAAGTGTAACATTCTTGACTGGGAGATAAACCCCCATTCAATTTATCAATCAATCCTATTTCATTAATTACCAAAACTTTAATCTGATCTTTCTTGAATACAAATACATAATAACAAAAGATAAAGAAAACATATAAATTGTGATAATTACAAAACTAGTTGAAGTTGGTGCATATATTGTCTTCATAGACAGATTAACAAGTCCAGTCATTAAGTTTGCCAACAGAAAATAAAAAAGTCCATTAAAGTTAACAGATTCCAATACACATAATGGCTTATCACTGCTTATGTCTGGCTTCTCTTTTGTTGTTTTCTCTACAAATAAGAATTAAAGAATACTAAACAAAGATTGGCAGAATCTTTGATGCAGATAAACTTAAAATTATCTAAAAACATGTTAGCGGTTGATGATGGTCAACTTTACAATATGATGTGTCATATGCATGCTATACAATGTATAATATATGCAGGCAAGTCTAGTAGTTCCCTCTCTAGTCTTATACTACTATTAAAAACAATGCACAAAGTTGTATGTCCTACATCGGAACATTTGCTTAATATCACCAGCTATATTTGAGGTTGCAAAAATTTATACTGGGACTGATTTGGAATTTTGTGACAAAGAGCAGAAATTTTTTGTAACACTTTTGCACACAGATATAAAGTTTTTAAGGTCTTATCTTCATCACCATTAAAAATAAAAGTCAGAGTATTACACATATTACAATATGCTTATTCTAATCATTTTACTTCTTAACTTTGGATTTTACCATCCAATTCAGACACACCCAACCAGCCACCACTATATCCTTCCATACTACTACTCACTTGATAATAAATTTAAGTATTTATAGAATTCTGTTATGATTTGTGCCAATAACATTACAGTCAACAGAAGTGTTCCCAAGGCAACCTGAAAAATAGATGGAAAAGACAACACATGTAATTTATATGTATTATGACTACCGGTAATAAGCCCACTAAACCCCCATTTTGATTTTTGGCTTGCTGGGGGTTTGTGGATGGATATATATTAAACCTATGCATGTAGTCATAGCCCTAGTCTGTTAACTTCATGTGGCTGTTTTTACATTTGTGCATTTATTTATGAATCGGACACTCTTAAGTTTTATTTCTCTCTAATGCATCTCTGATTGTGCCATTGTCAAGATTTACACTTGTGGCTTTATAGATGAGCTGATAAGCTCTAAATCTGAAAAAGTGTGTGTGTGCAGTAAAAAATGTAACTTACCATCCATAAAACAAAAGTCAGATTAGCAAAACGTCTTGATATTGGCTCTATATAAATCCCAGATATGTTCATTAAAACAAAACAAACTGCAGATAAAACTAAAAATGTTATATACACTTGTATCCACTCATAAACAGTATTTCTGAAAAATAAATAAATAATATGTTTACATTAAGGTACTATACAATAGATAACTTCAGTGAAGGTGGATACAAGTTTACACCTGTCTGATGAGGAACGTTCATTCAAGCTGTAGGCTAAAAGGAACATGTAGATATAAACTTTTATCAACCTCAACCAAAGCCAAACATGGTACATAGTTTTAACATTATATGTAAATGAATTTACTTTAATAATAGTTATGACTACATCCAACATGACTGATTTTGCAACTTTTAGGTGATAAGAAAATATGACATTTTATGCCTACATTTATAGATACAACATTACATTTGCAAATAAAAAGATGGTAACTATTTGCAACCCTGGCCATTTAGCTAACAGAATGAAAATTGTTTATAAAAATACAGTTGATATTGTATAAAACACAATAATAACATGAACAAAATAAATCACCTTTTCTTCTTAAAAATAAATCCTCCTATCTTTACAGCAAACAAATATATTGATAAATATCCTATAGAAGAGAAAATTCCCTCTCTGTTAGAATCCAAAAATCCATGTCTGCCTCCTTCTCCGTCTACACCATGTATTATGTATGAACTCAACTCCCTGGATGTCAGACAGTATTGGTAAACTGATATCAATGTGATGGAACTTAATGTCCAAAACCTCTCAGGAATCACCTTGTATAAACATGTTGATAGGATCTAAAATATATATATAAATACACATGTAAATAAACAAATAAAAGTTCAAACAAAGTCAATCAAATAATTAGAGAAGGACAACAGAAAAAAAAACAAGATAGACAGGAAGTTAGACATGAAAGACAAAGAATGTGTGATAAATGCATGTTTTTTTTTTATACAAATATTTTTTTGTTTTTTTAAATGGCATATTAAACTTGCACAAAACAGTCTTGACTATCTTAATCTATTTCACTGCATTCCTCTTCACATTTAACACTCACACAAATACAAATTAATCTCATAATTAATCTTCTAAATGTCTCACTTCAAATTATATCATATCATGCACCTCAATTCATTTTACCCACATTTCTCTTCCATATTAATAATGCGACCACAGTATCCAAGTGGTTACACACAAGATTTTTTTAGAGGTTCCAGCCTGGTCAACACGGAGTAAGAAAGGAGTTCCTTCATATCATGGTTTTACAACATGCAATGCTAACTGTCCCTCATCAACTAGATTAATGTTACTATGATAACTTAAGTACAATAACTGAACTCTCCACTTACCTTAACCATTGCTAAAGTAAAGAAGAAGTTCCAGTGAACACCATATTCAGTTACATGTTCTTGGTAATCTGTTCCCTTCACCGATATAACACGCAATATCCCCAGCACTATTAGAGGTAAACATGACTTCATTGATCTGAATATACTGGAATGTAAAATATAAAATACAACTTAGTTAGACTTACAACAAGCTCAAACAAAACAAACAGTGACTTACATTTTGTGTTGCATTATAGAATACTGTGACTATAGTTTTAATGGCGACTTTTTATCTCTATCTGATCTGACCCATACAAATGCATATTCATACAAAAATCTGTCTTCATTACCAGTATGTTTTAGGCTGATTTAATGGGGTTTTATATGCCAGTCAAGAATATTTCACTAATATTATTGAGATGTCACCACCAATAGGTGAAGTGGCAGAAAGATTTACCTTCACAGTGCAGTCAAGCCAATGAACAGAGCCAGTTCTTTAACATGCCACGCCTGCCGTGGCACTGGTCATACAATTTTAAGATCTCCTCAAAGAATGTTTGGCAAAAGAACAGCAACTACCAGCTGACTACCAATTTTCAATTCAAGTCTTGGTCAGCCCCGGTCGGGGTTTGAACTCATGACCTTACAAATACAATGGTATGTTTTAGGGTTTTTAAACAATTAAAAGTATTTAAATTATTTAAGATTGTTTTGTATCTACAAAAACAAGGATTCAGAGTTAAATATGGTCTTTAAAATTTAATATTGGTAGTATACAAGGTCAGCTCAGTCGGAGGAGTATATCTTTTTAGGGTGTGTAACTGTTGGTGGTAAGGTAGATTTAAACATTTCAGATAAATATTGAGATTGATGCCAAGACACAACCAGAAAAATAGTTTCCACTCCTTGTTAATGTGTGAAGAAAAAAGTATCTACAGTATATTTTATAATAACGTATTATACCAGTGTTGATTTTACAGCACTAGACAGCCCTTTCAGAAAACAATTCTTCATTAGTAGTGCTTTGACCAAAATTTTGAAACCATTTTTTCCCAAAGGTTAAAAATACTTGTAGTAATTGTACCTTGCGTTACTGTATTTTCCTCTGGCCTCTGGAGCTACAATGGCATTTGATATGATCATTATCCCAACACCACAGTCCATAAGTCCACTCCCATAAGTTTCCACTTTTCCAAATTTTCTGGGATACACTGTAAAATCTACAGCTAAAATGGATATAGCAGTAACCACAAGAGTGTATGCTCTGCAATTAGCAACAAACGGTAACCGTTCGTCTACTTGTTGCTTTAGGAAATCCCTCCATTTCAGTTGCTGTGAGTTCTGGCTAGGTGTTAATAGTTTTATTGTGATGACAGTTATGATAGTAAAACTTGTAAATAATAAAATTGAATCAATGTTCTCACTTAGAAGAGTCAGCTCAAGTTGAAGTGGTAAAATCAAAACTACAAAATCCAGAAACAGTCTGAAACTAAAGCAAATTGGAAATATAATTGTGATAAAACAGTACAGCAAAACTGGTCAAAACTGAACACCTTCTTGGCTGTAGGTTTCATTCATATTACTGGTAGATTGATACATGTATTTTGTTTTTAAATTAAAAACAAAAGCTTTAAATACGGTAGTACAATACTTCAGTTTAGTAAAGCAATATGTGGGCCTTAATGGACAAAGCATGAAAGGTCACCTTAGGTGTGGTGCACCTTTGCCTTAACATGCGAGTCTGACATAGTGAGCGACAGTCTGTGTTCTTATTGTATGCTGTCAGACCTTTTCTTGCAAAAGGTAATTTAAGATACTGGAATTGACTTAATACATACTTCAAGAGCGACAAACCTGAATAGAGTTAAATACTCATTGGTAATCAATTTTTACATGGTTGGTGTTTTTGATACATCACATATTTTGCAGAGATGGAAAATGATGGATGCATTCCACTTTAATCTTGTCTTGACTTGGATCACTTTACGCTACTATCCAACTTATTTTCCAATACAATTTTAATGAAAACATCCACATTCATTTTCCAAGTATTATACAAACATTCATTTAATCAAAGGAGTGTTAATTTGTCATGCTGGGGCAGTGCTAACATAATGACAGTTTTGTGGATCAATGTTGATGTCTCTTTCTTGGTCATTTTCAGTTTTGATAAGACACAAATAAGTCAACAAGACCAAATACTATCAAATTTTATTCAAGCTTATTAGATTTTCAGTAAAAACTATAACTATTTACTTAAAACAAAACAGGCTCTCGGAAACAGATTTAGACTGTATTTGAAAGCAAGAACCATATGTTACTTACAAAAAACTATTTGAAAACCTAAAGATGTCTGATATAATATCCCTAAGCAGCACAAAGATTGCAGTTGAACACAAAGTTGCACATATTTCCATTAATGTAGCTCCTTTGTTGTTGCTGACAAAATGTTCGTGTAGTGTCTTATAGGAAACGTTAGATTCCACCATTGTGTTCTAATTTAACGAGATAATTATCTGCTAATCAAAAGCAATGCATATTTTGTAGTAAACTCTTTCCTTTTTAGTTGAAGTCTGGATTTCATGGGCGCAGACATATTGGTTTTTTATTCATTGTCAATCAAACGCTTCCGATACAAGTTTCGTTCGCTGTGTCTTGCAAAACGTTTAACAGAGTAGATCTAGATGTTTACATTAGGATGGCAGAAACTGTGGGCATAAATGAAAACTCGGTGTTGCTTTCGCCAGCAGAACTGGTGAAAAGGTTCAATGCATTACAAGAAGAAAGAGTTATAGCATATAAACTATTCGAGGAGTAGGTTTTGTGATTTACGGATGTTCGTCCGCTATTCTCCTTCTTTTCTGAAACCCCTCTTGTGATTGGATCACCCAGAGTATCTCTATAAAGATATATAGACTCTATAACTATAAAGACTCTGAACCACACGAAACATATTCACCCAAAATTCCTCAAAGAAATACTGGGTGTACATTCTAAATCCTGCAATAATGCATGTAGAGCAGAGCTTAGTCGGATACCATTAACAGCAAAAATAAAATATAACATGATTAAATACTTGGCCCATATCGTTTCACAAGAAAATACCCTGTTATACAAAATCTATAAAGAAACTTATAAAACAAATGCATGGACAACACATGTGAAAAATATTTTAAATCGATTAGGTTACTCTTTTATCATAAGTAATCCAGAACTTATAAACTTGCATCTTACAAACATTAAACAAAGAATCATTGATATAGAAAACCAAGAACAACTCAAAATTATAACAATGTCTCATAAACTCAAATTATTCAATCAATTAATACAATCACAATATGAACCCCCATACCTTAATCTTCTCCATACGCGCAAAGACAGATCCACCATAGCTAAACTCAGATTAAGTGCACATAAACTTGCTATTGAAGCGGGAAGATATAATAATTTAGATGTTAACTCCAGAATATGCTTAAGTTGTAACAAAAACCAAATTGAAACTGAAATTCATTTCTTGTTATCCTGCGAACGATACAAACAAAATAGGAATATATTATTTAAAGAAATTTCAAATCATAATCCTTATTTTACGAAGATGTCAGATGTATCACAAATAAAATATTTATTAAATAATAACAATGAAAAAATATTAAAAGAAATAATAACCTTCATAACTTGCAGTCTTGACATCAGAAACAACACGTGACTCACAAACTTAAAAAATGAGATAATCAAAACCCTTTGGATGTTGCACATTGATCTTAAATCCACTTTTATCTATAGCATGTGGTTTCTTTTTTTTTTTTTTTTTCTTTATTTGTAAATTTGTATGGTGTTTGTTATCTTATTATTTTATATTGCCTTAACCAATTATGTAAATTGTGTTTGAGCAATAAATTATTATTATTATTATTATTATTATCTCTTGTGTGGGTTATAGATAGATCCCATGTGACGTCACACTGTCCACTTCACAGGTAAAGTAGCGGCCATTTTGTAGGCATTTAGAAATTGAATCTTATTAATTCTTTCTAAAATAGGGTGTATAAAATTTATTGTCACATCGTTATTATGGAGACAAAAATCTTGTAAAATATACCAAATCAAAGTAAAAACATTGGCCATTTCATAAATTTAAAAAATGTATTGATATCCCGATTACTTTTTGAAAAACAATAATTTGAAAATTAACAAATTTGGTTAAAATAGATAGATAACTGATATAGATTGCCATATAAAATGGCGACCACTCTACTGAAAAATTCGTCTGCTAGAGGTCCATGGGAACTATCTATAGACAAAACGCACCCATGCCAAAACGTACCCTACCATAACGTACCCATTTTTGGACGAAACGTACCCACATTTTTACCAAAACGTACCCATACCAGAGTAATAGCTTTTATGTGTCATATATTTACCAAAACGTTCCCACACACATTTCCATAGTTTATCTACCTAGATGTATGTTCTTATAGCGTCTATGTACAAATGTATACACATGTATCATTTTTTTTATTATATTATTTTTAAAAAATACAAATTGAAAACAATTAATTATAACTTAGATCCTTTCATATCAAGGGGTAATAATGTAATGGTGTAAAATTTACGTGGAATTTGTTCAGAGAAATAGTGGTTAAATATTACATATTAAAATAAAAACTTTAATTTCAATGTTTAAGATTAGGTTCTAATTAGCTATAGTTTTAATGATTTTTTTAAATGTGATATAAAGAAAGTTGTCTTAAAATCATATAATTGATACAAATCTATTGTGTTTATTAATTTTTTTGAACTCTGAAATAAGGTATAGGGTGTAATATTATTTTAACAATAAGAATATATCACTTGTCAAAATTGACACTTTGTGTTCCATTTAACAGACATTCTGACGAGTAAATTATCCTTTTAATTCGATAATAGAGGTTAAAAGATAGAAATTTTCTGTGTCTTAATAAATAATATTTAATGTTGAAATTTGGAAAAGTTAAGAATAAATTGTAAATATTTATTGTCTTGATAAGTAAAATTGTCTTAGTTGAAACTCCAGGCGGCAAATTTAAAATTAATAGAGTACGCGCTAAAATTTGTCCGTTAAATAATTCGTACTATTCATTTGGGATTTTATTTTAATGCATAATTTAGTGATAAAAATAAGTGGGAAACACTCAATTCAGATTAATTGATATTTGTTAATCGCGTTTTATATTTTATGAGAGAGAATTATATCTATGTTTTGAACTTTAATTATCATTTGTCAATATGACTTTACTATAAAAGTAATAAAATGGACCTGGATTAGTCTTTTTAAGATCATAGACACCCGCAAATCCCGCTCCACCATGCTGTTTTCCAGGGAAATCAACGTGAAATAAAATCAAAATAAATTGTCCGGCCAACTCAAATAGTCAACCTATATGTACGCACTACAGAACCAGAAAGCTGGTTACATCGTACAATAAATGACCCAGTCGCGAGCTCACCGCCAGCATTCCACCAACCAGCCATTATATGGGAAACAGCAAAAAACTCAGAGGATCTTGCAACAACGAAATTTGTTTCTAACCTTTGGACAACCCCACCTAATTTAGACTTTCATACATGTGACCTGTGTACTCAGTCTTTTAATGTTTTTCAGCATTTAATAACAAATTTTGCCTCATTGTTTCTGAAATTCAATAAAAGACCATTATACATACAAATATAAAATTAAAAAGGAAACTTTGGCTTTACTCCCCGATTGCAAGCTATATTCTAATTTTACAAGATATATTCCAATAAAAAATTTATCAGGTTTAAAACTTAATCAGTTAATGGGTCAAATTTTAATGGAATATTAATGCGGTAATGAAAAACCAACACACAACAGAATAAAAAATCCTGTTAGTGAAGCCATAGTGACCTTTGGTACGTAAACAATCACACAGGTATTAAATGCTTTGATGTCGTTATAAAATGAAAACAATGAACGACTTCATACATAAAAAAGAATGGCAATGTGTTTGAAGAAGAACAAAAAAACACAACAAAGGAATGATGTAGATTAATGACTATCCAACTAATCTGCCCATATTGTTTTTTTTTTCTTCAATTTTCCTTTTTTTACTTGCTGTTTGGTAATCCTGGTATGGGTACGTTTTGGCATAATTTTGCAAAATAAATCAACAAACAATATAAGTTATACAAGTTTTTTGGTGGGTACGTTTTGGCGGGTACGTTCTGGTATGGGTACGTTTTGGTAAAAATGTGGGTACGTTTCGTCCAAAAATGGGTACGTTCTGGTAGGGTACGTTATGGCAAGGGTACATTTTGTCCTGCACCCTGTGTGAGCACTCTAAAACTAAATTATACAATAGGCTGTAGGCTACAATAATAAAAAATATAACTAATTAATTTAATGCGTTGTCTACTTCAGTACTTGCGGACACAGGGGCCAGTTTCATAGTAAATTTTTAAAAAATGCCCCTACGTATATAAAAAACAGTACTCTGTTTTATATAGAGTCTACTTAGGGATATTTTTCATAATTTTATTATGAAACTGGCCCCTGTGCTTGCGGATGTTATTAATTAATGTAGTTGAAGTTGACATGATAGTGTAGTCAATTAGAAACCAAAGCTAATAGCAACAGGAAACTCTAAGATGCACAAGTTTGTAGATTATTACCTTCTGTCATTGTGTTTATGTAATAAATAAACATGGTATAGTCAAACCTGTGGATAAAGGCCATCCAAGGGAACTAGTGAAAGTGGCCTTTATGGGCAGGTGGACTTTATAGACATGTTCAAATATAAGAAAAAAGAACATTGGGATATAATTCTACAGGCCTTTATAAGCAGGTGGTCCTTA
Source organism: Anadara kagoshimensis (assembly GCA_021292105.1). NCBI lineage: Eukaryota > Metazoa > Mollusca > Bivalvia > Arcoida > Arcidae > Anadara > Anadara kagoshimensis. The sequence goes on along the minus strand of CM037860.1, from coordinate 4,077,344 downwards.
TATAGAGGTCACAATTAAGGCAGGTTTGACTGTAATTTTATTTTACTTTTAAATCAAAGTAAAGTTTTATTTTTAAAGGGGTGGCCAGATTCATGACATTTCTATTTACCATTGATATTTTTTAGATTTTATAATTTAATCAAGTTTACAGTATGCTGGATATCCTAATTCACTGAATTTGAAGTAAATGCTAGTTATAAAGGAGTTCGTCAGTGTAACACCTGATCAATACCCCTTAATGTTTGTGCAGAATGTTTTGGTAACTGTTTACATTAAAATTTCTTGGAGTAACATCATTTTTAGGGGAAATTGTGAACTGAAGTGATTCCATCTCCTATGGAAAAAATTGTTCTGCAGAAACATTATGGGGTATCACTGGCAAAAAACATTATAAAAAGTAAACTCCTTGCCTTGAAGAGTTGCCCTTTTGTTTCACAAATTTAAAGAATACTCTTTAGGTGAGATGGTATTAACATCTCCTAAGCTAACTTACATAGTACATACTATACCATGTAGCTAAACCACTACATTTGTTAATTCTTTATTTCAGAGGTTTTCAGGCATATTTGGCTGGATCTCCAAATTATAATTTCCCTCTGTACAGACAACTTGTGCATGAAATGACTCAAACTTTTAACAATATATCACAGGATATCATATCTATCAGGGAAAAACTTTGTAATGAACACAATCTAAATGTAATAGCAAGTTTGATTGATAAAGTCCAGGACCAAGAGAAGAAAAAGCTAGAAACAGTAAGTCAAGTTATTTTTTACTTACCGTAATTCTGAAAAAAGACTTCAGATGGGTGTAGTAACTCACTCCAAGATGAATATTGTACTTATAGTCATTGGTGTCATTCAAAGACATAGCCATTAAATTTTAGCCATTCATATAATTCAAATATGTAGCTAAATGTTATTGTGTATTTGATGTTATTAAAACCTGTGGCCAAATAAATATTAATAATTTTATTTTATGCAATTCCAATGAAATATGTAGCCAAATAAATATTATTGCATCTAGTTGATGTTATTCAGGTACATGTATGTACTCAAAATATTACAGTCATTGATGTTATTCAAATTTGTACCCAAAATATCACAGTCATGGATGTCATTCAAATATGTACCCAAAATATTACTGTTATATTCAAATGTGTTTACCAAAATATTACAGTCATTGGTTTTATTTAAATGTGTACCCAAAATATTACAGTAATTGATGTCATTCAAATATGTAGTCAAAATCATATTATAACCACTGATGCTTTTTAAATATGTAGCCATTAGAAATATTATAGCCGTTGATGTCATTCAAGGAAGTAGCCAAAATATTATAGATGATGATGTCACTCAAATATATAGTCAAACATTTAATTATAACCTTTTATTGTCATTCAAATGTGTAGCTATAATGATTTATTTATTTATGTTATTTAAATGTGTAGTAAGAATATTATATATAATAGCTATTGATGTCAATCAGATATGTTGCAAAAATATTATAGTCATAAATGTCATTCATATGTATAGCCAAATAAATATTATAGTCATTGGTGTCATTTAAATATGTAGCCAGAATATTTTGCTATTGATGTCATGTAGCCAAAAATATTTTGCTATTGATGTCATTCAAGTGTGCAGACAAAAATATTTTGCTATTGATGTCATTTAAGTGTGCAGACAAAAATATTTTGCTATTGATGTCATTTAAGTGTGCAGACAAAAATATTTTGCTATTGATGTCGTTCAAGTGTGCAGACAAAAATATTTTGCTATTGATGTCGTTCAAGTGTGCAGACAAAAATATTTTGCTATTGATGTCATTAAAGTTTGCAGACAAAAATATAAAGCCATTGATGTTATTTAAGTGTGCAGCCAAAATATTTTGCTATTGATGTCGTTTAAGTGTGCAGACAAAATATTATGCTATTGATGTCATTTAAGTGTGCAGCCAAAATATTTTGCTATTGATGTCATTTAAGTGTGCAGACAAAAATATTTTGCTATTGATGTTATTCAAGTGTGCAGCCAAAAATATTTTGCTATTGATGGTTTTCAAATATGTAGCCAAAAATATTTTGCTATTGATGTCATTTAAGTGTGCAGCCAAAAATATTTTGCTATTGATGTCATTCAAGTGTGTAGCCAAAAAATTATAACCATTAATTTTATTCAAATGTGCAGCCAAAATAATATAGCCATTGATGTTATTTAAATGTGTAGTCAGAATGTTATAGCCATGGTTGTCATTCAAATTAATAGCGAAAATATCATAGCCATTGATGTCATTCAGATGTATAGCTAAATAAATATTTATGCCATTTTCGCGAATGCCATGGATTATTTCATAAGTGGAAATTATTTTTATCCCAACAGTTTTACAATGTATTTGTTTTTGTGGCAGATTAAAAAAATTAAACGCCTTGATATTTTGAAGTAAAAATCAAAGTTTATTAAAATAAAATTGATATCAAATTTAACTACAATTAAATCTAATAAATTTGTTCAGTCAGAATTTGACATCATAAAGTGGTTTGTAGATAAATCAAGGCTGAATGAAAAAAGAACAACAAAAAGAAAGTATACTTACTATGATGAGAATCAAGATGGCAAGGTTATTGAGGGGCAAGAACAAGTTTGAATGTAGATCAAAATATTTTAAATTGTGATTGGGGCCTAACATTGAGCCCAAATATGACCCAGCAAGACAACTAATGGAGCTTTTGTAACTGCAGACATGTATATCAGTACATGGATCGCTATTTTTAAGTTTGTATGTATTGCCTGTTATTGATCATTGCCATAACCATTGTTAACCCTGTTCGACCAAGAAAGAATTTTAGTTTGGATTGTACATTAACTCATGTGGTAGTAGCATTTTATTCAATCAATTTTAGTGTGTAAATTATTATGTTAAGCAATTACCTACATGTGCAGTTGATCAAAACCGTATTCATTGTCCATACCGTTTTCCATCGGAATTTTATCAATGAACAAAGTACTTCCGTTTCAGAAAAAATGTGCTGTCAACAATGGTCAACATCAATTTTTGCACAAAGCACATTGATTTAGCCATAGCGACATCATTCTCATAATGGTCTCGTCATATTGAAACAGTTTTTAAAAAGTTTTATCAGGTACGATTTAGTAGATTTTTGAAAAACTCGTGAACTAATTAGCTTCGCACAGTGGTAGAAAAGATGAAACATCATAAGTTAAAACAGAACTGTTGCAAATTTACATTCATAGCAGTTGTATTGCTGTATTGAGACACATAAATGAGTAGTATTAACAGTTGCGGACTCGTGGTCCGCCTTGAGCCCAGTATGCACTTGAGAAAACGTTTTAATTCACACTCTTCATAATTTGCCCCAGGCCATCTAGCTAATAAATGCATGGGGACCTGTAAAAAGGCTGGGGTTGTGATGGACTAATGTCCAATTCAAGGGGCAGTGTTATACTCTCAGACATGCCAATCACTGAATTCTTTGCAGTTCATCATGATCAAAGATCGATCAGCAATCATTTAGACAGCAACTTTTTGGAAAAATATTAAAATTTTGATTTAATTCAAAATTGGACTATATATTTCTATTTAATTGATGTATGAAGTTACATGCGTACCATACCGTTATACAGGTATAACAAATACGTGGTAATATTTCATGGAAGCTGTTTTTCAGTGTTTAATCATGATTTAAGATTTGGGGTTACATATTGTTTTATATCATCAATGTACTCAGTTGTTGAGATTTTTTTATTTTCAGGGGTTTTTAACCTTAAATGTCAGCTACACCAAATCCATGTTTGAAAATTCACCATCACTTGTTGAAATGGATACAGTCAAACCAGAACAGCAAGATAATCAACAATTTTCTAAATCAAAGAAAACACCAGATCAGAATGAACAATTTCCTCTTTGGGAAAATGCACTAGGACAGGAAGACAATGATCAGTTTGTTCAGATGAATATATCACAGGAAGAAAACAATGAACAATTATCTCAATCAGAAAATGCACTGGGGCAAGGTAATCATCAACAATTGTGTAAAAATGACACAAACAATACCTTAGAAAGAAATCAACAGTCTTCTCCATTAGAAAAGGTGCAGGACGAAAAGAATAAACTGCTACTCACTGAATCAATCACGTCAAAGGAAGGAGATGATCAACATTCTTCATGTTCTAAACAACAGTTTCCTGACACCATGTCAAATAACAAGAATGATCAGTGTTCTCAGCCACTTTTGTCAGATCAAAATGAACAACCAGGTAGTGTTACAGGTGAAAAAAATAAACAATTTTCTCATTCTGATGAAATTTGTAAACAAGATCTTCAGTCAAACTTATCAGATGAAGAGAATAATCACCAATTTTCTGGATTGGACAGATCAGGCGAGGAAAATAAGCAACAGTTTTCTCAACCATGCTTGGGAAATGCAGATGATAAACAACAGAATTCTTATTCAGATACACACATATCTGACACAGAGAATGAGAAACAATTTTTTGACTCCAACAACATGTTGGATGATGAGAATAGATACCAACTTTCCAACTCAAACAACAAGTCAAAGGATTTAGTCAAGTCAAGAGAGAACAACCATCAGCCTTTACAATCTGATAACTTGAAGGAAGATGAACCAGTAAAGAATAACCATCAGTTTTCACTACGGGAAGCAGACAACTTCACTACAAAAGATACATCAGGTAATGTAAGAAGTCAGCCGTTTAGTTGTGGTATATGTGGAAAGGAGTTTTCTGACCCAAGTTATTTACCATACCATCAGTTAATCCATGCAGTAGAGTCAGACAATTATGATGATGATGCTAACAGTCCACAGTTCTCTCAGTCAAGTGAAGTATCAAACAATGTTCCCATGGATACAGAGGAGGGGTCAGATAAATATAACGAGGGTGATGTAGAATTCCCTCATCAAGCAAACATGTTTAATCATACTGAGTCTGAACAAAATGATGAATTCAGTAAAGAATTTTGGCAAGCAAGCAATTTGTCTGATTATGATATAGGCCATAGACGAAAGAAAAAACAGTACCAATGTGATCAGTGTAATAAATTCTTTTCCTCTTCTAGCAACTTGACGACACATAAATTGATTCATACAGGCCATAAACCTTACAAATGTGAAATCTGTGGTAAACAATTTTCTTGGTCAGGGAGTTACTCAAAGCATAAAGTGACCCATACAGGAGAAAAGGCCTATAAATGTGATATATGTGGAAAACAGTTTTCACAGTCAAGTCATTTAGCAAGTCATAATCTGATTCACACAGGAGAAAAACCATATAAATGTGACCTTTGTGGTAGATGTTTCTCGTTGTCAAGCAGCTTGACCAAACATAAACTAATCCATACAGGAGAAAAGCCATATAAATGTGACATATGTAACAAGGACTTCTCAAGGTCAGAAACCTTGTCCAAGCATAAAGTCAGCCATTCTGGAGAGAAAGCACACAAATGTGAAATATGTGGTCAGGATTTTACTTATCTAGCCACATTGAAAAGACATAAACTGAGTCATATGGAATATAAACCCTTCAAGTGTGATCTTTGTGATAAATCCTTTACTAGATCCTCGACTTTGTACAAGCATCAGTACATACATCGTGGGGAAAAACCATATAAATGTGATATTTGTGGTAAACAGTTTCTTCAATCAAGAAGTTTGAAACGTCATACGCTAAATACTCACATAAATGTTTTTGTAGAAAACAGTTTAGCTTGTCAAGATACAGTTGAGCCCTTCTTCATAGACCCGTCTGAAGATAGCATAATAGGCCCATCTGATGATGTATAATAGGTCCATCTGGAGATGGTATAGGTCCATCTGGAGATGATATAGGCCCATCTGGAGATGGTATAATAGGCCAATCTGTAAATAGTATAATCAGCCAATCTGGAGATAGTCTACCAATACTCCCCACAAATGAGAATTTAAACTTGCATACAGAATAGTGCAGTAAAATGCTATAAACTACAAGTAAACATCACAAGTGGCTGTCCCATTACTATGATAATTAGCATTTAAACTGAAAAAGTGGTTGACAACATAAGTTTTGACAACTGTATATGAGTCAATATAAAATTATACTGGAGGGGGGAGGTTAGACATTAATACTATTTATGTCGTGATATCAAATGATGGGCTTAAGACCAGGCATGTGTATAAAGCTTATTTACATGACATATATATTTTATTGTTGTAACTGTGTTACTTGTATATATCTTGGTTCATAAAAACCTTAGATAATTCATAAGTGTTAGGCTAGGTACTATGGTAACTTGGTAATTATGCCCTTTTGTACCCTGGTCTTTATTCAACTCACCATGACCTTGTTACATTTACTTCATTCTATTCTATAAATTTGTTGGGTCACAAAAATATATTGTGTTGTATAATGTAGTTTGGGGGTTTAATACCAGTCTATTATGTATATCAAATTGGAAAGTACTAAAACCCATTGATTAGGGGCTTATTGTTAATCAAAAATTTTGATTTTAAATGTTTTAGAGAATTTTTAAAGTACTAGCCAAAATGACTAAGATCCTGGTACATTTGTACTAAAGACTAAGTATTTTTTATTGTCACAAATTGGCTTTTAACATATTCAGAATCTTAGGAGATTATAAATGTAGTTTCTACAAGTTAAAATATGACAAGGAAATTTTAAAACATCTACAAATTGATCCAAAACAATTGAAGCTTTGAAGTTTGTGTGAGACTTTCTTATTTTGTATCAAATTTCTTCAAGGTAATGTGAATACATTTGAATTTTGAACCAAAAAGAAATTTTCTGTGTTTAATCTATCAATATTGATAGCTATAAAATGGTACTAAGTGTTAAATATAATTTAGAAATGTTTTACCTGTTGTATTAATTGTTTTGTAAAGTGGTAGGAATCTATTGATAATTTAGTAAACTATTAACAGTTATAATTATAGACTAAGATCTCTGACATTATCAGATTCTGAGCTATTTCTGATTTTAGTTGAATTAAACAATGCTGGAGTTGTCAGAAAGACTAATTATAACATATGATATATATGTTTTTGAGCTGTTTGTATAAACTATGTTGTGTTGAAGGTGCATGTATTGTATTATAACTTCTGTTTATAGAGAAGGTAGGTGCTTAATGTCATAATCAACTCAATAGGGCATTGTTTTATAAGTATCAACAGTGTTTGTCATGTGTATTCTTAACTTTTTAAAATGTATTTTGTGACCAGTTAGATGAATAGCCCCAAATAAAACCTGGATCCATAGTTCTTCAAAGCTTGATAAGTTTAATCAGTAGTATCATTATCAAATCAATAGTTTTAGAACATTGTCATTTGTGGTTGATAAAATACAAGAAACAGATTTTGACTTATCAGTTGATTAAACTTATCAGTCTTTGAACAACCTTGTCATGGAGTGTTTAGACTTGTTAGATAATGTACTAGTATAATTTTGAAGTTTCAATTTCTCATTTCAAAGCAAGGATTATCTTTCTTTACATACTATTCTCACACCTCTGACATGAAAATTCCGCGTTTTTACCTATGTGGGATTTCCTTGTCACACCCTAGGGTTGAGACAGGCTACACGCTGAATTTCCCTTTTAGTTATACCTGGTCTGGATTTATCGTTTGGAGGACTTAATAACATGAGAAAAGTTCCGAAGTCAACCAACAATATTTTCAATGTCACAATCACTTACAGTTACACACGCTTAATTGATGATGTCATAATCATTTTATGTGAGAACGTCAACAAAAATTGATTACGTCATTTTCAGCCAGCATGGATGGTGACATGAAAACTGAACATTTGATGCAATTTTTCGTTTACAAATCATGTTTTATGTTGCAAATGTGTGAGAAAAAGAATCCTACACCAGTGACAGGGTAAAACAGAGATATCTCAAACTCGGATGAATATTTTCAATGTCCAGAACTCGCTAAAGCTCGTTCTGGACAGGAAAATATTCATCTTCGTTTTAGATATCTCTGTCTTATCCTGTCACTGGTGTAAGATTCTATTAGTACATCAGGTTTTTACCATCTAAAATACTAGTATGAGAGCTTTGGTGGCAGAGTGGTCTGAAAGACCAGCTCACAGATCAAAACAGTAATGCTTACTGCCTGCTATAGAATCCCACAGCTTTGGTGGCAGAGTGGTCTAAAAGACCAGCTCACAGATCAAAACAGTAATGCTTACTGCCTGCTATAGAACCCCACAGCTTTGGTGGCAGAGTGGTCTGAAAGACCAGCTCACAGATCAAAACAGTAATGCTTACTGCCTGCTATAGAATCCCACAGCTTTGGTGGCAGAGTGGTCTGAAAGACCAGCTCACAGATCAAAACAGTAATGCTTACTGCCTGCTGTAGAATCCCACAGCTTTGGTGGCAGAGTGGTCTAAAAGACCAGCTCACAGATCAAAACAGTAATGCTTACTGCCTGCTATAGAATCCCACAGCTTTGGTGGCAGAGTGGTCTAAAAGACCAGCTTACAGATCAAAACAGTAATGCTTACTGCCTGCTATAGAATCCCACTGTGGCAGATTCTAACATTTGAAAGTTGTCAGTTTGCTTACAGAGAGCTGATGTTTTTTGCAAGTACTTATTTCTTTCACCATCCCAGATCTGACTGTTACAATGTAGACTTGGGTGTGAAACACTGTTACACAACTGAGTAGTTTGATAACATAGTGCCATACAAAATCATCACTACTGTGTCACATTTTGTACTATACCTCTTTTTTCTACAAATGAAGATTACTGGTAAATGTTTATACTAAAAATCACCTTTTGAGACCTAATCCTGTTTTATTTGGTATACAAAGTACATGTAGCAAAATCACATCCCTATGGTTCTCTCTCTCTCTCTCTCTCTCTCTCTCTCTCTCTCTCTCTCTCTCTCTCTCTGTGTGTGAACAATGTCTTAGTAAATTTCCCTTTTGTATACAAATACATATGTACATATATGTGCCATTAGACTAGGATGATATGCATACTACTAGTATATCAATATTAAATCTTGTGTCACAGTCTCTGTGCCCTTTTTGTTGGTATACATACTTGGTTGATCAGAATATTGTATTCAGCAATAACATTTATTTCTGCATAGAATGATATGAAAATATTTAATACTATTTAAACATGTTTATGTTGTTCAATTTCTCTCAAAATGTATAGATTTGGGTTTGAATTATAGAATTTCAGTGAAGAATTTTAAGTTGCAAAAATTGGATTAATTGGAAGTACGTGTATTTAGATGAGTCATAACTTCTTAACAGCAGTTTGGTCATTTATACAGTGCTGTCCAGGTCCTTTGTAAAGTTTAGCAATTGGTGATTTCATTCTGGAAAACCTTTATAGTTTTTGTACTATTTATATCTTATGTTGGACAATGTAAGTGCATTCTTGGTGTAGCTGGCTATTGCCAAGTTAAACATTAAGTTTTTCCCATTTTAATTTGATGTTTGTAATTAAATCAGGGAATACTGATCATACAGTGTTGTTGTTGAGACATGTATTTAGTTGCTATGGTTATTTATGTTTTTCTATGTTTCATTGTATCTATCTATAATGTAACAATCAAAACGGATGAAATAAAATATTACTGGTTGTTGTATCAGTTATTATATTGTTGATAAAGTTTATGGTAGTAGAATTGGCCAATCTAGTCACACACTACACTTCCTAAGATGTTCCTGACCCAAATCTAGTCACCCACCCCTTGCCAAAATGTTCAAGACAATACCAACTGGCATAGAATAGGTCCAAATCTCTCTCTCTCTCTCTCTCTCTCTCTCTCTCTCTCTCTTTTGCTAAGATGTTCATGACAGAACAATTGGTAAAGAAAGGGGTCCTAATGTAGTCTAAATTTGTCCCTTGCTAAGATGTTCATGACCCCAATCTTGTGATCTAGTCACCATCCGCCCCCTTGATAAGATGTTCATGACAGTAAAACTAAGATTCTCCTTATTAATGTATACAGATTTAAATAACAGTTATAGTGTTATTAGTTTTTTACTTTGAAGAAATTGCAGATTGCATAAGTTTTAATAGAAAGAAAAGTTTAAACTTGAACATGTTTATTCTGAAAAATGACAAAATCATTCATTTCAGATTAGATTTAGATTAAGGGGAATTTTATGACTTGATTAATTGAATAGTGTTTTATTAAAAGTTAGTTTCACTTATATCGGAGCGCCACCAGCAATAGGCAAAGGTGCAGTTTTTTACCTTTGCATATCACTTAAGGCATCATGCAGTTCGTTTACAGTGATACTGGGCATTGATCCCATCCTAAGGACTCTTAATGACTAGTGTTTGATGAAACAATAATCATAATTGGTCACTTTAGCCTGTGGTTCGAACCCCGACCTATTATGTACGGAATGGACACTAACCATTAACCTACCGTAGTGATGAAATCTTTGTTGACGAATGTTGAATAATAGTAGATGATATTTTGATAAATTGGCTGTTCAAAATATCAAAACCGTGTTTCGGTTTTAAACTTAATGTCAATGTTAAATCCCTACAAAATCACATAACTGCGTCCTTATATTTTGGGAGAGAAACATTGATGACTTATCATTAGTTATGATGTTATTCAACAGTATGACTGGTTATAAAAATTAGTAGGATATATGGGGGTACTCCAATAGTACTATAACCACACTACTGGTTTTTTTTACTCCAATGCCCATACAAAGTTGGAAATTTCAGGAACCATTGGTCCCATTTTGTATTTTGTCCCTTTTTATCTTGTTTGGCTGATTTATCATAGAATAGTTTTGGTTGCTGTGGCTGTTTCCAAGTGCATGCTTATCATTTGCAAATTTGGTTCTTTCAAGTTTCAAGGTTTAAAATTAACTGTAACCACTAGATGTTTGGAAGTCATACTAAAAGTTGTAAAAGGCATTCCAAACTGATTCTTTGGGGTCTGTTGCATGCAAGGACATCAAGCCCAACGATGTAAAGATGACCTGGTGCCATGGCAATACGCACTGTTGCATAGATCAACAAGTTGGTTTGTAAGTTTACCTGTGAAGGGTGATGTTTTTCTTCAAATCCTAAAGTAATTGCCGCCCGATGAGTGAAATAATGTTGACAGTGGCTTATTTATTAAGTAATAACAATGCAGTTGATGCTCCACAGTTTAAAATTCTAGTCAAGATTTCTTTACTTTTATTTAAATCTGACCAGTTAAAGATACATCTGCAGAAATATACAGGTGTGATGATTTTCCAAGCCTCGCAGACTCTACCTCAATCGGAGAATAATTCTCAACTTATAGATACTTCCTCTGAAAAAAGGACAATGTTAATGGGATACAAAACGAATAAAAGTTTAAATTCTGTTTAGACATAGTGATAAATCGTCTTCAGGCAGTATTTCCATCAGTTACAGACTGATGAAAATAATTATAGAGAACGTTTACTGGATAAGGATTAAAAATCGACAAGTGGCTTAAACTTGGTGCGCAGAATTCAATTAAGCCAAAATACCTTTATGTTCCTTGTCATTTTTTCAGCATATACGGAACTTTTATGTTTACAAGAGTATTGTCTTAAGAAAATTGCATTAAATTCATATAATTATGCAACTCGTGTTGATAACAGCCATGAATAATATGACCCATTGCTCGTCATTTTTAGCTCACCTGACCGAAGGTCATGTGAGCTTATGGCATAGCGCAGCGTGTGTATGTGCGTGTGTGCGTGTGTGCGTGTGTGCGTGTGTGCGTGTGTGCGTCGTTAACACCTATTTTCGACTTCTCCTCTGAAACTACTGGACAGTTTTTGATGAAACTTTGTCAGAAGTATATATGGGCCGGTGCAATTCAGATTTGTTCGTGGCGTTGCTATGGCTACCATAACTAGGTCAAGGTGACCTAGGGGTGCAAAAATCTTAAAAAATCTTCTTCTCCGAAAGTACTAATTGGAGAAAAATTCTGATGTGATATTTGGCTTCTCTAGGGTCTTAAGCCTATAGTTTGTTCATTTTGTGAAATTCGGATAAAAAATAGGTTACGCGTTTTTGCGTTTAATTTTGAAAAAATCGTAAAATAGCTTCAAATTGTTATAACTTGACTATTTGACCAGATAATGACATGGGGTTTTCAGTTTTGACATCTTCTTGTTAGTATCTTCAAAATGAGGTCAAGGTCGATTGTGAAGGTCGTGACCTAATTTTTTTTACCTCTGATTATAATTATTATCTCGAAAACTATAAACTTTTTGTATAGGCATGTATATTAGAATGTTGTAGATATCTATACAACGATCATTTTGATGTATAGAAAAAGGTCATGGGTTCAAAGGTCAAGGTCACAGATGCGAAACAATACCAAAATGGTTAATTATCTCGAAAACTATAAACATTTTGCATAGGCATGTATATTAGAATGTTGTAGGTATTGATACAACGATCATTCTGATGTATAGAAAAAGGTCATGTGTTCAAAGGTCAAGGTCACAGATGTGAAACAATACCTAAATGGTTAATTATCTCGAAAACTATAAACTTTTTGTATAGGCATGTATATTAGAATGTTGTAGGTATTGATACAATGATCATTTTGTTGTATAGAAAAAGGTCATAGGTTCAAAGGTCAAGGTCACGGATGTGAAACAATACTGAAATGGTTAAATTTCTTGAAAACTATAAACTTTTTGTATAGGCATGTACATTAGAATGTTGTAGGTATTGATACAACGATCATTTTGATGTATAGAAAAAGGTCATGGGTTCAAAGGTCAAGGTCACAGATGCAAAACAATACCGAAATGGTTAATTATCTCGAAAGCTATAAACATTTTGTATAGGCATGTATATTAGAATGTTGTAGGTATCGATACAACGATCATTTTGATGTCTAGAAAAAGGTCATGGGTTCAAAGGTCAAGGTCACAGATGCGAAACAATACCGAAATGGTTAATTATCTCGAAAACTATAAACATTTTGTATAGGCATGTATATTAGAATGTTGTAGGTATGGACACAACAATCATTTCGATGTATAGAAAAAGGGCATGGGTTCAAAGGTCAAGGTCACAGATGTGAAACAATACTGAAATGGTTAATTATCTAAAAAACTATAAACTTTTTGTATAGGCATGTATATTAGAATGTTGTAGGTATTGATACAACGATCATTTTGATGTATAGAAAAAGGTCATGGGTTCAAAGGTCAAGGTCACAGATGCGAAACAATACCGAAATGGTTAATTATCTCGAAAACTATAAACATTTTGTATAGGCATGTATATTAGAATGTTGTAGGTATGGACACAACAATCATTTCGCTGTATAGAAAAAGGGCATGGGTTCAAAGGTCAAGGTCACAGATGTGAAACAATACTGAAATGGTTAATTATCTAAAAAACTATAAACTTTTTGTATAGGCATGTATATTAGAATGTTGTAGGTATTGATACAACGATCATTTTGATGTATAGAAAAAGGTCATGGGTTCAAAGGTCAAGGTCACAGATGCGAAACAATACCGAAATGGTTAATTATCTCGAAAACTATAAACATTTTGTATAGCATGTATATTAGAATGTTGTAGGTATGGACACAACAATCATTTCGCTGTATAGAAAAAGGGCATGGGTTCAAAGGTCAAGGTCACAGATGTGAAACAATACTGAAATGGTTAATTATCTAAAAACTATAAACTTTTTGTATAGGCATGTATATTAGAATGTTGTAGGTATTGATACAACGATCATTTTGATGTATAGAAAAAGGTCATGGTTCAAGGTCAAGGTCACAGATGTGAAACAATACCAAAATGGTTAATTATCTCAAAAACTATAAACTTTTTGTATAGGCATATATTAGAATGTTGTAGGTATTGATACAACGATCATTTTGATGTATAAAAAAGTCATGAGTTCAAAGGTCAAGGTCACAGATGCGAAACAATACCGAAATGGTTAATTATCTCGAAAACTATAACTTTTGTATAGGCATTTATATTAGAATGTTGTAGGTATTGATACAACGATCATTTTGATGTATAGAAAAAGGTCATGGGTTTAAAGGTCAAGTTCACATATGCGAACAATTCGGAAATGTTTAATTATCTCGAAAACTATAAACTTTTTGTATAGGCATGTATATTAGAATGTTGTAGGTATCGATACAACAATCATTTTGATGTATAGAAAAAGGACATGGGTTCAAAGGTCAGGTCACTGATGTGAAACAATACCAAAATGGTTAATTATCTTGAAAACTATAAACTTTTTGTATAGGAATGTATATTAGAATGTTGTAGGTATCAATCAAGAATCATTTTGATGTATAGAAAAGGTCATGGGTTCAAGGTCAAGGTCACAGATGCAAAACAATACCAAAATGGTTAATTATCTCGAATACTATAAATTTTTTGTATAGGCATGTATATTAGAATGTTAGGTATTGATACACTCGTTATCATGATGTAAAGAAAAAGTCTTGGGGTTGTATTTATGTGTTCTTTAAATCTATCAGCTAGCCATTAGTTATCAGGTGAGCGTATCAGGCCCATGGGCCTCTTGTTGTATGGAAGTGATGGTATTTTAGTCATCTTCCTATATTTATGTTTTTTGATTTGTTTGTCTCGAAAGCTCTCTGGTAAAGTCACTTTTTCGAGAAAGTTGTGTTTCTTTTTCCAACAACGTCGTTGACCTCGGCCTAAAGGTTTTCGTTGAAGCTTGTGTTTCTTTTCTGACGTCGACGACGTCATTTTCATCGTCATCGTCATCAGCGTAATTTTTTGAGGCGAATTTGGGGGTAAACGGTTATGTTATTATTATTTTACTGATGAAGTCGACGTCTTCTTTGTCAACGTTTACGTTAAAGTTTGTGTTAAGTTTTATATTTTGCTATTAAGAGTTAGGATTTTGTGTTTTATTTTTGTAGGTGTACACGATACATTTGCCCGTCTTTTTAAAACATGTACATCTTTCATTTCAGACTGCCAAACTACAGGTGTGTCGACAAAATATAGCTGATCACCCGGATGATGAGTCTTATAAGGTAGAAGAGACTCAAAGTAAAGAAAGGTAACACTTATATTCTGATATTGTAAATATTCCCGTTTGAAATATTTTTTATAGTTTTAGATGTTGCATACCACATTCGTTCTCACAAAGCATGGCGTTATTCTATGTGCATTTACTGGTTTAGCCATTTTATGGCACAACTATCTACCTGTTTTACATGTTACAACAATTAGAGTTAGTCTTGAATACAAATTATGTTTTTTTATGATTACGCTTTTACATGCATTGATCACTTGGAAGCCCAGACGGTGAAGTTTTTTTTGTTCTGTGAAGCAGGCATATAACTTGATACCAGTTTCGGCAGAATGCTTTAAAACGTGTTCTTGTTTTGTCGCTGACAAAACCTCTGTAACCCAGTGATTGGCGAGTCAAGTGAAATATTTTAAGGGGTTTCATGTTTCTTCTTTTATCTATTTTAGTATTCAAGAGACCATTGTAAAGATTAATGAATATTTAGAAGAACTGAAATATGAAAGTGAAGAATTGTTTTCGAGGAGTGATACTGAAGATGTTGATGCTGATACAGAACGATAATCATCAACCAAAATAAAACTAAAACAAACAAGATACATACAAATATAGCGTGGCTAAGATACTTACTATGAGCAATTTTAAGACTTTACTTAACTTTACAAATACTTGCTTCGAAAAAATATCTTAAATGACTTTGTGAAAAATTGCGGAAATGCAATGCATCCGGACATAAATATGTTTTATTCAACATATATGAATACATGTACATGTATGTTATAAACATGTTTGGGTTGCATATTTGTGTTTCTGTTGTTAATTTGCAATCGTATCGTGATTAATAAACATTTTATTGTATAAGTTGTTTAGCTGTAGTGTAATTTCTTATTTCATATAAAAAATCAGAATAATGTCGGTAACATCGACAATGCTTCATTTGTTGTGTCACAGATTGTTCAGAACGTTTTAATTAATGAAAGGGACAGAACTCGTCTGGCATTACAAAATATGCAATGAATTGGACTATAACTCGTCATATGACAGCCACAAATATGACAAAATAGGTTAAAAAAGTTTTAGAGATGAATACGATATACACCGTACGTACCAATAAAGTCAGAGTACACTAAGAGTCGCTAGCTAGCACGTCTTAATCTACACAAAACAAACTGAATGAAGACATGCTACAAATAAATAAAATGCCTTGTCACGAAAAATGATAGCATCAATTGTAATACCATGTTATACACATGCCGCGTAAATGAAAATACTAACTGTATTGGGTATCCATCATCAGCGGCGTACCGTGACCTGATTATATGTGTATGCAAACTTGGAGCGCCGAAGGCGCGACCATGCTAAGGGGGTCCGGGGCGCATGCCCCGGAAAATTTTGAAATCTATATGCTTCAAAACGGCTTTTCCTGCATTTTGAGACAGATATACAACACCTTGTCGTGTTAAATTTTTTATACAAATTGGAGTTTAATTACAATTTTTAAATATGCGGATCCTGCTGATTCTTGGGAGTGGAAGGTTTGGTGCCAGGTTTAACCACACTTGTTCTCTGCGTTTGTATTATAGATTTAAAGGGATAAAAGTTTTTGGTTTGATAATTTGAAAGATTTTCAGATTTGAGCTCCGATTACAAATGATGATGCATATTTTTTTTAAATCTATATTAGTATTTTTTTTAAACTTTGTATTAGCGTTTTATTTATTGTGTGCGTTAAATTGTCAATAACTGTTTCTACGTCGACGCCCATCTCATGATGTACATGTATGTGCATTAATGCAAGGGATGAAAGGCGAACTTCTTTCATTGTGCTCCTTAAATAAGTCTTGAGATGTTACAGCGCATTGAAACTTCTCTCGGCAGTGGCTGTTGTAGGGGCATGGTTACAAAAATTTTCAGGATCTTGAAGACATATTGATAGAGTTTTTGTCCTTTCAAGAAAATTTTGAATACGCACCCCCCCCCCCCACACACACACACACACACACACACTCTCTCTCTCTTATACTTTTTTATTTTAAAATATTTTTGCGACAAATTTATGTGTACGCACTTGCGTTTTTGCGTATAGGGCGGTACGCCACTGATCATACCTCTGTACAAACAGATTTTATTTGAAAAGCACACATTTATGTGCTATTCAAGCAGCACTAAGCGTTACATGACATTAAGTTTAAAATACATTGTAGTAGAAGATATAAAGTTGCCAAATGTATTCAAAAGTGACAGACTGAAAAATATTAATAATAATAGAGCTTGTTCCCACTACAGGGACTTTGTACAACGAAGCAGGCTGCTTGCAAATAAATTGTTGACTCGGTGATATTGCAAGCCTAGGTTTATCAAGGCCCTCAAAAAGTTTTATGGTCGTCATCATAGTATTGTTGATAAGTTTGATGTCTTTGTATCCAAGATTGTCCTGGATATATTTGACGTCCCATAGTTACATGTTCCTTTCACACAATTTTACACACGTGGCGGATGAAGCTAGCTAAATAGGAGGTGCTTACCCTTCCGGAGCACCCGGCCTCACTTCCCTGGTGGAAGTTCACGTGTCTAACCTAACTTGTCAGTTCCAAAGGTTTTACTTCGCTTCTGGATTATGATTCAGACTTGGATTATTATGTTTGTTTTTTGAAAAAACTTAACAAGGGAAACATACATGAAGTAAAACCTTCTCGTTCTATTGAGAACTTTGGTGGGCTAAGGGAAATCCGAATCCAATCAGTTTAACAGTTCACTTGTCGAAAGTCAGTGATTTTCTCCATCATCTCAGAACTGACTACCTCGATATAGGTTAGATACTCGACTGGAACGTAAATTGCCATTGTTCCTTTCTATGGCACATTTTGAGCAATTGCTATTCATCGGCGTGTAAACGTGATTAACCGTCAGTGACGTTACTATATGATAAACCATGTCTACGGACAATACCATTTTGATGCCCGGTTTTACAATCATTTTAACTTAAATTTGCAAAATTTAAAAATATTCGGGATTTTAAGGTGTAATTTTTGAAGATTTCATCAAGTTTATGGCATCTGTATTTAGTTTTGACAAAACTTATTTTTTGTAGTTCCAAAAAAACTTGCAAAATATGCAAAACTTAAGTTAAAGAAATCTGAAATGACTGTAAAACAGGGAACTGATATTGTAGTAACAATGCAACGATTGAAATAATAATTTGTACGAAATGTTAAATTGTTTGAGGATTTTTAGCAGAATTTATTATTTTAAAGCTATTGGTGACGAGTCTTTGAAACCACACGAATCTAAAAATAATGCTGGAACAGTTGGTTTTCATAAACATTTGTTCTAATACTTTCCTGATGGTAAATCTAAAATTGAAAATGGCCAATAAACTCCAGCAGTGTAATAACATTGATGTCGACAGACTTGCACAACAAACAAATGTTATGGGATCAGAAGATTAAAAGATGTGGCAATGTCTTCTGGAACCCGAGGCGAAATTATGTATTACCAGACATAGCTGTTTTAATAACCATACATCAAATAGAAAATTGTATTGTTTGTTAGGAAACACGCAAGATGACGTTTTGATGTGCACGGCCTGTCTGAAAGCTCACTAGTCGAAATAGACTGATAATATTAATATTTCATTTCCATTAAGTTTAGATGAAAACGTCAGGTTTTAAAATGAATAAAGATAGCACCTTTCGTGTTGTAAATTGAAGAAAATCGATAAGTTTCATTTACAGAGCTGTCTTTTTGTATAATATCTTACCTTAAATGTATTTAGAATGAAATTACAGACATTGGTATATTTTCTGTACATTATCAATAGAATTACGTTGTATCTTCAGGCAATTGTGGCGTGGATGGACAGTGTTTTATCCAAGAGTTTCGTTAACTTTTCTCATTAGTTATATAGAAAACTAGCAAAAATGGTTAGCTTTTCTCTTAGTCATTCGGTGGTTTTATCTCTAGAAAATTAAAATCGACGTCGATTTTTTAAAAGATCTTGAAGGAAGATAAACTGTAATTCCGCAGTACTGTTAAGAAGTACTAGTAACGTGTTTACAGATTCATCTGAATTTGCACACTTATCCTTGATGTATGTGTGTGATCTGTCCAAAACCTTTCAAGAAAATTATTATCTAAGAGAAGAAAACGATACACGTTTGTGAATATGACAATTTAAAGCGGGAAAATATAATATTTCTGTTATTTGTTTATACAGAAAATTCACAACAGAGAAATTTGATCAGTGCTATGATATATATCTAATACATGTTCTTAATCAATCGTCTCCCAATTGTACACAAATTGTCTTGTTAGGAGGCAACACGTGAATGGAGCATTCTAAATCTTATTACGGTCCAAGTAAATGGAAAATCTTGTAAGAAATATTGCGAACTGCGTTCTATCAAATCATGTACCGCATTTCCCTTCTTTCCAGGATAAATGCATTACATTCGTTTCATTAATACAATATATTATTATTACTTTATTACTTTGAATATTAATATCCATCAGTGTACATTGTATCTTAAACATGTAAACAGTGGTACAAAATGTGCAGTGTTATATCATATCATAACAAGGAGAATAGTACAATATGATTAAGATTGCTGGTTAGAGCGCAGTGAAATTGATTTTCTTAAGAACATACCAAAATTACAAAGCTCTTTAACATTATTGACACTTAATAACTGTATTAATTTAAACATACTCGGCTTTTGCCAGTAATACGGTTTTATGTATTTTATTGTCAGGCGCGTAGCTAGGTAAAAATGATGTGGATTCAAAGTATAACAAACTTTCACACAAAAGACATGCTTGTGGGAGTCAGGTGGATCCCCCATGAAAAGTTTAAAATATTGATGTCAAATGGTGCAATCTGGTGGCATTTTTAAATGAAATTGGTTGAATCTAAAGGCAAGTTTTGACAGTTATTTTAACATGTTCACCGAAGATTAGTTTTTTTTTCTGAAAACTTCGGACGGTTGCATTTCTAAAACAAACATACCAATCCATATCCAAATCACAGTCCTAAAGCAAAGTAATACTTGTATTTGAAAATGGCATGTGAACTTTCCCAAGGGAAGCGAGACGGAATGCCCCGGATACACCCGCCAAATGTAAAAAGAACCTGGAACTATCAAGTCAAATATATCCAGGGTAATTTTGGATCTTATTAGTATTTGGATGACGGTCAAAATTTGTTTAATGCTTGATAAGCTTAGATTTGCGATATCTCTGCGTCAGCAATTTATTGGTGATTATCTAAACTGTTACCGTAGTGGGAACACGCTCTACCATACCGTATTATTGGGAAACAAATACATCATAAGCAATTACATAGAAAAGGAAATTTGACAATAAAAAAAATTGAAGTCATAACGTTTGCCATACTGTTCCAAATGTAGCTTTTTGCGTGGACGTCATTGTACAAATCGAAATATGATGCAGACATTGCATAATCAGCCGCATCTTTTATTTCAAATTCACTAGGATAGATGGCATTCACATAATCTTCAAATAGGTTTATTAAGAGATAGAGTTTCATCTATATATCTGTATGTGGCGTTAAATGTTGGGGCGACAGTTAACAAGGCTCTGCATAGATACTGCTTCATACGAATATAGCACCAAATAAACAAGCAATGGTGCACGTTTTGTGTCCATTAGTATATCGATTGTTTGTTGGAAAAGTATGTTGGCATAAAAATCTCTTTTACATTTTGTTGATGGTATCTTCATTACATTTTTGTTTGCTGGAATCCGTGTGGTGCTTGACAAACTAACCAGAAACCAGAATGACTGTTCTTCACTAGATATAGATATTTGGATCATGGTCTACCGTGGTTTTTTTCTCTTTTTTTTTCTTTCTTTTTTGTAAAAGAATGACAAGTGTATAATAAAAATTACACAAAACAAAAACCTGAAAATGATCGATGATTGAAACTTTTGCTGGATTACAATGGTAAATGATACTAAAGTGGGACGAATTGTTACTGTATTTTGTATTTGTAAGAGAATTAATATCATTACCATGACATGTTCTCTGTGAAGAAATGCTTCGAGCAGAAAATGTTTGAAAATAAGAAATTATGTGGACGCCATGGTGTACTGGCGTATAGGTAGCTACGCGCCTGACTGTCCATTTTTATATGTCCATAAATAGTCCCAGAGCTCATACAGGTTTATTTGACTTTTATTTGCCAAAAGGTCTGAAACTTGTTTCTGAAAGGCAGTTATCAGTATAATATGAAAATGCATTTCTTACAAAATTCGGTCTGGACATTTTTTGTAAATCCCGGATTTTTTAAGAGCACCTGAACGTATTTGTCAAAAACACTTTTTTGGGGTAGGGGAAGGGAATCGTGATTATATAACGCCTAAATACGATAGATACCCATTAAATTTGGTATCATTCTAAAGGTTATTGATAATTCTTTATTATATGATAAAATATTTTTCAATATGATGTCACTAGGTACAGATATGATGTCATAAACTATTTTTTAAAATTAAAAATAGTGAAAAAGGCTATTTCGATCGGATACAAATTTCTCAGGTTTACATTTTGTGTGTGTTGTCATTAATTTTTGTTTTAAAATAATAATATACCCTAGCCATTGATATTCTATAACTTTGATGTGTAATTATCTGAGCATTATAATATTTTCTATCAGAGAAAATATGTACCCACTTCTACTGAAGAGTTCATTTTTGGGGTAGGGGAACACTATCATGATTTAACATCATAACTATATATACTATCCCATCATGTTTGGTATCAAATTGAAGGTATTTTAATAAACTGTAATATTATGCATCAACATAAAACAAATTACCTTTCATTGCGTCATAGTGACGTCATAATTGTAATTATTTGGTAAAATACAAAAATATGAAGAGATATATATTTTTTTTATTTATGTCATTCAACTGACAGATTATAATTAATATCTGTAATATGTACAAATAAACGATAATGAAAAACAGTTAAAGATTGTATATATTACGGAAACAGGCTGCTAAACTCCAAATTTAACAATGAGCAGAAAAAGAAACAAGAACAAGTATTATATGTTAATCCAAGTTTAAAATACATAATATTACAATTATTGCTACATCACGTTTTGGTTATAAACTATAAGACTTTTGTTACCGTATTGCTTCCTCAATTCTACGTATTTTCACTATTTATCATTTATACATAATAAAATTGAAAATCATTGTTTCAGTGTCATGTTTTTGTCTTAGTCATTAATTATCATTTTCATCATGACTCATCAGGTCCGAATAAATCCTCTCCATATGCAACTTCCTCATTTTTACCCTCCACTGCTGTAGATCACGGTTTTTCAATACACATATGATGTTTCGTGGCACCTGTGGTCCATCAAACTAAATGATTAGGTATTTACCTTCGAAGATAGTCCATCCATTTCCATCAGGTTGAATTGTATAGGAGTTTGGAAGAAAAGTATTTTCCAAAGAAATGTGACGTAGTTGGCCTGCAATATTTTGTGTTGTAGAACTCTCTTGCATGGTGGCATGCTACTGGGGTTGGCACCTTTTATTTTATCTAATGGTTCCTCACACTGTTGCCATTGGACATATGGGTTTTCTATACAGAACACAGACAAATTTCTCCAACTGATTCATTAAGTCCTCAGTAATGTTTCTACTGTTACCCAAAGTACAGAATTCTTGAAGTCACACATTTTGAGAGGTCTAGCTATCCCTTTATTGGCAAATGCTGAAGTAAAGTCTGAGCCAGTAAATGCATCAATAAAAAAGGTCTGGTTTGTGTGAAAAACATGTTTATGTTGATATGACATCGTGTATTGCTACTGCTAAGACTAACATCGATCCAAACATGAGGTTGCTTTTCATAAGTCGTTGAACATGATGTGCAAGTGTAACCAAAACATCTGTATCATTACCTCTGATGACTATTCTTACATTAAATATACTTTTAACAATTTCCGTCAAGTGCAACACCATCCGTGTATCTACTTCCTCATGTTTACACCTCTTCACGTACTACACCGTCATCAACTGCATAAAATTAGTGACAGGTTTCTTCAACCCCATGCAAACTTGATCACCTCATATGATGCATTACTTTATTCTCTAGCAAAGAATTTGAAAAGTTTTATTTTAAAAGAAGAAGACCGTAGAGCTTGCTGTCAATCTCTTCGCCGTTTATGGTCAGATCTAGTGATAGCAATAGTCGAGTCTTCTGCACCGCGTCTGGAGTATAAATGCATCATATGCAAAGATTATTGGAGGTCACCAAGTTTTCATGGAGGTTGGATGGATGTTGGTCTTAGCAGCAGCAATACACAGCGTCATATCCATCAAGTTTGTCACACAAACCAGAACTTTTTTAATTGATGCACTGCCTGGATTACATGTTTTTACTGGCTCGGACTTTACTTCAGTTCAGCATTTATTAATGAAGGGATAGCTAGACCTCTCAAAAGATAGTGATCACTTAAAAATGCATTATTGTAACAGTAGAAACATTACCGAGGACTTAATGAATCAGTTGGAGAAATTTGTCTGTACTCCGTATGAAAAACCCTATATATCCAATGTTAACAGTGTGAGTTTCTTCTCTTTCAAAATATTAGGAATCAAAAAGTAAAGAGGACCATTAAATAAATAAAATGCAATCCCAGTAGCATGCCATCATGCAAGAGAGTTCTACAACACAAAATATTGCCGGTCAACTACATCACATTTCTTTGGAAAAATACTTTCATTCCAAACCCGTATACAATTCAACCTGATTAATTAATTGGTTTGATGGACCACAGGTGCCACAAAACATCATATGTGTATTGGAAAGCAGTGTTCCACAGTCAGTGGAGGGTAAAGTTGAGGAAGTGGCGGGGATTAATTCGGATCTGATGAGTCAGATTATGAAAATGATGATGACTAATAAAAACGATGACACTGAAACAATGCTTTCCAATTTTATTAGATTGAGCAAAAACAAATCCATGTCCGAACAAAGTGAAAACTTTGGAACTGACAAGTTAAGTTAGACACGTTAACTTCCACCAGGGAAGTGAGGCTGGGTGCTCCATAAGGGAAAGCATCTCCTGTTTAGCTAGCTACACCCGCCACGTGTGTAATCAAAATTGTGTGAAATAAACATGGAACTATGGGACGTCAAATATATCCAGGGCAATCCTGGACACAAAGACATCAACTTATCAACAATACATTGATGACGACCATAAAACTTTTTGAGGGCCTTGATAAGCCTAGGTTTGCAATACCCCTGGTCAACAATTTATTTGCAAGCAGCCTGCTTTGTTGTACAAAATTCTTGTAGTGGGAGCAGGCTCTACCATAGCGTATTAATTAGCAAAAAATACAAGCAGGTATATTGCTGCATAGACAAGGAAATTGACAATAGAAAAATTGAAGTCATCACGTTTGTCATAAAGTTTCAAATGTAGCCTTTCGTGGGCGTCATATTCAGGTTAAAGTCTAAATATGAAGCAGAACTTGAGGAATCAGTCGTATCTTTTATTTCAAGCTCACTAGGATAGATGACATTCACATAGTCTCCAAATTTGGAATTGTTAAGAGACAGGACGTCATCTATAAATATGTATGTGGAGTTGAATGATTTGGCGACAGTCTTCTCTCCAGATTTAACAAATTTCTGCATAAATTCTGCTTCATACGAATAAAGAAGCAAATCAACAAGCAATGGTCTACAGTTTGTACCCATTGGTATACCGATTGTTTGCTGGAAAATTATAATCAAACACAAAAGATATGTTATCTATCAAAAACTCCAACATTTTGTTGATGGTATCTTCAGTATATTTTTGTTTGGAATCCGTATGATGCTTGGCACAATATCCAGACTCCCTCTTCCCTGATACATGCACTTGGAGTGATAAATAGTGAAAATACGTAGAATTGAATAAGTAATACTATAACAAAAGGTTTATAGTTTACAGCCAAAACGTGATGTAGCAATAGTTGTAATATTTGACATTTAAGATTTGGATCAACATATAAAACATGTTCTTGTTTCTTTTTCTTGTCATTGTTGTTAAACTTGGAGTTTTGCAGTATATTTCTGTAATATATTTTAAATATTGCAGTTTTTTAACTGTTTTTCATTACTGTTTTTGTAGTTATTATAGATGATATTTATATTCTGTCAGTTGAACGACATAAATAAGAAAATATATCTCATCACATTTTAATGCATTTTACCAAATAATTACAATTATGACGTCACGATGACGTAATGAAAGGTAATTTTTTCATGTTGATGCATAATATTACAGTTTATTAAAATACCTTCAATTTGATACCAAACATGATGGGATAGTATATATAGTTATGATGTTAAATCATGATAGTGTTCCCCTACCCCCAAAATGAACTCTTCAGTAGAAGTGGGTACATATTTTCTCTGATAGAAAATATTATAATGCTCAGATAATTACACATCAAAGTTATAGAATATCATGGCTGAGGGTATATATTATTTTAAAACAAAAATTAATGACAACACACACAAAATGTAAACCTGAGAAATTTGTATCCGATCGAAATAGTCTTTTTCACTATTTTTAATTTTAAAAAATAGTTTATGACATCATATCTGTACCTAGTGACATCATATTGAAAAATATTTTATCATATAATAAAGAATTATCAATAACCTTTAGAATGATACCAAATTTAATGGGTATCTATCGTATTTAGGCGTTATATAATCACGATTCCCTTCCCCTACCCCAAAAAGTGTTTTTGACAAATACGTTCAGGTGCTCTTAAAAAATCCGGGATTTACAAAAAATGTCCAGACCGAATTTTGTAAGAAATGCATTTTCATATTATACTGATAACTGCCTTTCAGAAACAAGTTTCAGACCTTTCGGCAAATAAAAGTCAAATAAACCTGTATGAGCTCTGGGACTAAAAAGAGTATCGTCTGAAAACATTGTTTCCATTAAATGCCCAGTCAATTGACCCGGCGATTGTTCATAATATGCATTTATCTAATGGTTCACCAAATACAAACAGTTAGATTTTTTTACCCAAGATAATTGAAAATGAACCTTTACATAAAATCTATCCATCTGTCTTTTAAATTTAATACATTCAGGTTAGAATGTGCTTTCTTATTTTTTCACTTTATTCATTTCGTAATCTAAGCATCTTTCAGTTTTTAGCTTAAATTGCACATTAGAACTGATTTTTCATTAATTTAATTTTGCTACATTTTACACGCCTTACTAAGACTATTTAAAGTAAGGTTTTATTGATGTAGAAATGATAATGGGTCTATAATTGGGACTATGTCCTTGTAATGGAAACAATTGATTTGTGGTAAAATCTATATAACATGCCCCTCAATGCCCTCATACAAGATTAACAAATTAGCCAAATTAGAGACTACAGCCAGACAAGGACAAAAACTATACAGTAACTTTACTTATTTAAGCATAGATAATGGATTCTCAGTACTACTGACTGGAGTAGCACTGTTCATTAAATGGATGCATTAGTACTAAATACGCGTGAAGTATAATGGTCAGAATTAATGATGGAATTCAGATGATTGTACACACATATAAATTCTTTGTAAAATCGCCATGACTATTGACATCAAAGAAAATGTTTGTATTAAAATTTAATGCTAGTTATTTGGAACGTGTCAATGCCTTTACTTATTGAATGAGATGTAATGTGTCTACACGGTTATATTTTTAAGTTACCTCACGTGACGCATTCAACAGAATAAATCATCTTTTTTTAGAAAAACTTGCTTTGTCTCGTTTTATTTTGTTACAAGTTACTAGTGTATTGTGTATTGTTCAGAATAAAATACAAACATACTAACTCATGTTAAAATCACATTTCAAAAAGCAAAGCCAAAACTTTGCAAATGGACAAATTACTAGTAAGTTTAACACGTAAACATCCACCAGGGAAGCGAGACCAGGTGTTCCGGAAGTATAAGCACATCCTGTCTAGCAAGCTACAACCGTTACGTGTAAAATTTAAATTAAGAATGGAAGGAAATAGGAACTATGGCACGGGGCGTCAAAGATCAGAACGGTTAAAGTCTATTTCAGTGCAAGGTTATTGATTGGACCATACACGATGAAAGAAATCCAGAGTATTTCATTGTATCATTGAGATAAAAGTTGTTCAGATTAATGGAATCTGATGTCTAAAATCAAAATCCTTAATGTTTGAATGCTTTGAATATTGAAAATTCCACAGCAGACAATGGCTCCTCTAGACAACACGAGTGCTTGTTACACAAACCTTACAAATGTTTAAACTCGGTGTCAAAACCTTTAACAAGTTTCTTCTAAAAGCAAGTCGGAAAATGAAATATGTATCTAGTCATTGCCAAAAATCTATTTAATTCTAATAAAAACCCATGTCCAAGCCCAAAGCAAAGTAAAACTTTTGAAGCTGGCAAATTAGGTTAAACACGCGAACTTCTACTAGGAAAGTGAGACCAGGTGCTCCGATAGGATAAGCACCTCCTGTTTAGCTAGCTACAACCGTCACGTATGTAAATAAAACTGGGAATGAAAGGAACATGCAATTGTGCGACGTCAAATATATCCAGGATAATTTTAGATACAGAAGGATCATTTCTATCAACAATTATAGTCTATATAGCTATAAACAAAGAACTATATACACATGTACCATTCCACATAAAAACAAATTTTATAAAAACTTGTATCTCTCGTTTAATTTTGTTACCAGTTAATAGTATATTGTGTATTGTTCAGAAAAAAACACAAACATACTAATCAATTTTCAAATCACATTTCAAAAAGCGAAGTAAAAACTTTGAAAATCAAAAATTAGGTTAAACACGTGAACATCCACCAGGGAAGGGTGATAGGCTGTTCCGGAAGTATAAGCACCTCCTGTCTAGCTTGCTGTCACGTGTAAAAATCAAAATTGGGAATGGAAGGAACATGGAACTATGGCACGGGGCGTCAAATATATCAGAACAACTAAAATCTATTTCAATGCAATGTTATTGATTAGACAATGCACTACGAAAGAATGTTTATATCATGGTTAAACCTAGAGTATTTCATTGAATCATTGTGATAAAAGTTGTTCAGATTAGTGGAATTCGAAGACTAAAATCAAAATCTTGAATGAGTGAATGCTTTGTATATTTAAAATTCCACAACAGACAATGGTTTCACTAGATAACATGAGTGTTTTATACACAAACCTTATGAATGGTGGAAATGATATATCGAGACCTTAACAAGTTTCTACTTAAACCAGAGCGGAAAATACACTCTAGTACAATAGAAAAATATAATATGTATATTATCATTGCCAAAAATATATCATTTTCTATATATAGGTATAAACAATATGTACCATCCCAATCTACATCCCACTCAACATCAATAACAGGAAGATGTCGCGGTGCTGGGAAGTAAATATCTATTCCAGGAAATTGTCTTAATATTGTTTACCGATATAAGTTACTAGTATATTTATAGGAAAGATATGCCTGCACCCTCAATAAACTTCCTTTATTTTTCACAGTGACCTGTCAAATATCGCGTTCGGCTATGACCGAAACTTAAAACTATTTAGCGACTCTTCTGTCGTCCAGCACTACGCTTACAATTGCAAGCCAGCAGTGTCTTTGGATGTTTTTTTGTCTCCCGGTTACTTAATAAATCATGCTAGACCATGTAGACGTGACGCGAAAAAGAAACATTTTTATCGAAATGGTCTTGAACGTTACCATGGCTCTGTAATGCCGATGGCAGAAATTAAACAAACCCCGTTGCTTCATTATGCAATATATCATGATATCGTGTTGTCAAGGTTGTCAAGGCAATCACGGCTCCGGTTTGACCGTGACACAACATATAAGATTGGTCACCATAAAGGCCCGGTCACACAGCGCTTGATGCGGCAAAAAGTTTTGAACTGCTCAAAACTTTATTCCGCGGACAACCGCGGGCAGCACACGTGGTGCAGACGTGCAAGACACGTGAAACACACGTGATAATCCGTGTTCCGGCAGTGATTAAAACTTGGGGAGACGCGGTATGACGCGAAAGTTTAGCGGTCTGTCACGGGCAGTGCACGGTCATCGGACGCGTGTTACGCGTTGGTATCACGGGATATAGCGTGTGTTTAGCGGCTTATCAATAAGAAATGGATTTTTCCGCGTACATAGCACTACCTAAGCCCGTTAAACGGCGTCTGGAACAAGTTCTAAATACGATTAACCACTGCCAAATCACTTCTGTATCACTTCTGATTTGCTGCATATAAATACCGTTATTTTCTGAGACCTCGGTACTTGCAGTCTAGATGTCAAGGGGTAAACACGAACCCTCAACGCCGTGATGTCCTCATCTTCATGCTCCAGCACCAACAGAATCAACTGATACGGGCCCAACATATCCTCGCTGAGAGAAGGAGGAGGAGGGTGGTATGGAACATCTATATATGTGCGTGACTGCATTGCGAGTAGACCTCAGCTGGGGCTTTCCGACCGTCTCATGGTCGACGTAACGAAGATCCAAGAGCCTTTCAGAACTTTATGAGGATGCCTCCTGCGATGTACGATGAAATTGTGCAGAGACTGACACCAGCCCTTAGTAAGGAGACCACTGACTGGAGAGCACCCCTCGAACAAGGCCTGAAGGTTGCTATCGCCCTGAGGTACCTTGCTTCGTGTCTTCGGACTACAGGTCCCTGTGGATAGACGTAAGCGGTAAGGGGTCCTCCTCTGATGCCAACATCTACAATGAAAGTGAGTTCAAGGAGGGTCTGCAAAACAATGACATCGCCGGCTTCCCACAGCCAGGTGACACAAATGATGTGCCCTACTTCCTAGTAGGTGACGATGCCTTCGGACTCGGGACCTACATGATGAAGCCCGACATGGCCTGGGAGGAGAGGCTATTTAACTATCGACTGTCGCGGGCCAGACGGGTAGTTGAAAATTAGTTCGGGATCCTTGCCAACCGATTTCAAGTTCTCCTGATTAGCATGATGTATGAAGCTGACACTGTCAGGCTGCTGGTCAAGGGGTGCGTACTCCTTCACAACCTAGTGAGAACACGTTACCCGGTGATGCAGATCAGACTGGTAGACTGCGGGCGTCGAGATGGAGTCCTGGTGCTTGGCGTGAAGACAGCAAACTTGAAGACACGAAGCCTGATAGGGTACCAGGATCCAACAGAGATGCCAGGCTAGCCAAAGCCCAGAGGAACCTCATCATGCAGTGGTGCAACTCCCCACTGGAAGGGTACTGTGGCAGGATGACAAGCTCCTCTCCCATGAGCTATGCTCACTGATCATGTTAGTTAGGGAAGCTGGAGCACTGATATGTAAATGTTGATGTGATAATGATGATTGATATATGTACTGATGACATTACATATCGTATTCTTGTAATGAATTGAAAAAAGAAATGCGTTTGGCAGTTTTGACTTTACTAGATTAAAACTAAATTAAAACTTTTATATGCGCAGCAAGCCGCGGTTATCCGTGATTGGGCAGTGCTATGGCAGTGGAGTGCCCGTTTTACGTCCGCGTTCAACACGTGATCGGCAGTGCTACAGACGCGATGAGGCCGCGGTTAGCTGTAGTAACTTGCCGCTTTTTTTCCGCGTTCGAACACGTGCGAACCTATTTTTAGCTTTACACGTGACTGGACGTAGTTAGCCGTGCTTAGGCAGTGCTTCAGCAGTGGAACAGCCGCCGACGGCCATACCCCGTACAAAGCACGGCCAAGACAAAATTGAATACAAATTACCACTTACGACCACGTCCATCAGATTTTTATAACTTTTTGAAGGTGATTGAGACGTGGAGTGCTGTGTGACCGGGGCTTAAGTACAGGACAAATAATATTATTAATGAACTCAGTAAGATAGCTATCCGTCAGAACATTATACGTACTTCCTGTTCCAATAACAACCTAAATGAAAGGTATTACTTTGTGAAGTTTGTATAATCAACTTGGATGTCATTCATATTATCATGTTTTATTTATCCACATGGGGTTATATTATAGTAGGGTTCGTCTCAATTACAATTAAATATTTATCGGACACTGGTCAGCGTTTCTTGTTAAATCGATGTCGATAGATGTCAAATTGATGTATGGTTTTATAACCGGAGTTAGATTGACTGACGTGCTGTAATAGTTTGCTTGTAGCTACACAGAAGAACCATAGACAAGCTGGTCATTTGTGAATCGTGGTTTGCTCCATGGCTTCAACTTGCATAACACCTAGAAATTGGTTGCGATTATTTTATGTATTCAACGGCAAGGGTACCATTCTCCAAACACACCACTTGGGAACAAAACCCAAAATAACTTTTGAGTTCATAAAATTACATGTATGTGTATTATAAATGGTAAAGATACATAAAATGTACTTGACAATAGGTAGAGTCACAAGAAGTACGCCATATTATAAAAGGTACCATAGTAAAACATGGTAAAACATATTCATGTGTATTGAGACCACTGATTATAAAATTTTGGACCCCTAGCGGTTTTGTACAAACAAAAGCTAATTCCGAGATAATCACTTATTAGACAAACGCTCAAAATCATGCATATGATATACGTTTTTGTTCGTTGGCATTAACAATTGCTATACAACCAAAACAAGAATTGATACTGTAATATGTAAATTTTATTACATTGTACATACAGGTATATTGAAGTTAAGAGAAATTACATATAATAAACCGAGAACGGCTAATAGAATGATTTACATTACAAAACCATAGGTTCCAACAGTACC
Source organism: Anadara kagoshimensis (assembly GCA_021292105.1). Classification (NCBI taxonomy): domain Eukaryota; kingdom Metazoa; phylum Mollusca; class Bivalvia; order Arcoida; family Arcidae; genus Anadara; species Anadara kagoshimensis. Next base: position 4,045,477 of record CM037860.1, on the reverse strand, counting down.
AAAAATGAAAGTACGCAATATTTCCCAACTTCGAAACAGTGTTCCGAAGGCAAAAAGTATCAGAATAAAACAGTCACAAAGCAACATAAACAGTAAATGATAAAACAAAAAAGTTTTTACGCAATAAAATGGTTTTATCTCGAAAAATATCAAACAATACTTTTAACTACTACCGTCTTTTATTAAAAAAAAGTATAAAATGCGTCAAAGCAGAATGTTAAACAAGGCGATAAAGGCGCTCCATAATTTTAATTTGCGATAAGAAGTATCTATACCATATATCACTATTTATGTTCTTAAATTAATATTATAACGTTACTAATATAACGCTCTTTTCTATTTTAAAACGAAATCTTAGAAAACTCGCAATGTATGTCGCTGAAAACAACCTGTAACCTCTGGTTCCATCAAGGCAAATATTCAGAATTTCAGAATGAATTTTCGAGTAAGAAATAACCTCTGTAGCATTATCTTGTTGAGGCCAGTAGTCAAACGATGTTTTCACGGGTGTTTTAAATGATGTCATGTTGACGTCATAAAGGACGATGATACTGTATACTTACTCTCTTATCTTGCGAATTAAACATTTTGGACGTAATGAAGACCGAATATCAAATAAGTCAATAAAACAATTTACACGTGTGCTCAAGATTTTACATGTGCCTTATTCTAAAACATTATAGGTATTTTGTTATTGCAGTCAGTAACCTTTTCGCGAAGTTACGGGGCCCGGAGCATGCGTACTAACAATGTGTAAGATTTTAATATATTTTTCTTTGAATGATGTAGGTATATTTATAACATTTAAATACCACTTTCATATAGTCTCTCTTACAATTGATGACACTATCAACATTAATGATACTTGTATTTAGAACTATTGAAACATGTGAAACAAGGAAATAGAGATTTTATCAAACCGGTAACATTCTCTTAATTAGTTTATGAATCACGCAAGTTTCCTGCTCAATCAATTATGTCTATTTTCTGAGAATTTTGAAACTCACGTAGCTTTTGAAATCTGTGTGAATTTTTTATAATGAAATAAATACATTCAAAAATAGAACATAAATATCATTTCATAAAAAAAACCACATGATATTAACATTAATAAAACGAAAACCGCGGACAAGTTCGTATTTGTCTCTTAGCATGGGGAGATCTAATGTATTATCGGGTTCAAGTTTTACCAAATGTTGCAAGAAGCAATCGAATCCATTAAATACGTTGCTTGGAATAATATACATAAACCAAGAACCTTCATTTGTTTTGGCCAATACTATCACCAATATCAAAATTAAGATTTAAACATAGTAAGATATAATTCTTGCAAACATAAACATTTAAGTGGTAAACGACAAAGAAGTACTCAATTATAATCTCATAATATATAAGTGTTATAAGAGTCTTTTGCACTATAATATAATGACATTTTCATTTTATGACACAAACAATTAGTTTTGAATCCATTTTGGCATTACAAAAGTATTCTACCTTATGTGTAATGCACCGTGAAATATAAATAAATGAAATCAAGTTAAGATGCTATCTGTGCATATGCAAAAGTTTTGCTCTGAACAAAAGTCCCAGCTTTAATTTCTTGAACTCAGTGTAAAAGATCAATATGACATTTCTGGTGCTCAGAAGAGATTCCAATATTTGACAAGGAAATGTGAAAATGGTCTATAAAATTCTATATAAACCTAACCAAATACACAATCAGATCAAAGTTAACCATATACAAGATGTTGTCTAACTTTATTTGAACTATAATAGTACTCAATAAAGAATCTTTGAACATGAAACTTTAGTTTACACAATCTGACAATTATTATTTTGATGACTGAATGAATTAACCATTAGAGCATTGTTGTCATAACACTACAATTGACTATTCTCACTTTATATAGAATAAATAATGGATCATACCTGGTTCAATCACTACATGGCTAAGATGTCAAATAAAACAATGGAAAACGATCAAAAACTATGATAAATGACATATCGAACCAAGTGCTGCAATGTTAGTTCTGTCATGTGCTGATTTTGAATGCATTATTTGAAAAAATCAAAATCAGCACATGACCGTTCCGTTACCAATCAATCGCTTAAGATATTGTAAAACCCGCTCGTGACTTTAATCCCCTCAATATTGTGTACAATTTCCATTGTCGATTGAAAATTCTTAAAACCTGTACATTAATTATCGAAGTAATTAAGATAATGCAAATCAAGCTCGACAACATTTATTAGATATGTTTAATGTTTGAACACACAAATATAAACGTTCAACTCTGCCTACCTACAATGTATCAGACATCTCTACATTGACAGTCTAAACGTCCTGGACTAGAAACTTCAGTGTTATATACATGTATTGCTAAGTATTACTAAATCTATAACATATATTAATAATATTTGGTCCTTTGGACTAGATTTTGTGTAGCAAAAAATTTAACATTAATTTACATGTATATTCACAAACACGTGAAACAGCTGTTTTAACGACTTATAATCTGGTCGATTTGTACTTTTGTACTACAAACCTCGATGGAAAATTATCCTATAGTAAGCGCTCTATCTATAATATTGGCTGTTGTTAATCAAGTTTTTAGTTTTCACTAGGCCATGTGTTGGATTTGAATTTTCATAGAATAACTCAAAGTAACGCATGGCAATGTTTGTCATAAAAACTAGTTTGCCAAAACAAAATGCTGTAAAAATTTCAGAGTTTTAAGGAGAGAAGTCGCTTAGGATAGGCTAATTTTTCATCAAAGCAGGATTTTTTGTTGCCAACCAAAAAATTACACATGGATACACATACACAAATATTATAGAAAAACTACACATACATGACACATCATCATTATGTACATCATAACACATAGGGTCATTATTTATGTTTAAATATAAATTATTTGTGTGTTTAGAACTCCGTTAATAATAAATGGATTTCTAATATTTCTAATTTTGTAGATATCATGAAATAAGACTTATCAGAACGGCGGGTAGGTTCAAATCTCTAACCAAACCCATACTTGGTCCCGACCAATCAGTAAAGATGTCAGCCACCTGACCATGTGGATTGCTTCAATCTTCTATATTTATATACAATAGTATTGTCATATACCATTTTTTAAAATTTAATCATAAAATACATTCAAAAAATGGTATATGAATATTGTCATATACCATTTTTTGAATGTATTTTATGATTAAATTCAAAAAATGGTATATGAAAGTATATATTATTTTTTCAGTCAAAGCCAACAGTTGTATCATTAGGTATTGCTAGGTTTTCTCTTCTCTTAACTTAACTTTGTGGTACAAAGTGCATGTCAACAGCTGATACCATACATGCACAAGATATAACTCACATTAATATTACTTTATTACAATAATGGAACATATGTAGAACATTATATAATATACTAATAATATGAAATGATACATTACATATGTATAGAGGTATGTAATATCAGGTAGTTCATACTTATACAAGTGTCATGTGCTGCTTTTGAATATTTATGAAAATGATGCATTCAAAATCAACACATGACACACTACTACAAAGTAAATTTATAAACTATTGTATCCACTGAACTCAAATGAACTGGATATGGCAAATCGTTTAACAAAAAATAATACTGAAACTGAACTCCTTAATAAGAATTTCGTTTACAAATACATACATACAATCCTTTATAGTATAGGAGTTTTTTCATAAAAAATGTGATAAGCAGTTTATAATCTTAATAAATCCATTCTAAAAATGAATAGTACTTTTTCTTTGTTCACCTTTCTGGCTAGTTTTCGACATATTGTTTTGGTCAACAAATGACGGGCCAATAAAAGAAGGTACGTAATCATACTACTATTATGTAGGTCCAGAGTTTGACCATTCCACAAAAAGTTTAAGTGACCATTTCAAAATATGTTCATTAATAATTTTATCCGTTTATTTTATTATTCAAATTGAAACACATCGCGGCGACTTTGACAGTCATTTTTCACGCTAAATGAATACATTTAAATTCTCAAGCATACCTTTTTATTTTTATTATAATATAGTAAAATAACACTACATCAATTGTCGACACTAGACCGATGAATAATAATTCTGGTTCTAACCTCGAACCTTTTGCATAATACTAGTATTGCTAATTTTAACTAACTGAGAATCTCATGAGATTTGTCTTAGTTTATCCATCAGTACTTAACATTATACACACATGTACATAGAGTATATTATATCTTGACAAGTTTATTCTCTTCACGGCAATTAAAACAAATTGAAAAGCACCTTAAAACCAGGAAATCCTAGAAAATGTTGTAAGTATTATGAGGTAACTCGTGTAAAACTTCCTATAAAAACGACTAAGGAAAATTGAATAATACCGTAGTGAGTCGAATAGTATACCGCATGTGGTGGTCTGAATGTGATACCGTACTAAGTCTTATAAATCATACTAATTTATACAATGTGCACTCAATCTAACAATACAATAGTATTGAATGCATACTCTGCCCACAATAACAATACAAACATGTACCACCATACTGGACTCTATATCATACAGAGCCGTATTCCATCTAATTGTATAGGCAAACAACATTTACCTGTCCGCTTGACCTTAAATTTATACAGTTATCATGAAGCAGTACATTTATTTATAAGCAACACAGGTGTTTATAAATGTAAAACATGCATTGTTTTATATATCTAAGAATAATTAACACAGCCCATGTATTGGATGGATCCTCCTATATGAATATTCCTAATGAAAGGTCAAACAGACAGGTCAATTTTGTTTGCCTTTATCTTGCTGGATAAAAACAATACCAAATTCAATAACAAAATAGTAATATAACTACGTTACAATACCGTACTGAATATACTGAATATAATAATCCAGTATCATCTCAAACTAATAAAAGGATGGATGTAAAATATTACAAAAATGAACACATAAAATTCAGATAATGATAAAAAATTAAAAAATATTGCACCAAAATATGACAGTTATGAGATCAAAATATCAAATGACACACACACACACACACTGCACTTTTGTCAGATTGGATTAGCGTTAGGACATTTCATTCTTCAATGTACCTCTCTGAAAATAGAAGAAAATAAGAAAAATATATAACTCTATCACTGAGCAATCCTAATGATAAAAAATACGTTAAATTGGTTGAAATTACACAATATTCAAATTGATTATTTGACTTGTATAAATGTATGAATTTTAGAACTTCTAGCCAATAATGTTGGAATCATGTCATCTTCAACCTTTGATCTTGGAACAGAAATAAAGGGCTCTACCAGATAGTCCTGTCCTGTCAAGTGCGACTCTAAATTTGAAGGACCACGTGCCGTCACCGAACACGTGACCAACCTACCCGGTATGACATAGTCAAGATGGTCTATACATTAATATACGATTGTTTTTTTTTCGATGTGTAGCGACTCAGCTGTGTAAAATAGGGACAAATGTAAACTTTATCAATCATATTCAATTGTTTTCTTTGCACTGATATTTTTGGCAATGTTTTAAACTAGTTATTGCTTACCTTCGGGTTTAGCGGTACCTCCCAGTAAGGCAGTTAAGTTATTGCTTACCTTCGGGTTTAGCGGTACCTCCCAGTAAGGCAGTTAAGTTATTGCTTACCTTCGGGTTTAGCGGTACCTCCCAGTAAGGCAGTTAAGTTATTGCTTACCTTCGGGTTTAGCGGTACCTCCCAGTAAGGCAGTTAAGTTATTGCTTACCTTCGGGTTTAGCGGTACCTCCCAGTAAGGCAGTTAAGTTATTGCTTACCTTGTTTAGCGGTACCTCCAGTAAGGCAGTTAAGTTATTGCTTACTTCGGGTTTAGCGGTACCTCCCAGTAAGGCAGTTAAGTTATTGCTTACCTTCGGGTTTAGCGGTACCTCCCAGTAAGGCAGTTAAGTTATTGCTTACCTTCGGGTTTAGCGGTACCTCCCAGTAAGGCAGTTAAGTTATTAGCAGGTTGGTTATGATCTTTGCTATGCATGACCGTTCCTAAGTTAGATCGTGGTGTATTCGTTGTTAATGGTACTTCCTTCTGGATTTCATGTTTATGTTTTCGTCTGTAATTGGATATTAACATTATTATATAATAACAACAAATGGTTAGCTTGTTAATTTCCACTCAGTAGGAGAATTTGCTAGCTTATTTCACCTATTTTTAAAATTGGCTAACTAAATCTATAATAACAAAAAGAATGTTTACAAAACAATCTTATATAGTATATATAGTATTATATAAGTTTAACATCAATCCAGTGTTTGAATAACACAAACATGATAATAAAACATATGGTAGCAGGGTTCTATTTAAAACATCCAAAGGCTTAAGAAGTATTGCTAAAACTATCAAGTTTAAGCAAATTTTAAACACTTGCGTCAGTTTCATTTTGACAAACTTTGACCTTTGATATAATTATGTTCTTCAATCTCGCTAAAGCACTAGGACAACAAGTAGATTTGAATTGCATTATATAATGCACCATAGTTTAAGTAATGTCAAGTAATGTCAAGTTTATCAAAATTTAAAGTACAACAAATGCATTTAACTTTAACACTTACCTCACTAATAAAATAATTGCACATGTAAACATAAATAAACAAAGTGCTCCAACGGCTCCAAGAATTAGCCACAGCATACTAAAAGAACCCTGGACACTTCTGGACACACATTCCTGGCCTTCCCAACCGTTCCTACACCCAAGAACACATGTTCCATTACGTAAACAGTGTTTGCTTCGGCAATTAATACTGCATGTTGTGTTACAAGTTTCTCCATATGTTCCGCTTATGCATTCGTGACAAAAACCGGAATTCTGATAACAACTTCTATTGACGCAATAATCTCCACAGAAATTATCGCAAACATTACCATATTTTCCCAAAATACACGAATCACACTTTCCGGATATTCGATCACAGCTGGTGTTAAGACACATTGTGGAACAAGTTTCATTACAAAAATCTCCATATCTACCTACTACGCATGCCCGGCACCTTCCTGTTGTTTTTTCACATACATTGTCATGACAGTGCGCAGAACAAAGAAGTTCGCAGTTGGCACCAAATCTACCAGTTTCGCATTTAGAACACATTCCATCTATTCTATTACACGTTTGGCAATGCTTAGCACATTTAATATCACAGTTATTGCCGTATAATCCATTTATACAATTATAACATCGACCCGTCTCATCATTACACCCGGTGTCGGCACACTGACCCCTACACTGACACTGTGCTCCAGTCCACCCACTTTTACAATTAAGACAAGCCCCATTTCGCCTTCTGCACCTCAACTCTTGACAGTTAGATGGACAACTTCTGGTACAGTTGAATCCAAACCATCCTATCTTACAATGTTCACAAATTCCGGTTTTACCATCACATATAGATCTATCACAGTTGTCATGACAGCTCTTAGAACATGTATTACCATACCATCCCAATTTACACATTTCGCAAAACCCTGTTTCGCGGGCACAAGTGGAGCCATTGCAATTTTCATGACACCTCTGAGTACACGACGTTCCAAACCAACCATTAGCACAATCATTGCATATTCCCAAACTGTTACAGTTGTCCTTTTGTTTGCAGTGCCCAGAACACCTACACGTGCTACCATGCCAACCACTCTTACATACGTAACACGTACCGTTTTCTTTTTTACATCCATTTGAATCGCAGTTCTTTGGACATTCAGTTATACATTGATTCCCATACCAACCGGGTTTACAAATATAGCAATGACCTTGAGAGTTACACCCACTTGCACCACAGTGACCAGTGCATTCACATTTGTTTCCGTACCAACCTGGCACACAACTCTTGCACACCCCTCCATCCCTGCTACACCCTGTATCATCGCAATTTTTCGGGCATTTCTCCAAACACGTCTCTCCATGATATCCATTCGAACAGTTAAAGCATTTACCAGTTCCAATGTCGCATCCATTTGAACAATATCCTATACATTTACACTGAAGTCCATACCAGCCTGATTCGCACTTAGAGCAATGTCCACTCATTTGATTACAGGTGTTTTCTTGACAATTTGTAGGACAGCGTAGTTTACATTCATCACCGTACCATCCTTGTTGACAGCCGTTACAAGTACCCAACATCCTCTTACAAGACGCCATACACGTGTCTGAACATTGTCTTGTACAGTTGTTACCAGACCAGCCTGTTTTACATACACGGCATCTGTAATATAAAACAATAGCTATGTTACTGTAAGAAACAGAAACCTGACTCTACCATTACTAATCTTCAAATATCAGATGGTGTATTACTGACTCTGCTAGTATAAGTTAAGAGATCAGAGATTACTTTCCGGTCAGGATCTTTCGATTAAAAGAGACTCAATATATGTGCACGTACCTGACATCTTTGTCAAGATTTACAAAGCATATTTTGATAGTGCTGAGTCCTGGTATCTTTTATATAGACTTACCTTCCATTTGTATCACATCCTGTTTCATCGCACCATCCACTACACCGGCATTGTTCACCAAACCAACCCTTTCTGCAATTAAGGCAATGTCCATTTTCCTTAAGACAGCCTTGGCTATCACAATGGGAGGACACTGACTATTGCAATCTGACCCGTGCCATCCAGTAACACAAGCCAAACAGAGTCCAGTTACTTTATCGCAGCCTTGACCATCACAGTTTCCATGACAACGCTGATTGCATCTATTTCCAAACCAACCTGTTTTACAAGTTTTACAATAGCCATTTGTGCGGTCACACATCGTTTCAAGGCAATTATCGGGACATTTTTGTTCACAATTATTACCATACCATCCACTTTCACAAGCAGCACAAACTCCGTCAAATCGTCTGCATTGCATACCTAAACAATTAACTGGACATTTATCTACGCACTTAGGTCCAAACCAACCATTATCGCATGCAGTGCAATTTCCGGTAGTGGTATCACATCCAAATGTTGTACAATGTCCAGAACATTCGCATTTACTACCATACCAACCCGGTAGGCATCCTCTACAGAAACCATCAAAACGATTGCAGCCAGAGGCGTTACAGTTTTTTGGACATAGAGTTACACATGTTTCTAAATACCATCCTTTTTCACATTCAAAACAAATACCATTGATGTCACAGGTTTCGCCTGCACAATGTCCTTTGCAGTCACATACTTCACCGAACCATCCTGTTTCACAACTGTCACATTTACCGTCATGTCTTCTACATTCACCTCCGCTACAATGTAATGGACATTGTTTGTTGCATGGTCCCCATGTACTCCTGCCCGACACCTGTGACATATCCCAGTCACAATATCACAGCCTTCCGATGAACAGTTACCTAAGCATTGACACTTGTTCCCAGTCCATCCTTCGTTACAAGTGACAAAACCCCGAGTTTTCAGACATCCACTGATATCACAATGGACTGGACAAACGTTTGTACACGTGTCGCCATAGAAACCCAGTTTACACCGATTACAAACACCGTCGTTCTGGCGACAACCGCTAATGTCACAATTTGCAGAACATTTCATAGAGCAATCGCCCCCATAAAAACCGTCAGCACACTTATTACATATCCCAGTGTCCCTCATACATCCTGAATCTCCGCATGATGCTTTACATCGGAGAAGACAATTAGCACCGTGCCATCCAAGTTCGCATTCATTACAGCGACCGTTAGCATCACACCCTAGATGCCCCTCCGACAAATCACAATGACCTTTGCAATTACATCGAGACCCGTACCATCCATCTAAACAGCTAAAGCAGTTCCCCGAATCTCGTTTGCACATTCCCGACTGGCAATTGGCAGGACAGGTAGAGTCGCACTCGTCACCATAGTAACCATCAGAACAATTTATACAACGTCTTGTAATTTTGTCACACCCTTTCGCGTCACAATTTAGTCCGTTTTGTGTACATTCGCAATTGTTACCATACCACCCTGTATCACAGCCAAAACTACACTTTTTAGTATTATTGCACTCGCATTTGCGTATATCTTTCTGGAAGTAACTGTCAAAAGTAATTTTACAATGTTCACCACATTTGTCATCACATCTTAGGCCACACCAACCTGGTTCACATCCAGCTCTACATTCACCAGTTTCAATATTGCACCGTTTGATTATTCCTTCGGCGACTAATTCGTTTTTACAGCCCTCGCTACATCTGTCTAGGCAGTTATCTCCGTAATATCCTCTAAGGCATCCATACAAGCATTTCCCAGAATTCCGTTGACATGACTTGTCAACAATTCCGGTTCCTGGGTCCAGTCCAGTAGCACAAGCAGAACTACATCGCATATTACAAGTATCCCCATACCATTGGCCCTTACACCCTAGTAAACAAACTCCAGTGGATCTATTGCAGAGGTTACCATAGTGACTGCCGTCTAGTGTACCCAGTAAACAATTTTTATCGCATAACCGATCACATCCTGAGCCGAACCAGCCGACAGCGCATTCCAAACACCTCCCTGATGTATCTCGTCCCGTCTTACTGCAAAATCCGGAAAATCCTACAAATAGAAAGGACAATTTATTTAAAACATCATGTCTGTAAATTATATGAAATAAAACATAACAATAAAATATGCATTAAAACCTAGTGCATTTTGTGTTTTGAGGTAAGGCGCGCCTTTACGTTGCGTAAAACAATAACACACCCGGACTTTATGTAAAGGGATTGCACAAGGTGAGTCACAGCTTGTTGTTCACATTAATTATTCTTCGAAATATCAACTTCAATCAAACTTTCGAGTTCTTCACTAACGTCGGTCTTTACTCATATAGTATTATAAGTAATAAGAAGAGTTTTATCCCAAGGAACTTATTTGTTCTCAAGAAATACCATATGTGGTTACGAGAGGCTCTTTTTGAATTACATGTACATGTAGTAGGGATTTTTTTAGTTTGTTTGTTAAATTACAAAAAGTGTCTGTAGTCCACTACATGCATTGTAGCAACTCCTAATGAAGTCAAACGGCTAATGAAGTCCAAAAATTGAGACTCAAGACGAGAGGTCGAATACAGTAGTTCAATTCTCAAAATTGTATTTTGTAATAACAAAAAGATTTCTCGTTTTGGGTATCAATCTTTGGACTTCATTAGGCGTCGAAATTGTCAACGCCTAAAGAAGTCAGGACTTCAACTTTGACGCCTAATTAGGTCTGTGCTTCATTGGGAGTTGTTACAATGCATAATGACAAGAAATTACACAAATCCGTACATTTGCGAGTTTCTACAGGTCATTCGCCACCTGTCCGTGCCTTTTTGCACTCGAGTTTTCATCTTGTTTTAGCTCTGAAATTGTTCTCCGTTTATTGTTACTATAACAGCCGGTCGTAAAAAACTCACATACCACGTGTACTCATCAAACGTCAAACTTCTCCAATTAGTAAACTCAGAAATTGACTCTTGATGGTTTATAAATATTTTGACTTGAAATCAGTATTGGAAAATCAATCGAGAAAACATCTGAGTTCACCAATTAACAGTACGGAAACCTATATGTGTCAGAAACATTAATTACTAACACGAAAGCCTTAAGTGACAATATAAATCGTCTTAACTTTGAGTGTCCAACACTTTGCGAATCGCTTTTCACATCTGGTTATCAAAAAGTATGGACAACCATAGACGTCATCAATGAATGCATGACGTATATACCCTCAAGCTAAACAAAAGCATAAGTCAAAGACCATTCTTATTACTAAAACAAATTCTAGTCCGTCTTAAGGGTTCAAATCATCCTCTTTGACAAGGATTCACCAATGAATTCTAGAATCTGACTATTTATCCAAATTTTTAGTATTCGGTTAGGATTAAACAACAATGTACGTTAAGATGACAAGTGTAAGGTTTCACTATCTACAGACTAACGTGATGAATTCGCAGTCTAGTGGCTTATGTATATGAAATGTAAATTGAAGATATCCTAATGACCGGTTATAGATAAGTGTATACTAACCAATCCGATGTACGTCTCTATTAAAAGCTGGAATGGTAAACCAACCTTTAAGATTACACAATTGATTGTATGTTAAAGCATTTCCATTTCGACACTATTACAAAATGCAATGAAGTCATAAACTGCAAAATCAAAATCCTAAAAAAAGAAATTTAATCACCATTTGTTTTGACACTGGTTGGCTTCCTTATTACAAAAAAACCCAATCGATATTAATTTCAACAACTGTGTCGTGTAATCAAATTGGTTCCAACTTTAGATATTGCCGCTAACCAAAACAAAAAAGAAAATTAATTCATTTATCACCGTAAAGTACATAAATATAAGGTATTTTTATATCTGGATTAATTATCCAAAGAAAACGGTATTGGAAGGGTCTACATCATGTGTTCTGGGTTTCCTTTGTTTTAATATTAAGAGACAGTTTTAAATATAAAATCACACCATAGCCTCTGGATTTTGTCTTCAGAAACAGGTATGACAGAGATTGGCATGAATTGCGTTAACTCTAGATGTAATGAATTCTGAAAGAATGCTTTGCTTCCAAAAATCACTTAGTTTTTGCGATGACTTTCCATATAGGGCACTTATACAACGAGTAAGTTTCGAAAGACGCATTGTATTGTTCGGCAACAATGGAAAGACTAAATATTTGGTACCAATAAAATGATATTGGTTTCATTTAATGTATTAATTTCATTAAAGTGTATTTGTTTCACAATAAATACGCTATGGTAGAGCTTCTTCTCGCTGCGGGAACTTTAAACAACGAAACAATCTGCTTACAAATACATTGATGACGCAGGGATACTGTTAGCATAGACTTATCGAGTCCCTCAAAAAGTTTTATGGCCGTCATCATAATATTTTTATAAGTATGGTGTTTCTGTGTCCATAATAACTCTAGATATATTTGAAGATCCCATAGTTCCATGTTCCTTACGTTCTCAATTTTAATTACACATGTGGCGGGTGTAGCTAGCTACAAAGAACGTGTTTAGTCTTCCGGAGCACCCGGTCTCACTTCCCCGGTGGAAGTTCGCGTGTTTAACCGAATTCGCCAGCTTCAATTTTCTAATTTGCTTTTGGGATTTTGGTTCAGACATGGATTGGGGTGTTGATTTTTTTATTTAACACACACTGCCAAAAGACGATATACTTAGCATCAATTACATGAGAAATGTTTCAAAAGACAATATTGGAAAACGCAGTATTTGGCACCAATAAACTGGAAAGAATATCAAAATGATAGATCGGGCAAAATATTTCACAAGGTATTTATAATGTCATTAAGATTTCTGAAAGATTTTTTAGCAAAATTACTATCTTAAACTTCGATTCAACTCACGGACGTATCCATGCTGATCTTTTTCTTCTTTTTGACAAGCACGCAGTGAAGGTGTTTACTATTTGATACAAAAACTAAGTTTTTCATATTATATTTGTAAGTTATAACATTCCGAAAAGCTAAAAACATTTTATTTACATAATTTTTAAATAAAAAAATATATAAGTGTCTCCTATAAATTCAGTGCATGACGAAAACTTGTAAAAAGATCTCTTTTCATGTGTAAGAATATTCACTGCACGTAAATACCTATCTTCAATACACCTTTGTCGTATAGTCTTCATTTATTAATTGGGAAAAATCAATTAAATGTCAAATAATTACCACATCAAAGGAGAACTCTACTTAACACCGGCATGCATGGTAATTAAAGTTGTCAATAAAGGTAGTAATAATTTAACTTGACGGGGTCTACAAGAGCCCGATGGGACATAAGATACACAGTGGTGGAACGTTTTAAAATTATGTACATTAACTAAACTTCAAATCAAGATATGGGACGACTTGTGAGATACTGGTGAGACGTTTGGTGCCCTAAAACATGTACAGTGAAATATATCAATGAAATGTCACATTGGGATATTGCTTTGATAACTTTGATTCGATGTTATCGCCCAAGAGCTCCATATATGGGCCTTAACGCTCACCTGATACGTCCCATAACACCGATAGAAGTTTAAACGATCATTACATTTAGTACAGGAACTGTCATTTTTTCCGTTTTTGGCCCATTCTCCAGAAGGACATAGCGTCTTCATTTGTGAAAGTCTGAAATCCCTTACCCAGACACCAGTTCCATCAATTTGAGAGGATGCTTAAAATGTTATCATGTTGCCGCATAGGGCATGGCGGAAGCACACGACAAACGACGGAATCATTTGAGCCTTATCTTACCTCTCACTAGTTTCTGTGAATTTCATTTGACGATGTTGGTCACGTGGTGACCTAATATAATCCATATGTGGTCAGGACTGTTCATGTCTAGTCAGTATGAGAGTAATTTCCCCTGATCAATGTCAATGGCGCCCGCCTCTGAGAGATACTTGTGCCTCTGGGTCGCTCGTCGAAACAAAGTTTCAAATAATGGTGTACTAATATTTTAAAACGGATATAAAGCTTATTCAACTTGGTTTTACTCCTAAAAGCAACGCAATTTAACGGTTTTTTTAAAGATAATTTAGTAATGGACAGTTATCGGTGATATACTAGCCTCTATACGACTTTTGTAAGTTTCGTTTTCCAAATGCCGTCTAAGTTAATGTCAAATTTCAACAGGGAACGTCGATCTCGCGTATGGCAGTCAGGGATCGAACCAGCAGTGAAGGAACGAACTGTGGTTTAATTAAAGGCTGGTACGTGTAGAGAACACGCAAATATAACAATAACACGTCCCCGCACTAAGCTTACGTAAGAGGAAAATAGATTTTATTACATTTAAACTTCCGAATGAGTGGTCTTTAACAAAGCCAGGTGTGCAATAAGTGGTCGTGGCTAGACAGACACAGTGAAATAAATACCTTTGTGTCATTTATTTAATCCACAGACACCCACAAGTACCGCATAAATGAGATAAGAACATTTCGGTAGGACCCAGATAATTTAATGTGCAATTAAATATGTGGACTACGCGTTTACGTATGTACCTGTAGTAGGTAATAGGATAGGCTTATATAGATGGATAGGTGTATATATGTGTATTGAAGATATACATTATATATATATATTATTGCGATATCCGTGTCCTTTGGCAATCCCCTCTAGTTTTACTCATACATTATGTATCGGATGTCCCTCATTTGAATACATTTTTTCATGGCTCGTAGATTTTATTTCAAAATAAATGTAAAGCTAAGTTTTAGAAAAAACAAGACGGTATTTTAAGTACAAACGTGACGGGGGGTCTTTAAAATAAAATATGAACATTTTAAATCGCGACTTAAAATACAAAATGCATTAAGAGCAGAATGTATGATTCTGAAACCACAAGACAGACTCCAATAGTTAATAAATTTGCAATTACCAAGATATTCGCGGTCGTTGTGGATAGACTATTTTGATAACTGCAAAAACAGGTTCTGTTTAGTTCGACTGGAATATCATAAAACGGTTGCCGGAAACATTTAATATGTTGTAAGATATTATAAAATAACATTAATATTTACATGCTGTATTTTGATACTGTCGATTCTAGCCAGGGTGTTATCAGAATGAGACAAGTCAGTCTCCCTTTCAAATTGTATACGGCTAAAATGAATTGATATACATGTAGTTGTGATATGATCAAATTATTCAGTTTTTGTAATGACGGTAACTTTATACAGTTTTTATTTAAACTTGTATCACGCCCCCGTGCATTCTAGCTTCACAATCAGCTTGGCAAAATTGAAAACAATCAACGATAGAAATATTGTATATCTAACAACCAGGATATGTTGGTTACGGACTAAAATGCCACAGGGAATTAAGAATGAAAGATGTTAACCAGTTTTCTAGGAAGGAGAGAGGAGTGGAGTGATCGAGTAACGCCCAAGTCAAAGAGTGTTTCTGTCTACTCTCCACTCATACATAATACAGAGAAAACAAAATGCATTGCGCCAGGTAAGCTATAGGTAAGCAAAACGTGGCATTTATTATGATAATAATAATGATATACATGTAATAACATACAGATAAAGAGTACACAACTTCACAATTTTTATCAACCAAAATTACCCTAATGGACTTAGGACCGCCCAGGCAAAAACCATAGATAAAACCCAATTAGGTTAAAAACTATGGAAAACCTGTGTCCGATGGCAGGTGTCAAAAGCCCTAAAAATGGTCGGACCTCATTTTTAATAAATATATGCATCAATAAATAAAAAATAAAATAAATAAATGAAAATTCGGTATGATGTAGACAGGACGAATACCTGGCGTAGAATGACAATAACATTCACGAGAGCTAATACTACCCGCGTTTATTCACCCGTGAAATCATGCTATATATACACGTGTCTATTAAGACAACATTTTCCCGCTATACTTCGAAACGCGGGAAAATAAAATTAACAACGAAGCAGACTGCTCCCATATGGTGGAGAAACCCGGAAGAAAACCCGCAACCTTCGGCAACTTTCTCACACTAGGATTCGTTCCAGTGGGTTTCGAACTCAGGCACCGGGATCCGCGAACCACTCAGCAACTAAGACCAACTTCCTTGTAAGGAGTTACCTGGTATAGGAGCGTAAAGACAAATTGTTTTTCATAATGTCACCACGTACGACTGCTGAAAACAACAATCCCCTTTGTTTCAAATTAAGTCAGTCTTCTTCAATATTATATCCCGAAGGTAAATTACCGAGCCGGAGATAAAAGCCAACTATCAATCTTACCATCTTTTATCAACAATAAGTTGTGTGTGATAGTTTTATGTAAATACTAAATGTAAAATATAAATAAAGCTGGATTAAAATATCTTTATGAAAGATCAATAAAGAACAAAGATATCAAAATCTAAAACATAAACCGTACCTAAATATATCGAAAAACCATAAGCCGGATTGGTTAAAGTTGCAAAATTTTACCCAAGTATTGGAATTGGTATTACTTGTTAAAAGCTATTGTCATCATCGATATTTGGTTCGATCCCGGTGAGCAGTGATGCGTCAACAACTTCACTATTCATCAATGGTTGTCAATAATAAAATTATTCTTAATAAAAAGTCGATATAAGCTCAAATGAATTTGTCAAGTTATGCTTTATATGTATATAATCCAACACAAATGTATAAACAAAATCGATGATACAAAAGTGAAATGACATTACTCATTAACAATAGTAGAGAATGGAAATGAGCAAAACAGTGAAACATGATTATTCGATTCATATCTAAGTGGTTCCGAGAGTCGAGGCGTACCCGGTTTTTGTGGGGCTAGTAGATTTTTTTAACGATTTTTATTTTCATTTTCAATATTTTTATATACTTTTTGAAACAAATGTATACTTTTTTAAACAAATGTATACTTTATGTAACAAATGTATACTTTATGTCAAATGTATACTTTATGTAACAAATGTATACTCTTTTGTAACAAATGTATACTCTTTTGTAACAAATGTATACTTTATGTAACAAATGTATACTCTTTTGTAACAAATGTATACTCTTTTGTAACAAATATATTTTACATAACTAATAACAAAATTACGTAATTACAAATGTAGGAGAGCATTGGTAATAGAAATTTGACACAACGGGTTAAGTGTACTTGAGATGGATATGAAAAGAACACAAATTGTCCATTAACAGATTAATGATTAATTAATGCACTTCTATGTCGGCAAAAGGTTAAACTGTAATCAAAACCCTTCGGATGTTGCACATTGATCTTACATCCACTTTTATCTATAACATGTGTTTTTTTCTTTATTTGTAAATTTGTATGGTGTTTGTTATGTTAAATATTTTATATTGCCTTAACCAATTATGTAAATTGTGTTTGAGCAATAAATTATTATTATTATTATTATATCCATATCAAATTTCAATTGAACCATTTGGACATTTTTGTCAATTTATACTGTTCGATTCAAAATTATAAATAAATAAATAAAACTACTACCAGGTGCGTCAGTTTAACTGATGCATTATAATACAGGTAGTCGAGTAACTCTACTTTCATTTTGGATCATAACAATTACTTAAAAGTTGAACACATTACAAAATTACTCCCAAGACTGGGAATCGATTTTAGTAACAATAATTAGTAAATGAATAGGAATATATCGACAAAATAACAAAATTAGCATGCTTACCTAAAGTCTCTCTGGAAACAATACCAATAGTTATCCATGTCACAATAATAACAAAGGAATACCTAAATCCGACACCGGCCATCGATAGATGAATGAAAAACTTGTCCTCAACCAACCTCCACAATTAAACCATGTTAAAATTATGTCAAAGTTTGGTCGAGTTATCTCCATCTATACATATATAATATTTATATTTTCTCATTGAAGATATCGACACAGGAAATAAGTGCGAGTCGACTATTATCGTACAAAGAAGTGATGTCACCCGTCCTCCACACACAAACACATGTACACAAATCACCTACACTCAGTGTGACTGACTGCCAAGTCCAATATCTCCGCGAGTCAAAAATGTGTAGCGTGCTGAATGGACGGAATTATGTTTTCTCTAATTCTCTCTCTCAGTTGTCGGACTGGAGTATTATAACATAGTTATAAGTGGGCCATTAAAAGAACTGAGAATTATCCCATGTGGATCGATTGAGTGACTAACTACTATACAACGGACGAGTTCATAAACTTTACTTGTGCTTCTGTCGTATCTCCTCTCTATTACCTTGTTTACCTTTAATCACAAAACCTATAATTGAGCCTCAGATTCTATCAAGCGGATCGGAAATGATGTGACCCATCTAATCAAAATACGGAATAATAAAACGGTATAAACATGTACTTTATTGGATTTTAATTAATTAAATTACACAGGCGGAAATGTAAACCTGGCATTTGTATACTGTCGTATCATCTTTTTTAAAGTGTACCAAATAATTTATATGCAGTACCTTTGAACTTATAGACGACTTTAATTGCATTTATTTCCGGTTGGCCTCAAATTTTGTCAGACTATCGGTATTGCTTGGTTACGGATGAAAGAGTTATATTAAACCCAGGACAGATCTCTAAATATTTGAATAAGAGATAAGAGTTGTGTAAAATTTATATACGAGACATTGAATAGTTCGCCTAAATCACCGGAGTTGTGTAAATAAATCACGCGTGCATTTATAAAGGAGAAAAATATAGCTAGACTTGATAACAAAACAAGCCTTTATACCTTATATGGAATCTGATAATTATAAATTAGTAGCCGCTGCAGGTTGCTGAGTTCACGAACATTTGATCGTGGAGATTAAAAAAAAATTTTTTAGCCTTTATAAGACTGTATAATGCATACACCTATCCTTGTAACACGAATGTTATAAATCCAAACTTGACTTTACAAAGAGAATTTTCCTGCTTATCCACACGGAACATATATGCCACAAACTAACCAAATGCGTCCATGTAAAATGCTTCTGTCGGTTGGACCTTGAACCTGACATGGATAATTTTGGTAATGTTGCTCCAGACTACGTGTACAGAACAAGTATATGACTCTTCTCGTCTGTTCATTACGTTAAAGCCAGCGAATAAAAACTATTCGATTGTAACCTTTGCCAAGATTGCTCGCAAACTTTCTTTGATTTTTCTCAGTGCACTTTACACCACTACCCATAATTCTTAATTAAAGAAAGTCAAAACAAATAATTCATTTGTCTTTTTTTTTTTTTTTTTTTTTTTTTTTTTTTTTTTTTTTTTTTTACAAAAATGGTAAGCCAATTTATAAATATTTAGTGTTGAACAGTGAGTCTGGTTATTTAAACACCGTACAGACTGCGTACAAAGATACTCCGAAGATTGTTAGAGTTTTTGATAGACAACGAACATGTATTTGTTGTGTTTGGCAGTATAATTTCCCAACAAACAATTGGTATACCAAATGGCACAAACTGTGTACCATTGCTTGCTTATTTGCTTCTTTACTCATATGAAGCAGAATTTATACAGAGCTGAGGAGACTGCAGACAATTGCAAATCATTCAACTTTACATGCAGATATATAGATGATATAATTTGTCTCAATAATCCTAAATTTGGAGAATTTATGAATGTCATATATCCCAGTGAGTCTGAAATAAAAAGATGGAACCGATTCTTCAAGTTCTGCTCCATATTTGGACATATACCTCAATTATGACACACGCAAAAGGCTTTATGACAAACGCGATGTCTTCTACTTTTTTGGTGTCAAATGTTCTTTTATTGTATCCAGCAATATACCCAATTTCTTCTGCGTATGGGTATTTGTTTCTCAGTTAATACGCTATGGGAGAACATGTTCCCACCAGTGGAACTTTATACAATGAAGCAATCTGCTTACAAAAATTGTTGAAGTATGGATATTGCAATTATTTGCTTACAAAGGCCCTAAAAAGTGTCGTTGATAAGTATGATGTCTTTCTCCAAAGTTATCATGAATATAGTAGTATTTGATATCCCATAGTTCCATCATCGCGGCTTCGTTCATTCTCATTTTCGATTTTACATGTGGTGGGTGTAGCTAGCTAAACAGAAGGTGCTTATCCTTCCGGAGCACCTGGTCTCACTTCTGTTGTGGAAACTCACGTGTTTAACTTGTTAGTTTTCAGTTTTTACTTCGCTTTTGGGATTGTGACTTGGACACTGACCGGTATGTTTGTATTGGATTTGATTTCACAATGTGATACGCTGAAACTTTCCTTTTCGGAACATGTTCCAGAGAAAAGAGGCAACGCATGCTAATTTCTTTGACGATAAAAGTATGTCGATTCAACGTCTATTTCGCGAGGTAAAATTTTACCAAATTCTTGGTTCTTGGACGATAAAGGAAAAAAGACAATTAATGTTTATTGGAAAGATCAAATCACACACTGAAATTATTTTTATTGATAATGAAAGAAAGTGTTTATCTTTCACGAACCTCATTGTACTGTATCGTGTTGATTACTTTTGTGATGCAGATTCTAATGTAGACGAGACAGAAAGTATGTTATGTAAAGAATAATTGTAATTACACTTGCACGGAAATAAAAGATTAAAAACTAAATGGTCTAAAAAACTGAAACAGACAACTACATGTAATAGACCACTTAACTAAACACGTTTATGGTTTTATTGGAGGTGTTAATCTATTCAATCAATGTTGGATTATTAAAGAAACATGACTGAATTACAATGTTCTCTCAACTACAATGTTTAAGACACAGACAGCATAATATGATAGAATTTATTATAATGTTGTTTCTGTGTCCAATTTTCCTGGATATATTTAACATTTTATTGTTTTATGCTCCCTTCAATCTCTATAGTTAAACGGGAGTTGTTTCTACTTTATGGGCAACCGCCTTACTTCTCCGATGGAAGTTCACGTGTTTAAACTAATATGCTAGTTTTCAATATTTTTACTTCGGTTTTGGGATTGTGTTTTGAACATGGGCCAATAGGTTTGTGTTTGATTGTACTGCATTTGCTAGTTGTAATGAAAGTCAGTATAGTATTGGCCAGAAGGTGGTTTGTCATTTACTTATAAATCACATGATTTAGTGAACAACTATATTTTTCTATAAATTTCAATACATTATGGTTAGAACCATATTATGAAGAGATATCAATGAGAAAACGTTAACGCGCCAATATGTAATGGAATTTATCACCAAGATTATCAAAACAGCAAACACCTAGACACAAGTCTAGCAATTAAGATAAACAGAAATGTAAACAAACATTAAACATTATCACAACCCAACAACTACAGACAATATAGAAATTATGCAAGCAATAGGATATTAACACATGCATAATATAATGTGTTAAATGGGGACTCTAGACATGTGGGTAGTTAATTACTAGTAGTAAAAATAGAGTGTGAAAATTAAACGCGAATTCCAAATGTGAAAATGTATTTCTTTAAAATTAGTCATGAGCAATTACTAGTAGTAAAAGACTCTAAAATATTTTATGGAAGACTTGAAAATCGCATCTGATAACATAAATGAAATACATGTAGCTTATTATATCTCAAATTTGATTGGAGATATTCATCAAGTCGGCCACTGTGGTGCAATCTTCTATGCATTATAGATGCACCATCATATATCTATGAACCCAATGCCAGTTATGAGATTAGGTTGAATGATGATAAAGGGATAATACTGGTTTGTATCACACCATCAATATGCTTCATAATGTGTTAAACATCAGACGGGGTTTGTATCATTAAGTTAATTTTAACAAAATGTAATTTTAATTACGCGATGTGTCTGAGATCCTATAATGATACACTAAGTCTGACCCTGTACGTTATATCGAGTTTTCTCTTCAAGTCTGATGGCTTCAGAAGATAAGATGCTTCTTCACGCAATTATTACTCCCTCTGTATTAAATCTATTGTCAGCTTCGTGTTATCAAATTCTATAAAGTCACGCAAGGACATCACAAACATCCTTAATAGAGCTATTGAATGACAGTCTCTGTATGCTTACTAAATGAATTAGTCCATCTTTGGTCTTCCATTGTCACCAGAATTTAGTTTACTACACTGATGTGTCTTATAAGTATTGTCTATTACTTCATTCAGTAACTATATATTGGGCAGATTTTTAAGCGTTTATTCCTGTAATTCGGAGAACTTTACCAAGTCTTATTAAGTCAT
Organism: Anadara kagoshimensis; assembly: GCA_021292105.1. NCBI lineage: Eukaryota > Metazoa > Mollusca > Bivalvia > Arcoida > Arcidae > Anadara > Anadara kagoshimensis. The sequence continues at coordinate 4,022,801 of CM037860.1, read as the reverse complement.
ATTGATTTTGATGTCAGTGAACAATTACTTTTTATTAAATAACACTTGGATCCTTTTTCTTTTGAGGAGAAATTTTGTAAAGAGATTAGAGCAGCTACAAATAAAAACACTATATACCGTTTGTAGATATCACAACGACCTAAAACACTCCAAGAATAAATGTTTTGATAGCTAAATTTAATTCCTAATGAATTGTAGTGGTATTTATTTTTGAATTTCAACGAAATACGAAAATTATAACCGTTTACTTAAAAAGTGCTTTATTATTTGACTAAGTGGTACTATGGCGTGAAATTTGCTTCCTCAACAAGAAGTGAAAAAAGAACTCTGGAAACACCGTGTGCGCATGACCTGAAACATTTTCAATCGGCACTTCCCCTATTACATAACGTGTGGAAGTGCCACCAGAAACAGGCGCTGGACTCTTGGATTAGTTTTAAACAAGCTGAAAAGGTATTTAAAACAAATCTATACATACTTTTTAACATCCTGGGATGTTATGTTTATGGACCCAAGCTGTCTATTTCCTGTCTGAGGGGTCATCTTAATACAATGATCGCACAGGCGAAAATGTCCTCTTCCGGTGGATACAGAGATGAAATTGCCCGTTTATCAACATCTAAGGACACTGAAAAAAGCCATAGGTGTAAGTGGACTCTTTGAATGACTGATTGTCAATATGGACATCGTTGGGGTTAAAGTGTGTAAAGTCTGTTTTAATTCTATATGGGATAGTTTCCTAAATATATCTAGATTCTATATTTTTGTCTGAAACGTTTGGTGAGAAGCAGTATCAAATAGAAGAAGAGTTATTAAGCCGCATAGGCAATGCTGTTGTCGCTGTAATGTCCATACGAAAGAGGGGAATTTTTTTTAGAAAACTCCCAGCAACACAACATGGCATCTTACTGGTGCCTATAAAATTCTTTATATTTATTAGTTATGACGTTGAACACAATCAAATAAATGTTTAACAGACTTGTTTAAGTAACACTTGTTTTAGCATATAACCTCGTAGTCAATTATACTACAGGAACATAAACATTATTTATGAGGAATTCATTTCCAATTCTATACAGGAAAATAACTTTCTCTTTTGAATTTATCCCTTGGGACAATAAATTATCTAATTTATTTTCTTTTTGGCAACACTTGCAATTAAATAATCCTAATAGATTCGTGATTGGCTTAAGCCTTGTTTCCCTACAGACCACACAGAAGATTACTTACGTGTTTTCCCATACTTAAAGGTGACTCAAATCAGGAATTGAATGCTGATTACTTTCCTATCAACTCGGTATCCTAAAGATAGTCCAAGGGACTTATTATAGGACTATTACAGGATATATCAAAAACAAACATACTAATCCATTTCCGAATCACAATCCAGAAGCAAAGTAAAAACTTTGGAACTGACAAGTTAGGTTAGACACGTGAACTTCAACTAGGGAAGTGAGGCCGGGTGCTCCGGAAGGGTAAGCACCTCCTGTTTAGCTAGCTACACCCGCCGCGTGTATATAATGTTTTAATTCTCTTAACCTTACAATTGGGTACAACACTATAGAACATATTGAACGATTAGTTAATTGTATGACGATTTTATGTAACATTGACAATGTTTCATGATTTTTTTCTGACGATATACGATTTTCAACCTATTTCAATTTGTGCGAAAGTTGATAGATGTTTTATCTGGTATATTCGGGTTTATAGCGTATTGATCACACAACACAATTACCACAAAGCATTGGAACAACTAAACTACTCATAGACAATGTTATAGCTCATTTAACATGTTAACATCTCATACCGGAATCATCACATTGTACCGAACCACCAGAACTAAATCATTTTGTATTCAACCCTTAAATCTCTCTCCCTCTCAAAAAAATGTTTAATTTATTACAGAAAACATCGGTAAATTGAGACTGAAAACATCGTCTTTTAATGTTGTATGTTGTCAATTTAAGACATCGCTTGGTTACAAGCCATTTTTGTTGGAACTCTTTTTACAGTTTTACCAAAGGAAACGGTACAATACTGTATTCATTCGACACAGAATTGTGCACATGTAGTCTTCTGGAAAATGATTTCAGAATTTGCCGTTTTCCCCGACGGAGTGACACAGCAAGGGATTAATATTTAGTGTATGGTCACAACTTCCATGTCTGTATCTTTGTCCTACTTGTTTGTATGTGTTTGCGTGTTCTTGTTAAATATGGCTACGAATTACACTTCCTGTGGAAAGGCGAAATCACAGAAAAGTACACGTGCCGCAATACCCTTTCTATCTATGTGTTTAATGACGTCATTAGCTTTTGCGCTCCGAGTTTCGTAACAATAGACCCCCGTTGCTATGATACCTTGACGATGAAATAGATTGTCCGCGATATTTCGTAGTGACACATTTTAGCGCCACACATCTGTAGAGTTGGCACTTTCATTACAACTTGTTAATGTTTTGTTTGAACAAATGGGATGTAAATCTTCAAAGATTGCAATCAACAACAACCGTCCAAAGACTGGGGTATTAGCAATATCATGTCCAGGAATACCGGAGGACGAGTGGGAAGTTATACCACCGAGATTTATACGGAAACCAAAAGAGCCAGTGCCGCAATATGGATTAGCAAGATTCAGAACAACATTGGAAAAAGATAAACCGGTAAGAGTTCCTGATGGACCACCGGTGGAAGTGATGATTGCATACAGGGTACCTAAACGGAAAACAAGAATTACAATAGATCCGTTTGATGATGGTACTGACTACGAAGTCAACACGATGGTGTTCCATGTTCCAGACAATAACAGGGATCTGAGAGAAATGTTACAGTATATGGCAAGATTTAGGTAAAATGTGAAAAGGGTCACCGGTTTTGTTAACGCGATAGTGTAAGGATGTTAGAAGGACTAACGATCATGCATGGAGGATGTACGATGTTTAGGCAGATTTACTCTAGTTTGCTACACGGCTAAATTTTTACGAAGTGTGTTCATGATGCAGCACGTTAACTTAATAAGAGATTGTTTATCTAAGATCATTGTAACATTTTCATACCGGTATTGTATCATTGTGATTTTACAATATAAGAGTTGTCTCGAATACGTTTTATTATTTCTTCAGTTTTGTATTATCGTTTATGTGGTTAACCCGCGTGACTTTTTGTTTTGGTATTGCACACACCCCAAACGAATGGAAACACGCTCTCATCGGGGATGTTTCCCTGTCGTTCGCTATTGATTCGAAACGCAGGGTTTTAAGATATTTGCTGAATAGCACCTCGGATTGAGCGGCCTATTTATCTATCAGTGTTGATAATTGTGTAATTAATTGATTCCATTTTAAGAGACGCCATCCAAACTTATTTTGTAGCGAAAAAACCTTAGAACATACACAGCAAAACTATGCAAAAGGAACAATGCACAAACACACACACACACACACACACACACACACACACACACACACACACACACACACGTGGCGCATTTTACCCCTTTTTGGTAATTTTGCCACATATCCTAATTGACATGGGTTTCTTATAATGAATCTCAGATACCGACAATGTAATATATGTTATCTTGCATAGGATAACTATTTTTGAGATAGTTGTATTTAATTCTGTGCCAATAACTGTTCAGGCCCCGGTTTCACAATCATTCCTTAGCTAAGATTTTCCTTAACTTAAATCTTGCAAAATTTCAAATCTTTATAATTTTGTTAATGTTCAAGATAATGAGGAATTAAATGTGTCATTTTTAAGATCACTTCTAGATTTAAACATTTGCATTTAGTTTTGACAAAAATATGCAACAGTAGTTTCAAAAAGAGATCGCAAAAATTTGCTAAATTTAAGTTAAGGAAAATCTTAGCTAAGGAATGATTGTGAAACCGGGGCCAGGTCACAGATTCATAGTTAAGATTTCCCTTACATAAATCTGGCAAATATTTTTGTTAATGTTTAAGAAATTCAGGAATTTGAAGATAAGTTTAATGAGAACATTTGTAACATTTTTGTCTAAAATGTTTATTTCCAAAAAGACTATCAAAATTACTCAATTTACTTAAGGAAATTCTTAGTTAAGAATTTATTGTGAAACTGGGGCCTGGAATTAATGTAGCAATTTATTTTTTGAAAATATTTGATTTTAATTCCACATAGTAACTTATCCAACTCTAGATCTGCATAGTTTGTAAAACACCAAGCTGACCAACCAAATTTAATTATTTGTCCAAATCGGTACATTTTTATTGTGCAATGTTGCAATTTAGGTACTTTTTTATCGTTAAGTGTTGATTTTTCACAACTTCCATACAAAAAGTCCGAATTGTTAGTACTTTTAATTTAAAAAAAACCGTCAAAATGGGAAATATCCGTCTAATTTGATCTTTTCTTTTTATCCGTCCGTTTATCTGTTTTTATGGTACAAATTCGTCAAAAACGGACAAATCAGCCTGAAACACAGCCGGTTTCGATCCCATGTCTGCAACCCTTTTTGGTTTTTCCTCGTTCTCAGTTTATAGTTGAGAAAAGTGCTCAAAAACTTTAGACAACTTTGAGGTTGTTATAAGGTGTAGCATTATATAGGAATTGTCTGTGATTGATTGTATCAAACTTTAAGGTCAAGACACTCAGTATCCGAGACATCACTAGCTGTCATGTGCTGATTTTGAATGCATTATTTCAATACAAATTCAAAATCAGCACATGCCACAGCTATAAACAAATGAGTATACAATGCACGAAGGGGTTCAGAAATCATTTAAAAATTAAGAATTCAGTTCCACATGTACACACGGATCAAGTTATTGTATTATCCATATTGAATGATAAAATTTAAAGAGTGTGTATATGACATTGGTGTAATGGGAACATTGGATAGATTTCTCACTTCTTTTTTTCAATTTTAATTTATATAATCGTTCCTTTATTTTGATAGACATTGAAATTTCCCATTGTCTGTATAATGCGTGGGTGTGTGAAAATGTATAAGTATAGGTTTATTGCTAAATATTTGATTTTCTTTCCTAGAATGAGATTTTGAAAGTTCACTTTGTCCGCCGACTTAAAAACTTCCTGTAATTTACATCAATAAGGATGATGTTGCAAGAAAGTTTTATTGTAACCGTACCACTCAGTCCTGACACTTTATTAAAATTAACTGTCTCTTTACATTATCATTGATGAAGAACACTCACGAAGATTTAAAACTACCATTATATATTAAATTATAAGTTCCTTCCTTCCGTGATAATCTACTGGGATTTTTAACAACCAGTAGGTTACAGATATCAATATCTCTATCTATTTTTGAAACTTCTAACCAAAATTCAGTCCGTATGTTTGGTTCTATAGTTTCACCTCTACAAGTGAACACCTTAGACGTTTAGGATGGGTCCACTAGGGATCATCAAAATAGCACTTTTAAAAAAATTCTTAATAATAAAATTTTAATAGTAAAACTTAAGGGCTGTAATGGGCATCAACATTTACTCGTTTGCTAGTGTCTCTTGTTAAGCTGTTTGGTTTCATGTATGTCCTCTTTGATTAACATTTTAACAATTTCTCTGCATATGGTAGTGACATTGCCTAAGCATAGTAGTACAAAATGATATTTCGAAATTCCGAGCACAGTGAAAGCTTCACTTTGCTCAAGCACTTTACTTTCCGTCTATATGAAATATACTGTATAATGGTATGGGCTTACATTGAAGCTTAAAGCCAATGTGTTCCGAGGCACTGGGGGTAACCATACTTGGTAGTGACATTTAATCGTGAAATGTGATAAAATTTGTTTTATTTGGTGTTTTATGAATAAAACGAAAATATTTGCGAATGTTGAATAAGTAACTGTTTACTTATTCAATGTTGAACGCTGCAATGTTGAATAAGTAACGTACTTCAGATATGCCATATGGAAGGGAGTGTTGACTGTATATATCACTGAAAAAGTGGTTTCTGAATAACAGGTATCTTCAAGAATTGAACAGTTCAACAGGAAGTCTTCTTTTTTACTTTCATATTTAAATGAATGCATCACCCTTAAATTCTACCATAAGTAAACTGCGATCTGCTCGAAAAATGTGGACTTCAACGAGAACTCGATAAGAGCTGTAAGAATAGCACATGGTGGATTGTATTCGGTACATGACAAAATCAGTGGACTGTCCGGTTAAATAGTACATATTTAGCTTTTGAAAGATGATCTTGATAGTCGATTCAACATCTGTCCAATAATGATAAACTTTTACCAGGGGATTCTAGGTAGGATAATTGTAGATATACAGTAGTTTGTGTATGAAACCAACTGCTGGGGCCGCCCATCTTTAAGAAGACATTGCCCTCAAACCCAATATTCTACGCTTGATCACAGTTTCTATTGGTATCTAACAGTTCTCCGCGGTAAACAATGTAACGCATTTACAATATTATTCTTGGATTCGCTGGTTTTAGAGTGGTTCTGAAAGCTAAATACTTCTTTATAGTTGCTTTGAATAGCTAAGCTTAATGTTCCCGGAGACACAGTATAAAGACTACCGCCTGATTTGTGATTGGGCTGTACTCTGAAAACTTCGTATGCTAGAGTTTCTATCAGAGGTTAACAAAATATCATTTAACATTTACTGCAATGTACACATACTTCAACAATTTTTTTAAAATAACTGTTATTGCCTATTTCATTGCAATTTTGACCCAAATGCATACCAAAACAATTTTTGCAAACATTTTGCTACTAAAGCAATAACATAAGAATATTAACTTTTACATTGAATGAGCAATTTTCAAAGACTCAGATGTCAACAAACCTTCAGATATTCAACATGGCACACATTTCCTTAAATGTTTCCCTTTTTCTGTGTTGGGGGATTCTATGTACTTGCAGGGACATTTGGGCGACATATAGTTCTTGCTATAAGTACAAGTTCTTAGGTCGAAAAATTGTGAAGAATAATTCAATTCAACGAAGATTTTGTACAAACCCCAGCAGTTCTCACTTCGGCCTTGTCGAGCAAGATCTAAGAGCATACAGGAGTATATGTATGAGGGTATTTTTTATTACTGAAAAATGTTTTGTTTTTTTAAATCCATAACATTGCAATTATCTTGAAAAAGTGTAGATGTTGCATGTTTTCACATTAGGTCGCAATTATTTGTAAACTGTGTATTGTTTTTGTTCCTCCTTATATTTGGTTTGCGAGTTATCAAATTTAGACCAGTTAAACATACCTCTGGAAATGTGTTGGGTTATTTAACAGCCGTAAAGAGTTAGTGGAAAGTATTCGATAAAACAGATCTTAATACTGTGTAGAGTTTATATCATTTAACCATTATGTACAGACACGATCCAATATCGACCTAACCTATCAATATTGACAAAAGGCTGAAGACTTTACACTTTATATTGGTTTTAATCGTTATTATGCTGTATTATCTCCCTAATAAAACTCTCATATGTTTTATTGACCAAATCAGTGATAACGAGGGTTTTATCGCGAAAAAATAATATGGGACTGTAAAATGAACTTTTAATCATAACAGAACATGAAATGAACATCAAGAACTACCTGGTGGTGCCGGGCATTATATGTACATTGTTTCGTAGAAGAGGTGCTGTTTTAGGGGCCACTATAGTTATGAAGTTGCCATTGGGTGATTAGGGTCTTACAAAGCTCATTGTTATTTTGTGTCCTACAAAAACTCATTTAGGGGCTACTAGTTGTGATGTTATAAGGTGACCAGGATACTAAAACCTATTTAGTGGTCATCATTTGTGAAGTTATTTGGTGATTAGGATCCTACAAAAACATTTTAACCACACAACAGTTTATCATTATAGCTACTGGTCGTAGTTTCTGTGTTCTTCTCTTGTCTTGTTTTCTTACTTCGTCTGTAAAGTACACGACCTTATTTTTCGTCTATAAATCTGTTTCATCTTAATTTTCCCCCAAATACCTCTAAATATGAAGCTACCAATACACTAGTTATGTTTAAAACCAGAATGACAAACGCCTAAGTACCATGCACATTGAAGGCGTTCTGACTGTAAGTCCTTATAAACGCATGGTAACGAAAGATATAGTCTAAAAACCCTAATGTACATTAACAAAAATAATTTTATACAAAAATGTAGAAAATGAGTCACAAAAATGTCAGTTTTTTTTTACATACATGTACGTAATACAGCACTTGTCACCGTCAAACTTAATGTATTTCAATGTTAAATGATATGTAATTAAGTACCAGCGGGTAAAATCTGTGATAGGTTTTGTCACTCAACGCAGAAACAAGATACAAACCACAGTTTTAACAAAAATATTTTTAAAAAGGCATTGCCCCAAAGATAAAGTTTTAAAGCTGATAAAGTATACTAGTTTCCTAGTAAAGGCGTTTGACAATATTTCACCTTAACATAAACTTAAAAACAGAGTTTCATTTGCTATAACATGAATTAGAATGGCACAATTTATGTTTCTTTTTTAATAGTTGTTAATAATAATAATAATAATAATAATAATAATAATAATAATAATAATAATGATAATACATTATTGTAAAAATAAGTTCCAAGATCAACCAGCCAGTTTTTTTGTTTGTTAATAGTCACCCGTTTCCGTTTGTTCGTATATCATTTCCCCACGGCTCTTTCATTGCCATCTATTGATAGACACAACAGAGTTGTTTCTCTTTCCATGTAAATAAATACTTGTTTACTAACGTACGTATGTGCAAAAATTTTATCAATGTTGATGCAATAGTCGCACGTCTTATGTTATTTTTTTCATGTCATTTTACATACGGTTAGCAGTATTGATGAATCTTCCCCTCCAGTCAACAAGCCCCCAAAGTAATGTCGTGGGTTTCTTTCAGTACAATCTTCCCCTCCAGTCAACAAGCCCCCAAAGTAATGTCGTGGGTTTCTTTCAGTACAATCTTCCCCTCCAGTCAACAAGCCCCCAAAGTAATGTCGTGGGTTTCTTTCAGTACAATCTTCCCCTCCAGTCAACAAGCCCCCAAAGTAATGTCGTGGGTTTCTTTCAGTACAATCTTCCCCTCCAGTCAACAAGCCCCCAAAGTAATGTCGTGGATTTCTTTCAGTACAATCTTCCCCTCCAGTCAACAAGCCCCCAAAGTAATGTCGTGGATTTCTTTCAGTACAATCTTCCCCTCCAGTCAACAAGCCCCCAAAGTAATGTCGTGGATTTCTTTCAGTACAATCTTCCCCTCCAGTCAACAAGCCCCCAAAGTAATGTCGGGTTTCTTTCAGTACAATCTTCCCCTCAGTCAACAAGCCCCCAAAGTAATGTCGTGGATTTCTTTCAGTACAATCTTCCCCTCCAGTCAACAAGCCCCCAAAGTAATGTCGTGGGTTTCTTTCAGTACAATCTTCCCCTCCAGTCAACAAGCCCCCAAAGTAATGTCGTGGGTTTCTTTCAGTACAATCTTCCCCTCCAGTCAACAAGCCCCCAAAGTAATGTCGTGGATTTCTTTCAGTACAATCTTCCCCTCCAGTCAACAAGCCCCCAAAGTAATGTAGTGGGTTTCTTTCAGTACAATCTTCCCCTCCAGTCAACAAGCCCCCAAAGTAATGTAGTGGGTTTCTTTCAGTACAATCTTCCCCTCCAGTCAACAAGCCCCCAAAGTAATGTCGTGGGTTTCTTTCAGTACAATCTTCCCCTCCAGTCAACAAGCCCCCAAAAGTAATGTCGTGGGTTTCTTTCAGTACAATCTTCCCCTCCAGTCAACAAGCCCCCAAAGTAATGTCGTGGGTTTCTTTCAGTACAATCTTCCCCTCCAGTCAACAAGCCCCCAAAAGTAATGTCGTGGGTTTCTTTCAGTACAATCTTCCCCTCCAGTCAACAAGCCCCCAAAAGTAATGTCGTGGGTTTCTTTCAGTACAATCTTCCCCTCCAGTCAACAAGCCCCCAAAGTAATGTCGTGGGTTTCTTTCAGTACAATCTTCCCCTCCAGTCAACAAGCCCCCAAAGTAATGTAGTGGGTTTCTTTCAGTACAATCTTCCCCTCCAGTCAACAAGCCCCCAAAGTAATGTCGTGGGTTTCTTTCAGTACAATCTTCCCCTCCAGTCAACAAGCCCCCAAAGTAATGTCGTGGGTTTCTTTCAGTACAATCTTCCCCTCCAGTCAACAAGCCCCCAAAGTAATGTCGTGGGTTTCTTTCAGTACAATCTTCCCCTCCAGTCAACAAGCCCCCAAAAATAATGTAGTGGGTTTCTTTCAGTACAATCTTCCCCTCCAGTCAACAAGCCCCCAAAAATAATGTAGTGGGTTTCTTTCAGTACAATCTTCCCCTCCAGTCAACAAGCCCCCAAAAATAATGTAGTGGGTTTCTTTCAGTACAATCTTCCCCTCCAGTCAACAAGCCCCCAAAGTAATGTAGTGGGTTTCTTTCAGTACAATCTTCCCCTCCAGTCAACAAGCCCCCAAAGTAATGTCGTGGGTTTCTTTCAGTACAATCTTCCCCTCAGTCAACAAGCCCCCAAAATAATGTAGTGGGTTTCTTTCAGTACAATCTTCCCCTCCAGTCAACAAGCCCCCAAAGTAATGTCGTGGGTTTCTTTCAGTACAATCTTCCCCTCCAGTCAACAAGCCCCCAAAGTAATGTAGTGGGTTTCTTTCAGTACAATCTTCCCCTCCAGTCAACAAGCCCCCAAAAATAATGTAGTGGGTTTCTTTCAGTACAATCTTCCCCTCCAGTCAACAAGCCCCAAAGTAATGTAGTGGGTTTCTTTCAGTACAATCTTCCCCTCCAGTCAACAAGCCCCCAAAGTAATGTCGTGGGTTTCTTTCAGTACAATCTTCCCCTCCAGTCAACAAGTCCCCAAAGTAATGTCGTGGGTTTCTTTCAGTACAATCTTCCCCTCAGTCAACAAGCCCCCAAAGTAATGTCGTGGATTTCTTTCAGTACAATCTTCCCCTCCAGTCAACAAGCCCCCAAAGTAATGTCGTGGGTTTCTTTCAGTACAATCTTCCCCTCAGTCAACAAGCCCCCAAAGTAATGTCGTGGATTTCTTTCAGTACAATCTTCCCCTCCAGTCAACAAGCCCCCAAAGTAATGTCGTGGGTTTCTTTCAGTACAATCTTCCCCTCCAGTCAACAAGCCCCCAAAGTAATGTCGTGGGTTTCTTTCAGTACAATCTTCCCCTCCAGTCAACAAGCCCCCCAAAGTAATGTCGTGGGTTTCTTTCAGTACAATCTTCCCCTCCAGTCAACAAGCCCCCAAAGTAATGTCGTGGGTTTCTTTCAGTACAATCTTCCCCTCCAGTCAACAAGCCCCCAAAGTAATGTCGTGGGTTTCTTTCAGTACAATCTTCCCCTCCAGTCAACAAGCCCCCAAAGTAATGTCGTGGGTTTCTTTCAGTACAATCTTCCCCTCCAGTCAACAAGCCCCCAAAGTAATGTCGTGGGTTTCTTTCAGTACAATCTTCCCCTCCAGTCAACAAGCCCCCAAAGTAATGTCGTGGGTTTCTTTCAGTACAATCTTCCCCTCCAGTCAACAAGCCCCCAAAGTAATGTCGTGGGTTTCTTTCAGTACAATCTTCCCCTCCAGTCAACAAGCCCCCCAAAGTAATGTCGTGGGTTTCTTTCAGTACAATCTTCCCCTCCAGTCAACAAGCCCCCAAAGTAATGTCGTGGGTTTCTTTCAGTACAATCTTCCCCTCCAGTCAACAAGCCCCCAAAGTAATGTCGTGGGTTTCTTTCAGTACAATCTTCCCCTCCAGTCAACAAGCCCCCCAAAGTAATGTCGTGGGTTTCTTTCAGTACAATCTTCCCCTCCAGTCAACAAGCCCCCAAAGTAATGTCGTGGGTTTCTTTCAGTACAATCTTCCCCTCCAGTCAACAAGCCCCCAAAGTAATGTCGTGGGTTTCTTTCAGTACAATCTTCCCCTCCAGTCAACAAGCCCCCAAAGTAATGTCGTGGGTTTCTTTCAGTACAATCTTCCCCTCCAGTCAACAAGCCCCCAAAGTAATGTCGTGGGTTTCTTTCAGTACAATCTTCCCCTCCAGTCAACAAGCCCCCAAAGTAATGTCGTGGGTTTCTTTCAGTACAATCTTCCCCTCCAGTCAACAAGCCCCCAAAGTAATGTCGTGGGTTTCTTTCAGTACAATCTTCCCCTCCAGTCAACAAGCCCCCAAAGTAATGTCGTGGGTTTCTTTCAGTACAATCTTCCCCTCCAGTCAACAAGCCCCCAAAGTAATGTCGTGGGTTTCTTTCAGTACAATCTTCCCCTCCAGTCAACAAGCCCCCAAAGTAATGTCGTGGGTTACTTTCAGTACAATCTTCCCCTCCAGTCAACAAGCCCCCAAAGTAATGTCGTGGGTTTCTTTCAGTACAATCTTCCCCTCCAGTCAACAAGCCCCCAAAGTAATGTCGTGGGTTTCTTTCAGTACAATCTTCCCCTCCAGTCAACAAGCCCCCAAAGTAATGTCGTGGGTTTCTTTCAGTACAATCTTCCCCTCCAGTCAACAAGCCCCCAAAGTAATGTCGTGGGTTACTTTCAGTACAATCTTCCCCTCCAGTCAACAAGCCCCCAAAGTAATGTCGTGGGTTTCTTTCAGTACAATCTTCCCCTCCAGTCAACAAGCCCCCAAAGTAATGTCGTGGGTTTCTTTCAGTACAATCTTCCCCTCCAGTCAACAAGCCCCCAAAGTAATGTCGTGGGTTTCTTTCAGTACAATCTTCCCCTCCAGTCAACAAGCCCCCAAAGTAATGTCGTGGGTTACTTTCAGTACAATCTTCCCCTCCAGTCAACAAGCCCCCAAAGTAATGTCGTGGGTTTCTTTCAGTACAATCGTAGTTCACAACAAACCTCGATCAGACAGCAGTTGTTTTTGTCTGAATATATTTATTGTCATCATTAATGTGAAAAATTGTTTTCTGGGTGTAACTTGTAATTTAGAACCCTTTCGTTTAGACGTGGAGATTTTATTTACATCTTATGCACAATTTGCGCTTTTCCTTTTTACTGCGATTTAAAATGATGATTAAAAGCTTGTAATAACCATTTCTGAGTGAAGGTGAAAATAAATGCCTCATTGAAGAATTTACTACGACTTACAAAATGGAAGTTGGACAACATGAACTTAGATGCTAACGCACAACCAAAAACGAGAATCGTCTAACGAATGCAGTATGAAATACACGTATAGACAAATAAAAGCCACTTTAGAACTACTGGTTACAAGACTAGACAGAAGGTGAAACATAATGTCAAAAATGTCCAGTACTTTTGGTGGGTCCGGCTACATCATCTTTTTTGCAACAAATGCTCCCTAAAATACAAGCCACAAACTAAGAGAGATAACTCTGTCATTGCTATCTACAAACTCTAGAGTGTGGCGTGATAATGACCTTGAAGTTTTACCGCGCAATATAACAACTATGTCTTTGGTTACCATTGCAAACCAATTTATCAAATTTTATGAACCCCGAGTGAATCAATAAAAACGGAACCTCCAGTTGATCGGGATCTTGCCAAAGCGATGAGACGACTGACTTGAGATTGACCAGCTGTTGGCGTCTGTCACATTACCAACTCAACTATTGCCATTGCTTTCAGGAAACACAAATCTTTTTCCAGCTTTTCGAATCGGAAATAGTTTTAATTTATCTCAAAGATGAATTGAACATGCGTACTTGTGGTGCGTTACGTCTGAGTCATACGCAGAAATCGAGGCCCGATCTGAAGGGTTATCTGCCCTTACATTAAAAGTCGCCTTATACTGACCATCTTATATACGGATACAGGTGTTCAATTCAATTCAATTCACTTTATTCACTCAAGCCCACAGGAGGTGGTACATGAGGTAATATATACACAAAAATACAAGAATGCGCATGCCTCATACAATACAACATAAAAATTATTTACATCAATATAACATAATTGCATTTTTATAAACAAGCAAAGTGATAACTATAGATCTAAATACAAATGTATATACAAATTACTCAATATGATTATATAAATACATGTAACTATAAATATTTGCAAACTAGGTCACAAGTATCTTAACATAAATATGAGCGTATAGGAAATAAATTGCCATTATAAATAACTATTTGAATTTAAACTGTAACCTCCTTAAATCCATTTTTTATAAATTTACATAAGTTAATCAGAACTGTTTGGTTTGTAGAATTTAAAAGTTTAGCTAACTTAAGTATGTTTGGTTTATTGTAGAAACTTGCATGTATTAACTGCTTTCGCAAAGTCTTAAAGTGTTCACAAACAAACAAAAAATGAAATTCGTCCCCCAGTTCAGTTTTACAAAAAGTACAGTATCTTTCGTGCCTTTGAATATTATGCCAACGACCAGTTTCAATGGGAAGATTATGATTTGAAGTTCTAACTTTTGTCAATTCTATTCTAAATTTCGGCGACAGAATGTCCAGATAATTTTCAAATTCAAAACTAGTTTTTTATTCTATACATTACCCCCTTTGACGAACCTGATATATCCCCCTCCCATTTTTGAATAAATTGGTCTTGTAATTTTCTTTCAACGGCTTTTAATAACCAATTTTTATTAACCCCGTCACCTTGTGAAAACCAAACATTACTCAATCCCAAAGAATCTAAAATGTTTCTTATTTTTGCTATCCATGGAACTGTTTTAATATCACACACGTTAAGCAGTAATTTATACATTAGAAAAGTCAGTTTGTTTTCGTAGTTGACCACTTTGTACCAAAATGAGACAATTCTCTTATAAATTTTTATACTTATTGGGAATCTGCCCAACTCGCCGTATACCATATAACTTGGTGTTGATTTACGTAAATTCAATATTCGTTTACAAAATTTAAGGTGAAGCGTTTCCAATAAATTTAAATTTTCAAATCCCCAAACTTCACAACTGTAAGTAAGAATTGGTTCAACCATGTGATCAAAGAGTTTTAATTGACATTCTATTGATAAATTCAAATTATTAATCTTTTTGAATACGCAAAACATAGCTTTAGATGCTTGATCTAGTAAACGTTTTCTGCATTTCGTAAAACTACCATTGTAACTAAAATAAATTCCTAAATAACAAAATTCACTAACATAATCAAGTATCTTTGAATTAAATTTTAAGGCAGGTAATTTTTTAACTTTCTTTTTAGAGAAAACCATAACTTTCGTTTTATCTGAGTTAACTTCCAGTTTCCAAGTCGAGCAATAATCAGAAAATGTATCTAAAGCTAATTGCATTGTTTCGGCAGTTTCTGCAAAAATTATTGTATCGTCTGCATACAGTAATACAAAAAATTTAAAATAAATATCTAATTGTTCAAACAAATCAGTAGATAAAGTTTGTAATCCCTCAAACCCATTCTCATGAAAACAATCTTCTAAGTCATTCAAAAATATTGAAAATAAAAATGGTGATAAATTTTCACCTTGTCTAACCCCAATATTGCAAATGAAATAATCTGATTTTAGATCTCCATTCATAATACAGGATTTTATAGAATCATACATATTTCTAATAACATTAAAACATTTTCCATTGATCATATATTTCTGGAGCTTTGTCCACAGTCCACCCCTCCAAACAGAGTCAAAAGCTTTGCGAAAGTCTACAAATGTGCAAAATAGTTTTTTCCTTTTGGCAAAATATAATTCAATTAAGCAATGTAAAATGAAAATATTGTCAGTAGTAGAATACCCTTTCCTAAAACCCGCTTGAGCCATCGATATCAAATTAGTTTTATCTGCAAAAGAAGTTAAACGTTTATTCAGAATTGCCGTAAAAATTTTCCCAAAACAACTCAGAATAGTTATAGCCCTGTAGTTATCCGGATTATTTATATCGCCCTTGTTTTTATAAATAGGCTTAATGACACCAACTAGCCAAGCAGGTGGAATTACACCAGAATCAAATATTAGATTAAAAAGTTTGATGTATATAGGCATCATAATATGTGCCGAACACTTAAAATATTCATTAATTACTCCATCTTCTGCAAAGGCTTTATCGTTTTTCAAGTTACTGATAACTTCAGATATTTCACTTTCCGTTATTGGTTGATTTATTTCTATATTCTCCGGTAAAGCCGTATAATCATCTAAATTAGGGACAGTTAATCTATCATCATTTTGTTCTAATTCATTGAGATTCTTGTAAAAATCGAAAAAGGTTTGAACATTTATATTTACCGAATGATCTCTTTTCGAATTATTTCCATTTACAATTTTCCAATACTCTTTAGAATTCGAAGATCTTAAATTTTTCAACCGTTCTCTAGTCTGTTTCCGATATGTAGCAAAATGCTTTGATATTGTTTTTCTATATGATTTACTTGCAGCTTTTAGATTATTTTGGTTAATTCAGTTTTTACTTTGTTGTAATTACTTTTTGCTTTGTGAAATAGTTTCCTTTTTTCGTTGCATTCATTTCCAAACCAGGGTTTATTATTTGACTTTGTCGTTTATAACCAAAAGCAGATGCAGCAGATTGAGTAAACATATTAACAACACTATGTACAACATGTTCAATTTTTTCTTTCTTATCTACATCATCATTATTATCTAAAATATCACACAAACTATTTACATCCTCGTTACTGATAGATTCAACAAATGAATCAGATTTTGTAGGTAACCATTTTCTTGGTTTTAATCCCTTCTTATCAGGCCTAACATTATCAAAGAACATGTTAAAATTCAAACAAAGTATTATCGGTGAATGTATATCTGACAAAAGTTCACAAAATTCTGAGACGCTAAAGTTTGTAATGAATTCAAATAAACCTGAGTTACATATAGCATAATCTATTAAACTGACCCCTGTGATATACTTTACAGTTATAAAGATGGTAGTTTTGTTCAGTCGAGCGTGACCTGTGAGATAATTCCAATTTGGGAGAGCAATCGGGGTTTTATATGTCTCTGGCTAAACGCCAGTAATCAGTATTTAGACACTAATGACCTGAATGCATCTCGTAATAAAATGATGAAAAAAAAAATTAACATGTGTACCAGCTAATTGAAAATTTGCACAAAATCGTAATTTTATAAATGTTTCAAGTATTTGTTTTAAATACGTTTTGTCAGTGTCTTATATGCTTACTCTAAGTTTAAATAAAAATTAAATCAGCGTTTTTAAATATTCTATTCTAGCTATATTAATGTTTTTACATAAATTCTAAATAAATAAATAAATAAATAAATAAATAAATAAATAAATAAATAAATAAATAAATAAATATAATTTTTCTCAGCATCAACAATGCAATCTAGCAGAACTTTAAATAAGAAATAAATCTTCGTTTTATTAAAACATTTCATTTTAGCTTTATTATATACTTCATAAATAAATAAATAAATAAATAAATAAATAAATAAATAAATAAATAAATAAATAAATAAATACTATGATTTTTCTTATGTTTTTTTTTTTTCATAACTAGATGATTTGATATTCATCTTAAAAAACCCGACAAATCCAATGAGCTGATAGTTAATTGCAATATTTTATTTTATTTTATTTTATTTTATTTTATTTTATTTTATTTTATTTTATTTTATTTTAGTTTAGTTTATTTTATTTTATTTTATTTTATTTTATTCATCGACCTGAACTGTGAAACGAATGCAATATAAACCTGGCACTGATAAGAACAAGGCCATGTTTAGCAATTTGGAGAGGAGAGAGAGAGAGAGAGAGAGAGAGAGAGAGAGAGAGAATTGTCACTCTCAAGTCACAAATATTGTTTAATAAATATGATCAATATACAATAATATTACTTTTTATTTTAACAATCAGGACATGATCGGGACATGGTCGAAATGCAATATAATATTCTAAAAGTTCATGAGAACTTAAAACAAAATCTGAACATAATGTTCCTATTGAACAGTAGGGACTCATGCGTGACGGTTTACCTACTTGTTTCAATAATCAATTAATTTCCCAATTAACTAAAAATCGAACCTTACCCATCACTTTACCTAGATCATGTTATTTGTGTCATGGTAGGCACTTAACATCACAGATTTATTTATTTTAGTGGTAGTAACTGCGTGGTGTTATTTTATTTTTATTATTATTATAAAATGTGATGTATTTGAATGATAATTTTATCACGAACCATTTGAAAATCTAATAAATATTAGTTATAAATTTAGTTTTCGTCATTCTGTTTTGTTTATTTGAGTATAATCAAATCCGTTCAATAGACAATTATTTAAATGTAATTGTTAATTTTAACTAAGTCATCTTCAATGTTGTTTCCTTCAATTTTAGTGTATCAAGTCAAAATGGCTGGGAATAATCATATTGCATTTCATTTAGGTTTAAATGTTTTATTGCATTGATTACTTTTGAAACTTTAAGAAAATAGATAGTATTATTATTATTATTATTATTATTATTAGTTAAATGAATAAGGAATATAATAAATAAAAATGTGCATATTTTTTCCTTTTTAAATAGATTTCTGAACTCTTGTTATTTTAAAGTCTGATACTCTATTAGTTAAATAAATAAGAATTATGATAAAATGGAAAATGAAAATGTGCACATTTCAATACTTCCTTTTTTAAACTTGATTTAATTTTTTAATAATATTTTAAATAGAAATGGGCACAATGTTGTATTAGATCCAGTAGGGTAGTGTGTTTGACCATGATAGTCTATACATATTCATAGTACATGTATATATACATAGTCTATCCTATTGGCCCTGATCCACTGACTGAAATATTGATACAAATATTGTGCCACCTAAATTTCAAATTAAAAGTGGAATGGATTTTTTTAAAGGTACCACAAAGATTTTTATAACTGAATTTTCATCACGATGTGAATTTTATCATGAAAACCAGACATTTTCACTTTTCTATATCTTTAATAAGAAAAACCCTGTTTTTAAAAACAGTGTTGTGCAGTTTCTAATGAGTTTCATAGGGAAATTAAGTAAAATGTCACCTTATTTTAAATCAAAAAGTGGAATGGATTTTTTTCAAGATATTTTAATCATTTTTATATTTGAATATTCGTGACAGTATGTATTTTTCACTGAGAACCAGACATTTTCAGAAAATAATATTGTTATTGGTGAAATTTAAATTTGAAAATCGGGTATATTTAGTTCCCATTGTAACTTAACGGGCTGGCGATGGCACAGGTGACTTAATACAGGTGATGAGACCATCAATGGTTTACGGTCGGACCTCGATTTTTGTACATGTCCAGTGTTTCTGGTTTGATTTGTTCTATAGAAAAAACGCATTGGACCAAGGAGATTAACACTGCAAAACACTAGGTCTGTTTTACTGATATTGAGCTCAGTGAATCGATCAGAATCCCCTACCTCAGTCATCGATCAAAAAATAATTCACACTACTTTGCTATTTTAATCGGTTACCATAGCATTATTAGCAATAGGACTTGATATTAACGTTAACCAACATACAATCCGGGGTTGCCAAAATCATAAAATGTCTCATTTTTGATAGGATAAAGAATTTAAATTGACGTTACTTGGCTCTCTCTAAGCCGAAGGATAGTGCTGGTATTTCTACATATACAGTTTCTTTTCAATAGACAAGTCGTTTACCAACGAGACCCATTCTTAAAATAAACTACAACAATTAGCAATATTGTTTGTAAATTATTTTTATTATTAAAATATAATGCATGAATAAACATAGAAATTGCAATTCAGATCTCACACAATCAGCACTTTCCAATATACAGATGATATAATTATTGTCAATTGTTCATACATGGTGACTTAATGGAACATCTTAATTAATAATCAATCTTAATGACTTTTATAATTAATCAACTAAATAAAATCATCCTCAACAAATAATCTAATACAGGAACTACATGTAGTATATTCCTCAATTATACACAATGTAACTTTATGTTGAATTAGATCTGCAAGAGCTTGACTGTACTTCTAGCTCAACCACAATGGATGTCAGCAGAAAAAATGGCTCGCCAATACATCTAGTCTATTAACAAGACAAAATAGCCGGCATGTACATCTAGTCCATACTAATGTGGTAGTCAGGATACGAATATTTCTACATTAGTTTCGGCTGAAGCTTTGTAACTGACATAAAAACTTACGCTAACATGATATATGAGAACTTAAAGAGATAAGTAGCAAGTTTCATATATGTAAGTGCTCCACTTGATGCCAACTTACGTTATGATTGTACCAAAGTATTGTTTTTCCTGGATATGGAAAACCATTGCATAAACGCCCGTATAGGGTCTAGCTGACGGGCCGACGCCAAATCATGTTAATCCATATCCAATGAGAATTAAAATCCGTAAAGACGTTAATGTGACATGGAGAAACACAACGTTTTTGTCTCTGAATACACTGATTTACTAGAAATTTCTATAATGTAAAACACTGATTCATCCATCTTAAATCAAGAAAATCAGAGATGTTAAATGGTATACAGATACCACTCATTCCTCAGCTTTAACCTCTATCAATGGATAAATTGTAAAATGCTCTCGTAAATTGCTTCGTCTCCTCGAAAACTGAGCACTAAGGTAAAATAACAAAATAACACTTTTTAATGAACGTTATTATATCTATGCAACAACAAGAACACTAACAGATATGCGTAGTAACTTTAGGATTTTTACGAACATCATGCACTTAACCATTGACAGACACAAACTGTTTAAATGAATGCATTTGCTTTGCCCTTCCTACAATACCCTGACAACTACTAGTTGACTTCAAATATCTAGTTTTTCTATAACTCTTTTCTCCTAAAACAAAATTTAGTCTATAAATACAAGCCTGTTCCAACTTTGTTGATAACAGCCCTAATATGCAAACTACATTGAACTGTTCACTTGACCTTTCATTATAGATATTCATATACAAGGATCCATCCAACACATTGGTAGTGTAAGGATTCTCCTAGTCTATACTTCAACAATGTACGTTTATCTTAAGGGACACGAAATAAACAACAGTGTTATCTAGTCAAATGCACTGGTCCACAATAAATATTTAAATTAAAGGTCAAGTGCACAGATCAGTATTGTTTGGCTATTTTAGTGGGTACATTGGACATAGATATGTGCATCATGACAACGAAGTTATGAGGTATTGTTTATAGGTGACTAGTAACAATACAATAATTTGCTCTATAAACCAATCAAATGAAAAGTTACATACACAGGCATACCTATTAGCCAATAAAAATTAAATGTCACATACGGGTAACTACATTTTTAATCAATCAAATTAAAAATCAAACAAACGGAAGTACATTTTGACTAATCAAATACAATTGAAATGTGATATACAGTAAATGATTAGGTATATATACAAATGAATACATATAAACTTGATGTTAAATGGTGGTCATTATTATACAAATGAAGATGTTTGATGTACCAGTCTGCTGGATTGCATACTAGTATGATGTTATTGAAGATGGTTTTCAACCTGTATGTTGAACAAATAAGGAAACCAAATAAGGCTTATATGGTGGTATGATTCAACATACTCTTATACATATTCAAAATAAAACATGTTAATGAATGAACAATTAAATAGCTTTCTGTTTCAACAGTAGAACATCACAGATATACAAGTGTGTTATATACAACAGATACCTTTGGCAGTGTGATGAAAAACGAAACATCTCAAAATGATTAACAAATGTTGCATAATACATAGTTTTTTAAAGTCGCCCAAAACCTGCTGCTCACTGGAATGTTATTTATTAATGTATATCTACTTTAAGGAACAAGGGAACTTAAAGGGTGGTTTGTTTGATCTAGTCGCTCATTATTTGCTTCTACCCATCCTGTATAAACGTATGCATGTACCCTGTGTATAAACACATGTATACCCCGAACAAAGTGCTAGTGATTGCCATGACTACAAAGCATTGTGCTGCTAACAAACATGACAGGATAGTGATCAGCACTGGTTACAAAAAACCCCAAAAAATCATAAATAGTTAATGACATACTGGATTTTAGAATAGTACACAGTGTTTTTCAATCTGATAAAAGATGAAATGATATTTGTGTTAACATTCATAATCCGTAACTTAGCACCTGTGTGCGGATAAGAGCAGTCCG
Organism: Anadara kagoshimensis; assembly: GCA_021292105.1. Lineage (NCBI taxonomy): Eukaryota > Metazoa > Mollusca > Bivalvia > Arcoida > Arcidae > Anadara > Anadara kagoshimensis. Next base: position 4,000,716 of record CM037860.1, on the reverse strand, counting down.
AGTGGGTATTCTAAAGTAGGGATGTTAACATTTAATGTTTAATACTTGTTTAAAATCATAAGAGCAATATAGAGACAATTACATGGTTCTATTTGTAATGGAGAACACAATAGTATAGTACTACAGGTTTGTATTTGTAACAAAGTCTATAGTACTGTTTGTGATCACTGTAACAATGGTCCTATTTTTAACCATGGTACTACTGTAAACAATGAAACTATTTTTAACAGATTAAACACTTTACAAACAACAAACTTAACTCATGATCATGTATTACAGACCAAGATAATTAACAAATAGATTCTAGACAATTATTATTGTTTGTTGAAAAGATAAACAATCACTAAATGGTTATGAATTGATAAAATAATGCACTTTACAAAACAGTATAGTTTAATGATGAGTGGAAAATGATAATGACATATGACATATACAATGAACTACAATTATTCATCGAAGTTGTTCTGCTTTCTTGTATGTTGTTTTCTGTTTCCCATCACGGACATACTACATTTGGTGGTGTCAGTTAACAAGATGTATATGTACAATACATTCAACTTCTAATCACTGTCATACTCAATCAAACATCCCTGTAAATTAGAAACGATTAATTAAAAATAAACTAGTCAACTGGATCCAGCTTCACAACCATTTTAACTAAGATTTCCTTCACTTAAATATGGTAAAATTGATAATGTTAATGACTTTGTTATTTTTTGAGGCATTAAAACATTTGAAGATCAATCCAAATCTACAATTTAATTTTGTCTAACTTATATTTGTAGTACCATAAATCGTTGTAAAAATTTAAGTTAAGGAAAATCTTAGCTAAGGAATGATTGTGAAACCGGGCCTGACTATGCAAAACTTGTTGCGTTATAGCAGTAAACACACACTACAACAGCAATATAAAAGAATGCAACGTGTTCAATAAACTCATGTTGACAACCAAATTAATTAATTGCACAAGGCTATTCTGACGATGTTTGTTGAACCGCCAGATACATGAACAAAACAGCTGGCAGTGAAGATGTTCATCTAGTATTGTATAAACCAAATAAGCAACACTCTCCAGTTTTAATGGAAATGTTAATGAATAATGACATGTTAACTAGCTCATAATCTCCGGTTTTAGTGGAGGCATTGGACTAGTAATGTGTAAACCAAATAACATGTTAAATAGCTCATAATCTCCGGTTTTAGTGGAGGCATTGGACTAGTAATGTGTAAACCAAATAACATGTTAAATAGCTCATAATCTCCGGTTTTAGTGGAGGCATTGGACTAGTAATGTGTAAACCAAATAACATGTTAAATAGCTCATAATCTCCGGTTTTAGTGGAGGCATTGGACTAGTAATGTGTAAACCAAATAACATGTTAAATAGCTCATAATCTCCTGTTTTAGTGGAGGCATTGGACTAGTAATGTGTAAACCAAATAACATGTTAAATAGCTCATAATCTCCGGTTTTAGTGGAGGCATTGGACTAGTAATGTGTAAACCAAATAACATGTTAAATAGCTCATAATCTCCGGTTTTAGTGGAGGCATTCGACAAGTAATGTGTAAACCAAATCACTAACAATCTCCGGTTCAGTTGGAGCTGTTCACCTAATAAATATTTCTTATTTCGGAGAAACTAGGGACTTAATGATGCACATGTAAACAGTGCCAAACTTTCCTTAGTGGATGAAAACAATTTTCATGACTAACCTTTGAAAGACGAAAATCACTACAATGGTCAAAATGAGATAACTATACAGCAGAATGTCTGTGATCAGGTTCATCTACTTCACATTTGGAGTAATCACTGAAATAAATACACAACTTCATAAAGTATGAGGCTTAAAATTGATCGTACAGATACAAGAACCCGGATGAAACAATCGCATTAGGTTAGAGCCTAGAACGTACCCAGGTGATTTCTTGGTGCCTATGTTGCACCATGCTTTTGTTGTAAAACATCAAAAATCAGAATTTATCTTAGTAACGTGATAATATAAAAGCCATAACAATGGATGATAACAGACCAATAAAACAAACATACCAATTCATATCTAAAGCAAAGTAAGAACTTTGACACTTACAAACTATGTTAAACACACGAACTTTCACCAGGGACGTGAGACCGGCTGCTCCGTAAATGTAAGCAATTCCTGTTTAACAAGCTACAACCGTCAAGTGTATAATCAAAACTGAGTAAAAGTAACATGGAACTATGGGACGTCAAATATTATACGGCAATCCTGGCACGGAAACATAAAACTTATCAACAATACTGTGATGACGACCAAAAAAGTTTTTGAGGGCCTTGATAAGCCTAGGATTGCAATATCCCAAGGTCAACAATTTATTTGTAAGTAGCTTGCTTCGTTGTATAAAATTCCCATAGGAACACCATAAGTAGCAGTAAGTTGACAATAAAAAAATTTGTAGATATTGTTAAACCACCAAAAAAAGTTTGTTTGACAGGTGTTAAGTTTTTCTGTTGGTAATCGCAAAATAGGTCATGTTATATCCCATGTTACACTGTTCTGGTGACAACATCTACGTGTAGTGTCGTGTCATACAGACTATACATCAGACAATATGTCATATTTTAAGTCTGTATTCAATTTCAAATACATCAAATTGTTGTCATTATAAGGATTTAAATAACGAATTGAAAAATAAGTTACTGTTGTTAAAATCAGACTCTAATGAAAGTCAGAACACATGTATTTAAATGTTTTTGTCATGGAATACATCTATGACAACTAGTTTTTCTTTGATAATTAATTATTTTAATATAACACATGTATATTAAAAAACTATGTCGCTGTAGGCAACAGAAAATGTTAATTTGCTAATAAATGGCAAAAAGTGTCATTTAACAGTTTTTTTCCTTTCGATTATTAACCTGGTGTAACCTTGTACATTCATGACACTTCGTGTATTCCTGACAAGTAAAATACAACCTATACAGTGTTATTAAGACTAAAATGAAAGATTTTCTTTACTTATGTTTAAAGCAGTTTTCGATGTAATTGCGAAAACGGATTATTTATGAAACGCATTGCTATTCAAGTCGGCTAAAATTAATTTGTTTTTGTCCATTTCGGTCTCCATTCGGGGTAGACATGAATTAACAAACCAGACCCAACATGCATAGCAAATCCAAGACACATGTGGCTAATAAACAGACCTGGTGACATACTTACAGTTGTTGTCTATATTCAGAAAACAAGATTTTCAAAATAGGACTCTCTAGAATTCAAAACTTATACTTTTTGTTGGCAATTTGGGATAACTTGACTCTCGTGTTGTATTTTCCCCAAATACAACTCTTGTTTTATTTCTATTGAAATGACATTAGATGTTGCAATATATACAAAATAGAAATGTTCCAGTAAAGAATAATTGCCAACAACATAAAGATGTATAATTACAACATTCCTACTTACCCCCTGTAGGTTGTGTCTGAAATAAATCAAATATCAAAATTATATTGCTTTGTTTCATGTTCATAATAAGTTTCAAAACTTAGTGTCTAAATGAATTATCAAAACTCTCAATGACATTATGGATAAAATCTATATGTAAAACCACTGACTGATTTGCAAAATGACTTTCACACGTTTAATTTTCTAGCCATTGGGTGTCTAGATACCTATTACATGTATTTTTTATGTGTTATTTGTGACTGCATTTTCTGAAAGAAATAAAAACAGTATACATAACGAACATTCCATTGTGTCCCAATAGAGAAACATATACAACAAAACTAAAAACTACAACTATTGTCTGTTCTTGTCCCCTTTGCCTGTTTTATACGCGTTTCCTGTTTTGGTTGCTTTGGTTATTGCCACATTTTTCAGTTACAAATTGGTATCTCCTATTATACTAACCTGGTTTATCATTATCAAATATTGGTTGTTTTTCTGGTTCTTCGTGGTCTGTATGTTCTATGTGTATCCTTCGTTTGTTTTCTTCTGATCTTTGTCCTGTTATATATATAAATGGTTCATTTATACTATACATCATATTTATTTATACTGCATCCAAATCACAGATCTGGGAATCACATAAAGGACCCTACAATCTTATAAAACTTATTGTGGAACACCCCACTAGTACTTAGCGTATTGTTACACTACATAGGGTATGTATGTTAATGTCGTGTAAATACTGTAGTAAAAGCAAAGACAGGCCCCGGTTTCACAATCATTCCTTAGCTAAGATTTTCCTTAACTTGAATATTGCACAATTTCAAATCTATATAATTTTGTTAATTTTCAAGATATTGAGGAATTTATGGTGTCATTTTTAAGATCACTTCTAGGTTAAAACATTTGCATTTAGTTTCGGCAAATATATTCACCAGTAGTTCCAAAAAGAGTTTACAAAAATTTGCTAAATCTAAGTAAAGGAAAATCTTAGCTAAGGAATGATTGTGAAACCGGAGCCAGGACTGCTACTCTGTAGCTTTCAGAAACATGATGTTCGAAATATTTTATAAAAGAGGTTAACGTCTATGTTGATATGTTGATATAGACATCTGCTGTTCTGTCCATTGTTCAACTGAAATTAGGTTATATATAATTTGAACAATTAACATAAAGTCGGTCTGGCAATAGTTGGAGTTTGTACTCAAATTTACATTTAACTTTAAGAAATAAGCAATAATCACGCAAATAATTCGTTTTAATGACTTATTTTCAGAAAGGTCATGACTAATTTGCTAGGTAGGTAATCAAATGTTCTGGAAGCTTGCAATGTAATAAAGGAAGGTTTAAATAAGTCAATAATGTGAACTACAAGGCTTACAGTCAACGTTTTTTATAAATGAACTTTATACCGGTTGTAACATTGTATTTTTTACCTATATAAAATGTGTCAAATTTTCTTCCACAGTCCTTATAATATAGAAAAACTACTTTACTTTTAGTTTTTACCGAAGCGTGGCTGTTACCGAGAAAAATAATCGTATCTGTCAGGCAGACGACAAGTAAATAAATATAATGTGGGTAACCATGGATACTTATCTTATAATTCACCTACAAATATGATAATTTTATATGAAATGAATTTTGTAAGTGTTGCAAAACACTTGTCTACTGTGCCTATTAAAGTTAATTTATTTTGATTCCGTCCTAATTCTGTAAATGTAGAACCACGTGTCCATTCCCTCTATTAAAGTTAGTTTATTTCAATTGTGTTGTAGAATGTGTCATAAGTTAATGACTTTGACCTTTACTTTAGACATAACATATGAGAGGAACAAAAATTTTGTAATTGAAATTAAATATCTAAACATTTATGGTAAGGTTGAAGAAATTATAACAACCTTTAGTTATTTCACGGTATTATCAACTATTCATTCAGGCATCAGTAACGATAACTCTTACATAGATACATAATCCATGTAGAGCAAAGCGAATGTCGTGGACATGTCCAATGCTACTTAATTTAGACATCTTTGTATGGCTTGTTATCATTTCAAATTTCTAAACATCTTTCAGACAAGCTCCAGTTGTACAGTATATGGGTGTCAAAGAAAGGTCAAAAAGATAGAATGTCATCCATATACTTCGAATGAATACACTGTTGTTGTCTCAAAAATGTTTATATAATTGTTCTAGACTGTCGGACCTTAGAGTCCATTATGTTCTATTTATACTTACTTTTACATCTAATCAAAAATACTATACTGACTACCAGTAGTACAATCAGTATAATAACTAAAGCTGTAAGTACTCCTAAGGCTATTAGTTTACCCAAATCCTCCATCTCCTCTGCTGTCCAACCACCTGATAACTCTGACGCTGAGGCATTGGAGTCTGAAAGACAACATGTACACTATAATAGATCGTTTTATTGTAATTTTCTTTGAACTCGAATATAAACCTTAGAATGGCGGATAGTTTAAATGTATGAAAGAATTTAGCATCCAAGGCATCATTTTAATTAACATTTTGTAGAATTCTCTGGTTTGAAGTTCTACACTTATCATGTTACTTAACACTGACTCTCGTTAAACATTTAATCACTCTTAAAGCTAAAGAACTACTTAAAATCTAAAAGGAAAATATTCTTCAATATACTAGTAGTTCTCAAGATGTTCGTTAGGTGTGAATTGTATTGGGTGACATACATCATTGATAAATCATGATAGTTCTGGCTATCTTGCCTGTCTTGCACATAACGTGCAAGATGAAGATATATGCCATCGCTCTCTTTACAGATTTTTCTTTCCGGGATGTAAAACATACATTAATAAGAAGTACATACGTATTTGCAGCATGTGTTTGACTTGTATCAGAGAAGATCCACAACTGCCAGTATTATAGACTTCACACAGGAACTCGGCTTTGTTATCCTCTTGGTGTACCGTAAAACTCAGTGTACTGGACCGTTTGTACTGACAATAACCAGAACTAACAGCATCAGAATAAACAATGTCAGATTTCAATGGATATTCGCGGAACACTGATTCTCCATGACGCTTAAAACACCATCGCAAGTTCTCTGGAGGATTTCCGAAAATTCCGGAACACCTCATCTGGATACCAGTCCCAACTCTGTGCCTTCTTTTGGAATCCGCAGCTGGGCTTATAGTAAGGCTCTCTAGGCTGTTTGGTCTCGCTGTATTGTAGAAAATGAAATGATAACTTGGTCAAAGTATATATATAAAGTAACTATAGCAGATAGTTAAATAACAGTTAAACATATGTTTTTATTTAATGAAATAAATTGTGGGCATCATCAATGTTGTATAAGAACTCAATGTATCTTCCCATAATCCAACATATACACGCAGTATATATAAACTTGATACAGGTCTTACACCGGAGTCATAGTTGATACTTTATACAAATATTTTTGAAAAGCGTGAAATGTCAAAAGTTGTATAGTGAATTTTCAAATTTTAATGATAGTAAAAAGATATAGCTCTGTTTATTGTAATTTAAATGTGAAAGGTGAAGAATGATGGACACAAACAATAAACTTTTAAAACATGTAATTTTATCCAGGAATTTCACAGAATCGTATTGTCTCCGGTTCACGTTAAATAAAACAGATAGTATTTTGACAAAAAGAAAGAAAAATACAGAGTTTATCTGAATTCTTGACTTTAACACTATACAGAGTACAGTACAGTCCTGTCGAAAGTTTAACACTGGGCTTACAAAAGGAGTCGAAGCTTGGCTGCCGAGTTGTCGAGATACGGATAGCTACTGGCCGAAACGCTACCGAGAGATGGATAGCAGCTGTCGAGATGTATTAACGACGAGCCGAAATGACCTGCTGATTCATCGCTAATTCGTTAGCTTAGTGCTAAACTTTGGACGGGTTTATACTGTACGTGTTTTGTCATGGATGATTCAAGAGTGTTTTTGAATTACAAAGACTTATCTCATTAAAAGTACACCCATGTGATATAACAACACTTATAGCTCCCTTCAAAGAATGTCATATGTTTTGTGACAACACTATTTAATTTAGGATTTAAAATAAAACGTAAACAGAGTGGAGTAAAGGTTTAAAGCAGATGTTATATGATGTAATATTTCACTATATAACTATTCATATTGTGCATTCAATCATGGAGTTTACATTGTTATCACATAACATTTAACTTTTGTAATGTAGATGTTGTTATAAAAACACATACTATCAGCATGTAATGCATACCAAAACTTTTATATCTTATATAGGTATTTTATCTTAAACTAAACTGTTTTAGTTGCATGTTACATGTGCATCTGGTATGTAACTAAAAAGTTAGAACTATCCCAAAGTAAATGTTTCTCAACGAAACATTTTGGTTATGTTTGCTCTACAAGTCAAGTTGGCAAAGCTAGGTTAAAGCCAACAAGCAAAAGGTATCCTGTGCTTAAACATGTATTCAGGTTTTGTTCAGAATGACTCTGCTAATGAACTAAGCATCCCCTTGGATACCGTTAACCCAGGAGCCAATGAATAGTGTTGTCAAGTTAATATTGTTCATTAAAACCATCTGGTTCTTCAATTTTAAAATTCATAAAAATAAATATGCTAAGCACACTCGTTTACAGTATTGCCTTGAATGAATTGGTAAAATATAATTGGTCTTTCTTTTTAATAATCTTTAAAATATTTGGATTTCAACAATTTTGGTTGGAGAGCTACTGATGAGGAATTTTATTCCAAATGTTACAAAATTAAAGCAGGTTTATTAATAATTAAATTGAGTTAGATTTGAGCTAAACGAGTGAGTTTTGTTTATGAAGTGTAAAGACGTAAACACTGTCGATATTCTTTAGTTAAGGACATTATCACATAATGACCACATGTAGCGTGTGAATAAATCTAATATAAGTAAAAGGACAAAAACTCGACAATATATCGATGACAATATCGAACTGTGTATCAGTCTCCTTAATTAGTCTGGACATTAGATAGAGTTCAATACGCTTTAACACATAAATACATTTATATATCTTTTGTCTAATCCTGCATGATAAATAAAGTCTTGGTGTAATAAAAATAATCTGAGGCCATTGTACATTATCTCTGTATATATACAGAGAGGTATGGCTGGGGCGAATTTTAATACTAGAATATTTAAAATCGCGACGTGGTTGCATAAATGCATATTTAAAATATTCAAAGTTTTAAAACCCCATGCAGAGTACATGTATATTCTACCACATAGCTGCGATGTAATATATTTTATGAGCATAAGTATACGTGTACCAAGTCTTGTATTTTTGTACCAAACATCACTCCTTTGTTACTATGTATCTGATGGTTATAAATCTACTTTAACTTTATTGATGTAAATTAATTGACGCACAAACATTTATTTAGTTTCAAATAAGTTCCATTGTTAATGATCATGTGTCCAAGGTTGTTGAATTTGAAATATTTTTTACGAACTTATTTAGCCAATTGCTTTCTAACAGTCTAGAATTGTCATTATATTTTTGTACAACATGATGCCGATTCTTTTCTTTACAGCCGAATTTAACAAAATTGAAAGGATCGTAGATTTTGACACTGTGTCACAACAAAACACAAGACATTGACAGAGAACTAGAGAAAAGATTGCTATAGCCTCGTAAATGGTACAAAATAAGACATTTGCACCAACTGCAACTCTCTCGCATTTAAAAACATTCACCAAGGTAGTGTTCCATTCAAAAGTTTCGTATAGACATAGTATATGTGATAAAAATCTGCTGTGTATTATAAAATCTTATCAAATATTTTGTCAACAGATTTACTCACTTGTCAAGATCTTGTCACACCTGTATAAGGTGTAATCTTATCTACATTTTTGTAATCAATATTAGGGCTAATATACATTTTATATACTATACCTGTGGTGTAAATTGTGCTTATTAAATATTACGTTGTCAGTGTAAATAGTTGGAGTAAACATAGTTATCTTACATCCGGACCCGGAATATATATATATATAACATGTCCTAACATGGGTATTATATTTAACAAAGATTCTGAAAAATAAGTTTGAAGAACCAGAACTTCAATTGATGAAATTACAGGCTTGTCATCCTCAGTTTCATTCGAGTTATTCATTTACCCCGTCACTATGAAATCTGCATCACACATAGCAAAAAACTGACTCTCCTTAAAGTTTTGCAAGTCATTAAGCAAAACTAATGCTATAGAATATAAATACAAATTATTTATTTTGAATCAATGATATTGTCAATTTTCTGAAGTGTAATCATTGAGTTCCGAGCTATTGGTTGCGTTTGATCTAACTAACCATCAATTGGTTGAAAGAAAGGCGTTGCTTCTCTTGTTGAAAAATATGAAAGACATTTATTCATTCAACAAGGTTCTATGTTATATTCATCTTGCAGAAACACAAATTAAACTGTGGGTGGTTCTAAGGAAATTGTAATTTTGAAGAAAAAAAAACTAGTATACAATTATGTTCTCAAATGAGAGAGAGAGAGAGAGAGAGAGAGAGAGAGAGAGAGAGAGAGAGAGAGATCATACCTCTAGTTCCGATGTCTATGGTCACTTCTTCATATCGTGTACTGTAGTCATTTAACAAAGCAGTCATTCTACATGTGTATGTCGCTGCATCAGCACATTTGACTTGCTTAGAATGAAGCCGAAATCGCATGAATGCTGATGTCGTACTGACGTCACCTGAAGCTGTGGCACGAGACTGTAAAAACTTATCCTGCCACACTATGACACTTGGGCCACTAACTTGTGACGACACAGAGAGGATATTCTGATACGATTTGCTACTGTTTCGTAAAAGATCGATGTTTATAACTCGGAATAAATTCGCTGTTTTAAATATGTCACATTTAATTTCTAATGCTTTCTGACCAAGTATGATTGACGGATGTGGTGAATGGATTTTTAAATATCTCGATGGACCTGAAATTAAATGAAAATTATTTATTAATCAACAAGTAGTAAAAGGGTCTACGTCGATGTTTGTTCCAACCTGAGACTTGTACAGGTACTTGTATTTTATCTGCCTTCAATGTGTGTGTAACTGCTTTCATGTTAAACCAAGGTTTCGAGAGCAATATTGCAAATACATCAAATGAAATCACCCAAAAAGTCACACGCTAAAGTCACAGTAAGAATGATTGTAGGTCACGAAATATACATGTAGATTAATGTATGCATGCCAATTGACCATTTTCAAACAATTAAATTATAGGGTTAAGGATTAGTTGGCAAGCAGTGTCTTTCCAGATCAAGCTTTCCGGGAAATCCAATGTGTCATATTCTGCAGCCATTACAACTAAGTTTTGTAGAAGTGGTGAATTATGCTGTGGCAATAATACTAGTATGTCAAAAGTTCATAAGGTATATAGGAATAAATTATTTTGAACAAGGCCGTTTATGAGACAATCAAGTCAAAACAAAGGTATTGTTATTAAGTTAAGAGACATTCACGTACTGTCAAGTAAAATTCCTCATTAAATATTTAAACCGTATGACAGAAGATGTTCATCACTTGTAATCTCAAGTCAGTTTAGCGATCGTTTAACAACATTATTACTTTCTGTTTAAAATTGGAAAAACATTTCCATAATTTTTAGAAAATGGAAGTTGAGATAAAAACTTATAAGATTCTTTTCTGAGAGATAAGGTTCACGCTAAACGAAAATTTTCAAACTATACCACCCTTCCTAAAAACCGTAATGGCCACTGCTTTGGTCAGTCCTTAAAAAGTGCTTTATGTTGCTGGTGTCAGTCAGTCTTTATACAAATGATTTTTTCGCTTTCTAAAGTGGGTTTTCTGAAGATATATCAAATCTCTACACATAACAGTAAAATGGATACCAATACAAAAGAGGGTGCTGCCTTCTTCATAATTAACCATTAAAAGAGATACAGCCCAACCTGTCTTAAAGTCCGCCTCTATATAAGGACCATCTGCTTACAAAGGACAGTAGAATTGTATCGTGAGGAGATAGTGAAGAAGTGGTAGAAAATTGCTGAATATTTTCCCCTTGCAACTTTTTTCTCGTGAGATTACAATTCTGTATAAAAACACTATGTTTTAAAATTAAAGTATTGACGAGTTTCAAATATCTTGCATCTTGTGATATATTGTATTTGAAAATTGTAAACGTTGGCATCTAGATTCCATTCTATCTAAAAACAAAGGTGACAGGGGTTCATAGTAGGTATCTCTCTCTTAAACCACGAAACACAAAATATACCTTATGATCACAGCAGGGCATTGTTTTGGATGCCAACATCACTACTAGTTTAAAGGTTAGGGAATTAAATAAACCGGGTTCTGCATAACGCGGAGTTACTTTTAAGATATCAAACTATTACAACTTCGAGAAAATGGAAACATTGAATTTAGTACATGTATATTTTCTGTCACTGCGTCAATATACAAACATGTATTTCCCTGTACTGTATGACATTAATGTTTGATGGCGTATTCCTCCTGTGAGACTGCTTTGGTCTAAATAATATTTGTTTGAATTAAAAATAAATGTGACCATCCAAAGTATAGCCTTGCTTCATATTGCTAATATCTTGTATTGTAGTACAGGGTAAGTAGTCTAGAAAGTTGTATGGTCTTTTTCCAGTTAGTAGCAAGTATTTAGCCTTCTAGCAAAAAGCCTAAATAATATTAAAAGCAAATTTTCACTGCCATTAATCAATATTACATAATTATGACTTTGGAATTCCATACACAATTAAAGGAACGGTTATATTAAGCTTGAGGTATTTCGGTATTTTTACTTCCCTTGATTAATCTTTTTTAAGACTAGAAAATCCAAAAGAAGCCATATTTAAAGTTATGCAACTTAGTCGTCCCACCGCTGCCACCACATTTATACGAGACCTTTGTTTACAGAGAGATAGAGAGAGAGAGAGAGAGAGAGAGAGAGAGAGAGAGAGAGAGAGAGAGAGAGAGAGAGAGAGAGTACTTACATAACACAGGTTGGTATTTTACAATTTCTTCTTTAACTGGTACAGCTTTCCCTTTAATTCCATTTAGTTTACACTTGTAAGCCCTAGCATCGTCACAATGTACATTTTGTCTTGGAATACTGAATTTTAAAAACGGGACCTTAGCACTAACATCACCTGTGCATGTCCCCCTCGCTCGTAAGTGACTATCCTGCCATTGTATAAAAGTAGTACCTTTAGCAGATTCTAAATTTTCTATTGTCACTATTGGTGTCATAACAGCACTTTCATTTCTTAATAATTGTATATTTTTAACTTCTGTTAATTCCTCACTAAATTTCACTTCACAAATAATTTCCAAAGAAGCATGACCTGCTGTTATTTGTGGGGTCTTTATAACTATATGGATTGATAATCCTGTGAAATAAAAAAAAAAGATACCATATATGAAAGTGTAGATATAAATGCATAGTATGTTGAAAAGTAAGTATAAATGTTAGTTTGTCAAAAGTTAAAAATACAAATGTGGCATTTTAAGTGCAATATAAATATCATTACATTTATGTAGAAAACCAATCTATAATGTAAAACATGCGTTATTTTAGTGTATAAACGTGTAAATGTATAAATGAATAAAAGTGAAAGTGTAAAAACGTGTAAATATCGGCGTAAGGACGTGTCGGTGTAAACTGAGACGTGTAAATATCGGCGTAAGAACGTGTAAATATCGGGGTAGGGACGTGTAAATATCGGCGTACAAACGTGTAAATATCGACGATGTGACGTGTAAATATCGTTTTTAAAAACGTGTAAATTTTGGTGTAGACACGTCCAAACGCCTGTTAATAAACATATAAACGTGCATGTTAAAATCTGTGGCAGTGTATAAAAGTGTAAATACCACTTTATCTGTAAATTATTTGATTAGCTATCCCGTGTTAAAGAATCTTGGTATAAATGTCATTTGTTTGGTGCACATTAGCTTTGCTCCATCAAGCTTTTTTCTTAATTGTTTTATTCCTTTTTTGGATAGACAAGACGTTTCTTAAATGATTCTTAAAGATGTTTGAATATCCGTATTCTCGTTGCTTTTTGTGAATAAAGATAACTTTTTCCATATACATTGTTATTTTAAAAGGTAATTTTAGAGTATATGTCAAACGTGCCGTTATTTTTACAAATGGATGGTAACAAACTTCACGGAGTGGTAAATCAGAAGGACACGGGGTTTGTGTTGCTTTAACCTTGGACTTAATCCGACCCGACACAGTCCCCCTAAAGGGTTGATTTTATCAGGTCCAGCTCGAGTAAATGGACTGTAACCTTCATTTTCAACACGACCGACCTCTTGACATATCTTATTCTGACCAGCGGTTAAACGTAGTGTAAATTTTGAAAATTAATTCCAATTTCTCCGTGACAGTGGACGCTTTAATCGGTGTGAATCATAAATCCTTCTGTCATGTACAATTTTTAATGTATTGAATGATAAAATTTAAAAATGACATTTGATAATTCATTAAACTTCATTTAATTTCATCTCGCAATAAAATAAAAATCAGCAACATAATCATCTCTCTCTCTCTCGTCAAGGTTAGCCATATAACTATATATTTATTTAACGTTATGTATAAAAATGTCATCGATATCAGCAGGAATATCACTAGGACATGACTTGACAAATAGTACGAGATATATAATATACTGGAAGTTATTGGTCATCTATAAACTGGGCATTTTCCTTTTTAATAAACAGGTGTTTTCTAGATATTCATTTATCAATTTATTAACTTCTAAATTGTGACATTTCAAAATATGAATGTTCATTGTGTTGTAACTATTTAACCCATTTCAAGCTAGTTCGGTGATACAGTTCAACCTGCCTAAAAGGCCATGTCTATATAAGGACCACCTGCTTATAAAGGCCAGTAGAATTGTATCCCAATTGTTCTTTATTCATATTATTTGCACCTGTATATAAAGACCACCTGCCCATAAAGGTAACTTTTACCTGTTCCCTTGGGTGGCCTTTATAGACAGATTTGACAGTATGCGAATGGAAAAATTTCGCTTGATAAGTGTTTCTCATTATATGGTAAAGCTAACTATATGTGATTGTTATATATACAAAAAACTTATGGTTTTATGTATTAATTGGATATAAGATATGACCTTAAATTCCCAGTTGTAATAATTAAGCGACCATTGTACAGACTTAAGAATACACGGAATCTATAACTCGGAAATCGATGCCCCTTCGCATCCACTACTGGACAAGGTAGTACCAAGCTGTCTGGTACCATACAACTTTTGAAATAAATGAATCAGGTTTTTCGGATGCTATATATATATACAGTCAAGTGTGCATGTGTAGATACCAATATGCCAGTGAAATTGGGTATGTATGGGTCTACAGTGTTCATTCAATAAGAACCCCTTATTTTGCCAAATGGACCCATTATTAAGCCCTTATGGACCATATTTAACATTAATAAATATTGATGTCATTATGTTTGAAACGAACGTTATAAAAATGGTAACCTCTGAAAACCCTAGATTGCAAACTGTGCCTTCAAGTTCAAATCAGAAATAGTCTCAAACGACTATGATCCATGTACAATGAAGGAGGTCTTCAGTTATACAGAGGTATCATTTCATGTAGGTTTGACTGTATTTATGATAGGAACATGAAAGGGTACACGTCGGTGTAGTCGGTAACATGTCGTAAATATCCTGTTCGTACAAGTAAGACATTAAAACAAGTATACATTAAAGAAAAGTAAATTTTAAAGTTCACGACATCTACTTATATCACCGTTTTATTTTTTCTTATCGCGATGCATGAAGTTACACGTACTTACTGTTCCTACTGTCGTGTAAAAAACCACGAGACTAAATAACAAGATTATGGGATGGGTACGACTAAATAACATTCTAGTTGATGAAGGGACTTGTTCTTTATTATGAACTCGGGGAACGGTAATTAACCAGAACAACCAACAGTATGTCTAACAAAACGAACAAAACTATGGTAACTAACTGACATACGATACGCCAAAACATGTGCTCGACATTTGACTGACACTGTGCAATATTATGAGATGTCCCAAAATGCTATGACATCAACGTCCCTATACATGAATTCGTGAATGACCAACTTCTGTTTGAAAATCACTATATCAACGCCAGATGTGAACGATGACGTATTTGGGACCGTTTATAAAATGAACTCGTGGTGAACGATGTCCTTTTATCCATTGTACCGTCTAGAAATGGCGTTTATACTCCTATAGTGACCATTTGGTCTCGAACAAAGTTCAATGCATTAAAACATCACAAATAAAAATATTTTGAAATGTACATACTGAATGACGACGGATTGAGTGCTGTTCATGAAATGTACATACTGAATGTCGACGGATTGAGTGCTGTTCATGAAATGTACATACTGAATGACGACGGATTGAATGCTGTTCATGAAATGTGCATACTGAATGACGACCGATTGAGTGCTGTTCATGAAATGTACACACTGAATGACGACGGATTGAGTGCTGTTCATGAAATGTACGTACTGAATGACGACGGATTGAGTGCTGTTCGTGAAATGTACACACTAAATGACGACGGATTGAGTGCTGTTCATGAAATGTTCATACTAATTGACGACGGATTAAGTGCTGCTCATGAAATGTACACACTGAATGACGACGGATTGAGTGCTGTTCATGAATCGACACACTGAATGACGACGGATTGAGTGTTGTTCATGAAATGTACAAACTGAATGACGACGGATTGAGTGCTGTTTATGAAATGTACATACTAAATGACGACGGATTGAGTGCTGTTCATGAAATGTACACACTGAATGACGACGGATTGAGTGCTGTTCATGAAATGTACATACTGAATGACGACGGATTGAGTGCTGTTCATGAAATGTGCATACTGAATGACGACCGATTGAGTGCTGTTCATGAAATGTACACACTGAATGACGACGGATTGAGTGCTGTTTATGAAATGTACACACTGAATGACGACGGATTGAGTGCTGTTCATGAAATGTACACACTGAATGACGACGGATTGAATGCTGTTCATGAAATGTACATACTGAATGACGACGGATTGAGTGCTGTTCATAAAATGTGCATACTGAATGACGACCGATTGAGTGCTGTTCATGAAATGTACATACTGAATGACGACGGATTGAGTGCTGTTCATGTAATGTACATACTGAATGACGACGGATTGAGTGCTGTTCATGAAAAGTACATACTGAATGATGGCCAATTTGAGGTCGTTTGTGAAATAAATGTACATATTGTGGACGATATTGAATTTAGGTTCGTTTTTAAACGTACACCGTTACTACTGGATTTCTAATTTGATATTATGATATTATGTTTTAGCAACAAGTAATGTTTTAATCCATTACATGGATACATGTTGTAGTTATGCATGATCAAAATCCTGAATTTATTAAGGTTGGGTCCTTTTCTATTTGATCTTTTTGAATACTTTGGTATACTTTTAGATTTTGATAAATACAACCATAGGTGTTTCATAATTATATCTCCAACGGTTATTATTAAAATGCAATTCATCGACAGCACTCTTAGAAACTCATTAATCTGCAAAATTTGACTACTATCATTATTTTGAACATTAAAAAATTATCAGAAAGATGAGATAAGGGTCATTGACAGATTTTACTTTGTAATGACCGGTAACAGAAGGTACCGCCACCTTTCAGTAATGACATAACATTTTGATAACCTGTCTGTGTTTGATTGACTTATGTAACAGACCCTGAATGAGGCCCTTACCGACAGGGAAATATCTATAAATATTATCTGTATGGTAGGTCAAACGACAAAATCGCCGTCGGACATGCTATATACGGTCAGCGACGGGGCATGAACATCTAAAATTAGTCACACAGGTGAAAATACAAGATATCACTTGTTTCAATGATAAAAATGCTAATGTCGATTATTACAACAAAACCTGTGTAAAAAGACAACACGGGGAATATAAATAGAAAAACTTCAATTTGTAACTTCAACTAAAACTTAATTTTGATTGGAAAAGACTAAAAATTAAGGAATTTGCTGTCAGTCATTACAGTCCATAAAATTGCCAGGTTTTATCATACCGGTCGAACGCGGCAGGTGTTTTACTGTATAATGCCAGGTTTTATATTGCTTGTCCACTGATATCGTATATAACACATAGATAGATATACATAACTGTGTCTTAACTTTATATGTCAAAGTTTACATATTTCTAATTATTAATGCATTGCATATCCGATATTTAATTGTTTGATATGACCTTTTAATGTAATAATGATACATATTTTATTGGTTTATATATAGACAACTGATAACAATATAGCGATTGTTATTGTAATTTAACGTTAGTGTGTATAGTAATGCTAGAAAAATGGCAAAATGTACGAGAGAGAGAGAGAAAGAGAGAGAGACAGAGAGAGAGAGAGAGAGAGAGAGAGAGTTTGCCACAGGACACAGGAAAAGATGTAATGGCTGATGAACATACAAATTGCTGCCCACGAGAAGAAAGGGTAAAGTAGTGTTGACATATTTTATTAAGGTGTGCGTTACCTTTAAAGACGGAGATAATAACCTAGTTTTATTTTATACAGATATTAGCTAGCTACATCATATCATCAGATCTGGCATTATTGATTTGTATATATAAATAACTAACCAAATAAAGGGTAAATTATCGATTGGTTAAATACAATCAAAGTCACACATCGATAAAACGTCAGGTACATAAAAAATATTTATCCCCACTACCCGGTTTAAAAATCCAATATTCTCGGTCCACGAAAAGGTTACATTTAAGAGCAGTCAAATATAATCAAATCTAAAAGGCACAAGAAAATCAGGTACAAAAGTATTTATTCTGAGCAGCTGGAGATGAATAAAAAATATTGAACTTATAGTTCTATAAAATGACTTTCAAAAGATAGCTCATATACAGAAACTTTATAGTTCATAATTAAACTGAAAGGAAACGTATCGCATCATAGGATTATTATACACTTTCACATACATGGCTGTATATTTCACTATCTTCACAATAAATGCCAATGAAATGAACACCTTAATCAATTAATCCAGTAATGATGCAATGTGTCATTACATCTATTAGGTGCACTTCCTCTTTCAGGTAAATCCTGTCTAATTGGTGCATATATCTACTTAAACACTCCCATGCACGTGTTTAAATCTATGATTATAATGGAAGTATTGTTGTAAAATAATAAGTTATACCAATCCAATATGCGTGTTATCCTTTTAGCATCTCGATACAATATTGACGTTGAAACAAAAAAATGTATAATATAAAAATACTTCCGGGGAAAATCCCAATTTCATTAACTGATAAATTCACACCTATATCTTACCTGTATTAATTAAAGTTAATACACTTATTAATATTCCAACTAGATGCATTTTGTCTTCCTGATATTAAACTGTTAACATCCTGTGTGCACATTTCCCTGAGAGTCACTCTCTATACAACTTAGCCCAGAGGTCACTCGCGCTTGTCTCTGGTTATTTTTAAGCAGTAATGGCCGTCTTGTCGTATTTTACATACGTATATACATAGAGTAAATGTACCTGTTCAAGTTTACCTGGGGGTGTCAATAAAACCAACTCGTACACAGTTTACTCCGTGGTCACAATGTTGATAAATTACATTGATATTTCACGTATAGCTTTAATTTAAGATAAACTTTATATATATATGCTCCGATTAAATCCAAATTTAAACAGTCTATATATATATACGGGTAAACTAAAACAATGTTAGATGTCCAGAACGAATATTGGCCGTAGTTTCCTTCACAAAATTTAATGCACAGTCAAGCGTATTTTATGACATCTTTAATTAAAATGACAATTAAATTATTAAAATAAAATAAATCAAATTACAACCTGTCAAGTTGTCGGAGGTTAAACTGCTTATTATTCCCAATGATTTTGAACTTAAATTAAATATCCAATACATATGTATTAAGGTACTACAGTATATAGTATTAACAAACTTAGAAATGTTTAAATTTAAATGACGCAATGTATATTACACCTGACTAACAGGGGTCATTAGAACATAGGATTCAGTTTGTCTGTTCTGTGCCCTGACCAAAACTTCCTTTCAACATAAACATGCATTTGTAACATTCATAAACTTCTTAGGTCAAAACGTTTCTAAAAGAATTTAAATGCACTAATAAACAATTTCATGACGTCACAGGGATTTAATTAACTTTAAGATTTACCCAGATGGAATCAAAAGAAATATATTTAACTGTAGAATATGGTATATTAAATCTTCTTATACAGCCCGAAATAAAATGTTTTTAAAATAATTGTACGGATTCAAATGGGATTGTATAAATTTAAATGACGTAACGTCAATTTTCAGTTAAAAATTTCAGAGATGACGTAATACCACTTACAAAGGTGCTGGAAACTGAAATCAACATAGTTGAAATCTGGAAATAGGTAATCGTTCTGTCTAAAATGTCCTTAGAAAGATTCATCAGAAATTCATAAAATTGTTTTTAAAATTCGTGTTACACTCGAGGATTGTTGACCGATGTACCAGGATATAACCCCACAACAAAAGTATGCATAAAATATGTACCGGTAATCTTCTTACTTAAAAATTAATTGTCAACATACGAGGAATGGGGTCAAGTAATAGTGATTTATGTCCTAGTCAAGATTCTTACACTTATATCGAGACGGTCAGATATGGGTGGCGAAAGAAAACCGGAACACCGTAGGAAATCAACGACATTCGGCAAATGAGCTGACAAACCTGCTCACAATAAGAATTATCCGACAACAGCGACTCTCGTATGTCATATTGAAAATACTGTTTACAGTTATCATTTCAAAAATTACACAAACGTCCAAATTGAAAGTTTTCTTTAGCAGTTATATGCCCCAACTTCAAACTTGATAAGATACAACATTAGGTCAGAAACAATCGGAACGTTTTGCTCACAGGGTGGGTAATATTCAAAGGAGAGGATCAACTTAACTCTTTGATGATTTTAGGGATGAATTCGACAATGTGCAAAAAGTCATGCTCAAAAGTATCTCTGATTCAGTTGTCCCAAAAGTGAGATACGTGTTTAATAAAGACGACCAAATCTTTTGTCCGATACTCGGGAAGCATGTTATACGCATTGAATAAGAAAAGCCTTCCAGAAAAGCTTTCTGTTTCAAATGGCAGGTTTCTTAACGATGCGTTTCAAACATTATTCAGATACAAACACTTAAACATATAGCAAAATACATGTATCGGTAATTTTCCAGTTAATTAAAAACAAGAAGCACTACTCAGCATCTTGTTCTCGAACACGCCATCCTCGTTAATTTTTCAGACCGAACATGTAGTTGATATTGTTAATGTTACTGGATCACAAATTGGTCTAATGATGATTATCACGAGAACAGTAGCTTATGTCTGATATCGATCTATTAATTAACACGCAAGTAGCAATAAAATAAATGAAAACAACCCATAATTAGGAAAATACTACCAGTATTCAACCTTAGCGACAAATAGAAACGGTGTAGGTAACACCGCCAGTAAGGGGAAGAAATCTGAGCATCTATACAGGTGAAATCGCACCTAAATAGCAAAAACAAGTGAAAACAGTGAATAATTGGAAAACCTTCTGACTTAAGCATTGGCATTTTAAGTGAAAACAAGTAAATAAGTAATACCGGTACCGCCACCAAGATGTTGTGGATCTGGCCAGCTATATAGGTATAATTACATACTCAAAAAAATAAATACACCGTTGTTTTTAATACCTCAACCAAACTGAGACACGTATATCTTGAGCCCCAGTAAGATATTTACTTGTTTGTGCAGTGTTTGTACATACATAGATAAGAAATTATCAAGGTTGGTGTCTTAAACCGTAATGTTAAGGAGAATGTCAGACGAGTAATGAAGCATTTCTTATTCTAACACAGGTTCTCATAAATCACACGATATCTGGACTACTTCACTTTTACTTTACGAGAAATAATTTGTTCTAATGAATGTGCTTAAAACACCACAACGCGTGGTGAATAATGTCCTATTTCTTCACAATATCCATGACTCTGTGAGGATTTCGCGAGATATGCAGTCTAAGTCAGCACAAATGATCTTTGAACATGGTTTGGAACATACAAATACAATACTTTATTGTACAAATACACCCTCTAAGGACCGTGCACAGTAGTCCGTGGGCTAGGTGGACCCACCGTGCACCCCCCCCCCAGGATCCTCCGACACCACTTTTTTCTGGTACCTTAGGGTGTCTAGTAATGGAATCGGGATGTTTCCCAGAAATAAGTTGGGATGCTCTTCATGAAAAACTTCAATATTTAAGAGTACCTGAAAGTTTTCAGTAAATTTCTCTATTAGGGGTAGGGGAACGTTTTTATCTTTGTTTTCAATATTATTATGCAGATACAGATCATATTTGGTACCATTGTAAAGGGAACATATTCAGCTTTTATAAAATACAAAGTTGGTTGATGTAGCTGCTTCTATGTTGTCACCATGACGTCATAAACACAAGTTTTGAGGAAAAACGCTATAAAATCGTGTCAATTTATCCTTTATAAAATTATTTCTGTACAGCATAATAAAACACATTAAGACAAAGTATGTTTTCCATTTACTTAATGAATTGTAGTTATAAATGATCATATATTCTCATCTTCGATAAAAGACACCACTCTATTAGAAAAAATATATTAAAGATAGCCATTTTTAAAAAAATGATCGAAACGGGGTAGGGGAACGTTTTTATCTTTGTTGTCGATGATATTATGTAGATATAGATCATATTTGGTATCATTGTAAAGGGAACAGCTTCAGCTTTTATAAAATACAAACTTGATTGGTGTAGCTATGATTGTGACGTTTCCATGACGTCATAAACTCAATTTTTAAAGAAAAACGCTATAGAATCATTTGAAATTATACTATATGAATTTATTTCTGTACCACCCAATAAAACACAAGACACTGTATGCTTTTCATTTACTTCATAAATTGTTGTTATAGATGATCATAATTCTCATTTTAAAGAAAAGACAACACACTGTTATGAAAAATATATTGATTTAAAGATACCCTTTTATTTAAAGTTGATCGAATCTTAAGATTAATAGTTTTCACGATTAAAGTGACCCAGTATGTTTCTTTGTATAAATATCATCATCATCATCATCATCATGGCATCATTATCATCATCATCATCATCATCATCATCAATTTTTCATACACCCATAACAATACAAATTTACAAAAATGTCCAACATCATCACCCATTATTCTATAGCTAACAAAAAGCTTAATTAATAATCTTAGTTTGAGAATGACTTTTAGTTCAAAGTATTACCAATGGTGATTTAGTAGGTGTTTTAATGGTAGTCATATGCCACAGGATTGTTATATGCAGATAGAGCAGTGGAAATCAAAAATGCTATTTCTGCCGTTGACTAGTTGTAGCGAATAGGAAACATTAATAATAAATCTTTTACTTTACTGCCAACTGTATATCCTACTAACCCAGGGTGAATTTGTGCTAGATTTCGGAGCAGCTTCAGTCCCAGAGATGCAGTTCCATCATTTTTCAAACAGTTATGAGCAAAATTATAGAAATTTTCTAAAGATATTATTTATTATCTTTTATGCTTTATCACTACAATGAGGTACATTATTTCGACACAAAGATTGCCATAAAGTAACATCGGTATCACCATTATTAATTATTGACCATATAACCATAGAAGAAATGTAGGAGGAGTCTAATCATTGTCAGGGCAATGCATGGAGCAGATGTCATCTCGAACCACCAATTTATCATGACAAGGTAAAAATGAAAGCAGCCAAACAAATCCTGAAAAAAAAACAGAACATGAGTTTAATGTTAGAAAATTGAAACAACTGGAAAAGAAAGAAGAACAGGTTTTATGCTTTAACAGCTATGGGTGATAATAATGAGAGCTGGGATGTCATAAAAAGAACATACCGGTATATCGACACAGAGAATATGGTTGTCAGAAGAAACACAGGACAAATATCCCAAGGAAATACAAGAGAAAATAACAAATAACAGAACCAGATTAGCAAAATATTAGTATGAAGGGAGTATGAGTAGGCAAAAGAAGAAATATAAAGGAACACAAACAAGTGATGAACATAAATATATGGAAGATGGAAAATATTGTTACCGCACAAGAAATAGTAGCTAATGAAACTTAGAAAATCTATACCTAAAAACAAAGAAACACACAGGTAAACCAGCAAACACAGACAGACCGGTGTAAGAAAAGGATAAAAAAAAAGATCACAACAGAGGAAAGATGGGCTGAACATTTTAACTATATACCAAAAGACCACCTCCATTAGACATATTGGACATAACACCACATACCTTTCATAATAAAATAAGGGAGGGGTGCCAACAAAAAAGAAATAAAAAAGAATGAATAAACTTGAAAAAGGAAAAGCTATAGGACCTAAATAAATATCTAAATTACTGTGCATCATCTGGATAAGAGAAATTATTCCAACACAATGGGAGATGGACTATCTCATTAAACTACTCAAGAGGGTAGATAATGGAGATGTAAGAACTGGAGAGGCACCATACTACCCAATGTAGCTGAGAAAATACTGTCAAAGATGATCTTTCATAGACTAAAAGATGGAATAGAAGAGGCACTAGGTGCTCTGAACAAAACAAGCCGGTTTAATGAAAAAAATCTTACACAGACCAAATTGCCGTGCCCAGGTATAGAACAGTCAGTAGAATGACACTATGCATTATATACCTTTATAAATACTAAGTGTACATTTGTTAAGGTCTCAAAAGAGAAAACTATCCCCAAGCATTTCATGTGAATACAGGAGTATGTCAAAGCTGTATACAAACACAAATCATCTTTAATTGCAATAAATGGAATACAATAGACACTAACACCCGAGATAGAATATATGGACTTCGCTGATATACGCTATTGCCCCTTACATTAAATCAAATGTAGATAAAGACCACTCTACTAAACGAAACAGTTTTAAAAACTGGACTGAAGATCAACTCAAACGAAACAAAATGTTGAACAACAATACAACAAAAGGTATAAATTGAAGAGGTTATTGAGCTCTGTTACTTGGGGAGCATGATTGTTGCTGAAGAAGAAACAGAACGGGGCATCAAGAAAAGAATAAAAATATCCAGAAAAGCATTCAAAATTATAAAGAAACATATGGAAAGCTAGTCTGCCACTAAGAACAAAAATCCAATATTCAACTCGAATGTAAAATCGTCCCTCTTATATGGTGTAGAAACGGTGGAACTGAATTAGACATACGCTCAGAAAACCTGTTAGAGTAGAAGGCCAAAGCTTTTGGTGAGAAATAAAAGAGACAGAACAGAATCGCTTCAATTGAAAAAATACTCTGATGGCCATATATTGTTGAAGGAACTATTTGAACTATGTCTTTATAATGCATTGTACTGATAAAGCATATGTTATAAGGATAATGGATGATAATGTTAAAAAATTCTACGATTTTGCTTATGAATGTTTGAAAACATGACGGAACTGCATCTCTGGGACTGTAGCTGCTGGAAAACCTCCCACAAATTCACCTGTACAGTTTCTGAATGTTGCTAAGAGGAGGCACTGCAAGAGTCTTGATAGTGAGGCAAAAGATATATTTTATGTTTCATTTTCGCTACAACTAGCCTACGGCAGAAATCCACAACCCTGTGGCATATCTCCACCATTAAAACACCTACTAAATCACAATGGCAATGATAAGAACTAAAGTCATTCTCAAACGAAGATTATTAATTAAGCTTTTTGCTAGCTAAAGAATAATGGGTGATGATGTTGGGCATTTTTGTAAATTTGTATTGCCATGAATGTATAAAAAATTGATGATGATGATGATGATGATGATGATGATGTTGAAGATGATGATGATAATGATGATGATGATGCCATGATGATGATGATGATGATGATGATGATGATGATGATGATGATATTATTTATACAAAGAAACATACTGGGTCACTTTAATCGTGAAAACTATTAATCTTAAGATTCGATCAACTTTAAATAAAAGGGTGTCTTTAAATCAATATATTTTTCATAACAGAGTGTTGTCTTTTCTTTAAAATGAGAATTATGATCATCTATAACAACAATTTATGAAGTAAATGAAAAGCATACAGTGTCTCAATGTGTTTTATTGGGTGGTACAGAAATAAATTCATATAGTATAATTTCAAATGATTCTATAGCGTTTTTCTTCAAAAATTGAGTTTATGACGTCATGGAAACGTCACAATCATAGCTACACCAATCAAGTTTGTATTTTATAAAAGCTGAAGCTGTTCCCTTTACAATGATACCAAATATGATCTATATCTACATAATATCATCGACAACAAAGATAAAAACGTTCCCCTACCCCGTTTCGATCATTTTTTAAAAAAATGGCTATCTTTAATATATTTTTTCTAATAGAGTGGTGTCTTTTATCGAAGATGAGAATATATGATCATTTATAACTACAATTCATTAAGTAAATGGAAAACATACTTTGTCTTAATGTGTTTATTATGCTGTACAGAAATAATTTTATAAAGGATAAATTGACACGATTTTATAGCGTTTTTCCTCAAAACTTGTGTTATGACGTCATGGTGACGACATAGAAGCAGCTACATCAACCAACTTTGTATTTATAAAAGCTGAATATGTTCCCTTTACAATGGTACCAAATATGATCTGTATCTGCATAAAAATATTGAAAACAAAGATAAAAACGTTCCCCTACCCCTAATAGAGAAATTTACTGAAAACTTTCAGGTACTCTTAAATATTGAAGTTTTTCATGAAGAGCATCCCAACTTATTTCTGGGAAACATCCCGATTCAATTACTAGACACCCTAAAGGTACCAGGAAAAAGTGGTGTCGGAGGATCCTGGGGGGGGGGGGGGGGGGGGGGCGGGTGCACGGTGGGTCCACCTAGCCCACGGACTACAGTCAATACAAGTATGATAAGTACATACAAATAAGAACAAAGACAACGAGTATTAATGTAATGATGGATGCACCATTACAAATAAGGCGCCCAAACGAATAAAAATCAAACCCTCTACTTAGAACTCATATTAGGAGGACTTGTACTTTTGCCGCTTTTTTCCATGTCCATGGCAACAGCTGCCATTTGAAAATTTTAAACCTTTATTTACGGTCTACATCACTAAAAAACTGCAGGGAAACCAAATTACTTTTTGCCATTTTTAAAAGGACAACAAAAATATGATCACTTTGCATAATTACAAAATATATCATTTTTTCATTTACATGGTATTACATTATTGTAAACATGTACTTAGTGAACTTTTTTTTTATCAAATACCAGGTTTCCAAACTTAAAAATCCCTAATCAAATAGTAACACTTAATGTAATCCAACATGCATTATTAGAAATTTTAAACTTGTATTATTCTTTTTATTTTAAGATTTGATTTTATATATAGAAGTAGTACATGAATCCAATTGGTTGAAATTCAAACAATAGGCAAAGTTGATTGACATCGTCTATATCACAATATCACCTGTTGTTTTGATTAGCCAATGATGTGTTGATTTTAAATTAATCCAAGCATTTACCCATGTTATGTCATATTGATAACTAAATGCAGTTACTCTATCGAATTGAATCATAAATCATGCCCCAAGGATAACTGACCATTGGTGCTGCTTATAAAAACTGATTTAGCTTGAGAGTTTTTAGACATGGATCAGTGATTACTTAAGTATCCTTGACAATGAAAATTCATGCTTATGGTTTTAATTCTTAAACAAAATGATAGCAACCAGCCCATGAAGAAAACTATAGTTTGAGGGTGGGGATCTCAAAGTTAGTACCTAGATCTACCTGCCCCCACCCTCCTATTGAATGACCATATGGGTTTACTTAAGTATCAATCTATTCAACTTTTCATAAAGAATAAGAGAATATATATGTTAGGGGTGGGGATCTCAACTGATCAAAAGTTAGTACCCAGCCCCGCCTGTCCCCGCCCTCCTCTGGAAAACGCCATGGGCATTTCTTCAGTATCACTCTATTCAACTTTTAAAACAGAACTGGAAAATATATAGTTTCAGGATGGGGATATCAACCATTTAAAAGTTAGTACCAAGCCCCGCCCGTCCCCAGCCTCCATCAGGAATGACCCCATAGGACTTTCTTTAGTATCACTCAATTCAACTTTTCATGCAGAACCAGAATATATATAGTTTATGGGTGGGGATCTTAACCGTTTAAAAGTTAGCACACTGCCCCGCCCATCCCCACCCCTCCCTGATACCCCCGGAAAATCTACTGATACAGACTTGTACATCTTGAGACACTGATCATGAATATATATGGTTTTATAGTACAAAATATAGTATAAATAGCAAAATTGAGCATTATTGTTTTTAAGACCCCGCCCTCTTGCCCCTCCCCTAATGACCCAATGGGCATTTTACCTCGGCCTCTGGGGAAGGAGATGGGGATCAACCTTCCTGTGAAGTTTGGTTAAGATTGGACCAACGGTCTTCGAGAAATTGGTTGGACAAGTTCATGGCCGGAAGAAGAAGAAGAGGAAGAATAATAAAAAATAATAATAATAATAATAAGAAACGGTGCAAAAACAATAAGTCGCCAAACTTCGTTTGGGCGCCTTAATAAATGACAATTTTAAAGATATTCTCTATATGTGAGAAACGATTATGTACACATCTTGCGACAAGGGCAAAGTGTCACTCAGAATGCATTCGATGATACATCAGTGTTAGGACAGAGTGTCTCACATGCATTATTTAGACCTTCCCTCGAAAAGCGTTCTTTTGTTAAAACATGAAAAACATGTCGTTAGATTTCATGGAAGGTGTTAGTGTTATCGATTGTCACACAAGGGGGCCAAAACATTCTGAAGTCGACCTTGTCTTGTCTGTCGGGGTTAAATAATATTATTTCAGAATATTTACTGCTCGACGATAAATTAGCTTACTTTGAAAAGAGCTGTGATTATATATACTGAGGTAAACCTGGCCAGAGTTATTTAATTCAATAAAAACAGCGGTCTACAAATGAATATTTATAACAAGATATTGGTATATTGAAACTGGGATGGATTTCCACCACATGTATAGCTCACCACAAACACAAACATGTAGATATTGATGATTTCTTCTGTCAATCTAATTACCCAGTTATTTATACGTCTTTCTACAGCAAAGTATACGTAAATACATTTGTATTAGATTCATTGTGGCTTTGAATTATTACATTAGGTTTGCGTTCGTGTATATAATATATACTTTAACCATTCAGTACTAACCGATAATATAATTATCGTGCTATGTTGTCTATAAGTATTGCTTTGGAGGTTTATCAAATCATTGTTATCATTTGCTTTCAGCATCCACTGGCTGAATGGAAGCTGTTGCATATGTATAACGCGGCCTGGCATTGAGATTTTTTTTATGAAAAACGAATGTTTCCATTGTACCATGTTCGTTACATTGGGAATTTATATTAAACAAAAACAACTATTTCAATCCATGTCAAAGCAAAGAAAAACTTTGAAACTTGTAAATTAAGTTAAACACATAAACTTTCACCAGGGAAGTGAGACCGGGTGTTCCGGAGGGGTAATTTAGCTAGATACACCCGCCATTTGTTTAATCAAAATTGAGAATGAAAGGAACATGGGACTATGGGACGTCATATATATCTAGAAAAATTTTTGGTACAGAAACATCACACTTATCAACAATAGTGTGATTACGACCAAACACAAGTAATTCAAACACGCTGGATTAACGAAGATATTCCTATTGGTGGTCATGATAATTAGAAACAATACTGGTCGTCATTCGTTAAGTTTGTTTGTTTGTAATGGACAAAGATATATATGTATAATATATTATACAAAGTCTGGTCATTATCCACGTTATATACAGGCATGATGGACTTTTGACTTAAGAAGTAGATCAATGTGTCTCAGAGTGTTTTTAAACAATATTAAATCCTTTTGAGTACAACCCAAACAAGCTTTATGCTTTAAACAGGCTGGAGTACGAGAACCTCTTACCAAGAAGGTTAAAAAGGTAATTACTACCTAGGTAATACTAGTAAGTAAAGCAGTGATTATACACTGGACGAATAGCTTCAACAAATGATATACCAAAATAAGGCAATGATTCCCTTAACATGTACGATTTAATAAAGCGATATAGAAAACATCTTACAGGGTAATGAATGTTTTAGGAAATTACAATTAAAATATCAGACGAATATTAACATAATAAAAACATCCAATACTAACAAAAATGGAAAATAAAAGTTCGTTGTTTAATAAGTACGTGGGAGGGTTTGGGTATCCGTGACTTTTTTAAAATCTACCTCTATCTTATGCTTTTTTATTAGTATATGTTTTTATATAAACATCAGACACACCTGTAGGCGGGTGTTTTACTTTATGAAGCATATCAACTTAACAATGTATTGATGAAACTGTATCCACTTATGTAGCAACTAAACTATTTAAGAAAATTATACATTTTTGTTATTTTGCCAAAATACCTGTTTTGTATGTATTCATACAGAAACTTGTAGTAAAATAATATACAGTCGAGCGACGCTCAGAGAATATCAAGTGTTCAATTTACTTCTACTTAAATACCAAGTACAAGTCAAGTCAAAGATCGATGGATTACGAAATTATCTGTCAAAAAGTGAGCCTACTGTTACAATGACCATATACAGCTATTATTCTAAGCATCAGTGTTTGTTTGGTTCACATAGTGGAGTGGAGTAGTTTTACATCCCAGTCAATTTTTTTTCACTTATGTCATGGCCAGACAGTTAGCTCTGGGATTTAGGAGGTACCTGAGAAAACCATAGATATTTGTATAGCGAATTGACAAACTTTCACATACTAGTATCTGTCCAGACTGTTTGCTACAGAGCTAGCGGTAATCATGTTTGAAACTTAAATGCTCCCAGTATCGAATACTTGGAACCTCATCCGACTCTTACCATCATTCAGTATGCTATGCGCATGTACTTACTTTGAACTTTTATAAAAAATACAATCTAAAAGTAACACAAGACTGAGATGACAACACAGTTGTATTTCTTTATATATTAATTGCAACACTAAAATGTTTATATATAGACAAAGTTTGTTGCAAAATACAAAACAAAATTGATTATACAAATATTGTATCATCATATAACCTAGATATTATAATTTATAACATTTTAATAGCCCTGTAATAAAACCCTCCATTTTAGGTGGGGAATTGATTTGACTTTAATGCATTGTTGTATAATCTTTGAGGAATTGTAAATCATTATTTAATAGTTTATATGACCAACATTTTGATTTCGTGTTCAGTATAGACCTGTCGAGAGTTTAACACTAAGCTAACGCGAAGGAGTCAACTCGGCTACCATACCTTAATCTATATATCAAAATGATCGTTGAACAAATACCAACAATATTCTAATATAAATTGCCTATACAAAAAGTTTATAGTTTTCCAGATAATTAAACATTTTGGTATTGGTTTGCTACCGTGACCTTGACCTTTGGATCCATGACCTTTTTCTATACATCAAAATGATCGTTGTATCAATACCTACAATATTCTTATATACATGCCTATACAAATACTTAATAGTTTTTAAGATAATAAACTTTTGCATCTGTGACCTTGACCTTTGAACCAATGACCTTCGTTCATATAATAAAATGACCGTTACATCAATACCTATAATATTCCAATATACATGTGTATACAAAAAGTTATAGTTTTGCAGATAATAAATAAAATCAGAAAGGTAAAAAATTAGGTCATGACCTTCAGACTTGACCCCATTCTGAAGGTAAATACAAGAAGATAATCCATGTCATTATCTAATCAAATAGTCAAGTTACAACAATTTGAAGCTGGTTTTTTCCATTTTTTTTTCAAAATTAAACGTAAAAACACTTCACCCTCACCTATCTTTGTCTGAATTTTCAGGAAATGAACGTCTGAATTTCACGAAATGAACAAACTATAGGCTTAAGACCCTAGAGAAGCCAAATATCAAATCTGATTTTTTCTCCAATCGTTGGTTTTAAAGAAGAAGATTTTTAAAGATGTATTTCACCCCCAGGTCACCTTCACCTAGTTATGGCAGCCATGGCAATGACACAAACAAATTTGAATGGCACTGGCCCATATATACGTCTGACAAAGTTTCATTGAAATCTGCTTGGTAGTTTCAGAGAAGAAGTCTGTGAAAATATGTGTTAACGTCGCACGCACACACACGCTGCACCATGCCATAAACTCACATGACCTATGGTCAGGTGAGCCAATAAAACAGACATAGCTTCACATAACAGGGATTTATACAGCTTCTTATTTTAGATACACATCGAACACAGTCCTAAAATGCACATTACAAGTTTAGGTATAACTATTTGGATAACATTATTCATTAGATGCCCGTTCAAAGTCATGGGTGGTATTAATGTGAATATCTGGTATATCGTTCATTTGTTGTTTTATGTTATTGATTATTAACTATTAGTTAATGCTAAATAATAACAGTTTCACTTAATATCAAAGAATTCATTTTATTGTATTAAGCGAAATAATGCCTTGATGCTGGGCTTTATCATGTGTTTCATTGGAGGTCTGTCTGTTCTTGGTCCTTGAAGGTGATCGACCCATGAGTTTGTCAAGAAAGGGGAGGTGGTGGTGGTAGTAAACGATTAAAGTAAGTTAAATATTAAATTTGGAATGGAAGATTATATTGGTCTGGGTAGCTCAGTTGGTAGATCACTAGTCTATAGTGCGGGAGATCTAGGGTCGGATTTCCTTACATGACTACTGCCAAGGTCATTCCATTGGTGGTTGGTGCTTTTGAATGGTGCGTTATAACCATTCATTTTCTTACCCACAAAGAAGGCCGAAAGGGAAACCTCTTTTCGGATAAGCATGATTTTTTTTTATCAAATCCTAAGTGAAAGTTTGCCAGTACACCAGCCGAAGCCAGGTGGTTTTCTTCCAACACTCTAGTTTCCTTCATGATCGCTAAACTGACCTTTTCAGCTTAAGTTAAAATAATCACGACTGGAACACAAAACTCATTCACTCCACTCCAAAATTGGTCCAAATCATCAATAACATTAAAAAGTGGTGAATAGCATTACTACAAAAAAAATAAATGTACCAGAATGTTCCATCATAATTTGTCCTTGTTACATATTGGCAACTGATTTTCAGAACCATTACAATAACCCTAAAGAAATTTGCAAAAATAAAATTTAGAGTATCAATTTATATATAATAAACTGAACTGTAGACCTAGTAAACAATCATAAGTTTCAACAATTTTTCCAATCTCGACACTAGATCACCAAAATTTTTCATTGAAAATATGCCCTGTACCACCACCAGATTTCCTGGTATATCAAAATCGTCCATTTATTATCCCCAGATGCCGGTAGTCAATACATTCACATACATAAGTGTATTTTACCAGGCCAGCATTTCTTAGTACAGTGTTATACACATTGTTAATCATTGCCTCTAGGGGAGATTTACAGGTGATAAATATGTCATGTGACAGCCATCAGTACCTTAATGGGTTAGGTTTCTCTACACTAGTACTATGTATATATAAGAAAAATCATTGTTTTATGAATTAATGTCTGGGAATCTAATTATGCACTAATGTCACAAATGAAAAGACCAACTAGGTGTTAACTTAATTATATATATAGTTATACCAGTATATATTATATATGACCTCAATATTACAGTGTAACATAATTAGGAGTTAGATTAGCTGTCCTTGAATTCATGATATGGAGTGGTGCCCCTTCCACACAGCACAAACTTACTGAAGAAAATGTCATTCGTCAACTACTGGTACATGTAGTTATGAGAATAAACTATTTAATTGAAAGCTGTATGAATGGTAAATAAAAGAACGAAATAACATTGTATAACCTATAATTATTTGTAACATAATTGTACAATGTATATTAATCATACTTATTTCATCATGCGATCTATGAAAATGTATAAACGAACATTTCTACAAATATTAAATCTATGAAGTATGCCCACTAAGTAATATCTGAAGTACAGGATATATCTGGTAAGAATTTATTAATGGCTTTAGTGCATCAAGGGGTATAACTCTAGATAAAAACTCTAACTGTTATGAATCTATTTTGAGCTGAATACACTGACATTATATCACATGGAGATTCATTCAACTATAGTTTTTGCCAACAAATTGCTATAACCACTTGACCAAAAATACTGAATGTCTGTCAAATCAGAATACCATGCACCATTATACTTAGAAACCAAAATGACAGATGAACATGTTGACAGGTAAACACAGATAGTGGTACCATAATATGGTATGCATATTAGCAAAAGAGTTAACAAGAAATGACATAATCTTGAGTAGGGAAACCCATTTTCATTCAACTTTATGCAAGTTTAAGCTAGATAAACTCCTGTTACATGAGAGGGTAATGTAGAACAATATCATTGAGGGAGGGAGGGGTATAAAATTAAAGATTTATTAGATATTATATAAAGTAAATATAAATATTCTATTGAATGATTCTTTTATTTACAAAAAATAAAACCATCAACAGTAACACTGTATTACACATATAAATGAAATATATTATCTTTTCACACACACACACACACACACACACACACACACACACACACACACCCTTCTCCTTTCCTAAACATTCATTATTTCACTAATGTAGAATATAAATTAATCACCTTAAAGATATTGTGCTAATGATAAAAGTATGCCTTACCTTTGTAAAACTTTTTATTACCGTACATTTTCTTTTAACATGACAAGACTATTGACTTGAGAATTCACTGTTACCCCGACACCATCCTACTGCCTTATCAAGAAACAGCACTACATTATTTTTGTTTTTCCTCTTGTACAATATAACTATTTTCATTTACATTTATTGAGGCATTTGTATTTACAACATGGAAAGGAATCATATATATATAATATTAATAACCAGCATCAAAATTGTTTTAAATAGAAACTGACCACAAGGTAAATGATCAAATAGTACATTTTATGACAAGATATTAATTACCACTGAGGTGTGTATCTATTACATATTTGTTGCTGACAAAATTTCATCTGAATGTAATGTTTAACTTATTGTCAAGTTAGATTACACCATCATTTACTTCTGTACATATATATAATACAAGAAAACTGATGCTGCTTACAAACACAAAATGTACCAGTAAATGAATTTAAAATTTGCCCCATGCTGAAATAAAGGTTGTTGTTCTTAGTTAAAGAATGGATTATATGTGACCCAGTGTGCTTTAGTCTGATTTTTAGCTTTATCTGACGATGTAAACAGTGATTTATATGTTGAACTGGCAGTTGGATCCTTTTGAATGCTGGTCTTTCCATTATCTGTTTTACCATTGGACAACTGTGAAGCTGCATTAAGTTTTCCATTGGTTAATTTTGAACTACCTTGTGCATGCTTGCCATTAGCTGATTTTGAATCACTGTGTGCAGTTCCATTGGTTAATTTGCTTTTACTAGTCTCTGATGTTTTCTGTTGTTTGCTTGGTCCTGGAACTTCTAGAATAAAAAAAACAAATGAATAGTCCAGTATTAGTAATACAGTAATATAACATACAAGTACATTATTCTTTATAAATTGACATAGTCATGACGGTTTTTGAGGCTGTCTGTGTTTGAAGCCTAAATTCACAATTTTCATTGCTTTAATCTTTTGTGTATCTGTTATACCTTACCCGGGTTTGAACTCTAAACCTTAACACTTTATAAAGTATGGTAAGGTTACTCTACTACCACAGTTAACTCACAATAACAATAGATACTTACCCTCAGATGTTGATGTCTCTGGTGAACTTTTATGCTTGGATGCTTTCTTTGCTTTCTACAACATAAAAACATATAACATTTGACATTAACCATATTTTGTTATTTAATCCAGTGCCTATCTAAAGTCAAGATATGTATACTCAATGATCTCGACATTTGCCATTTATTGTCTTGTTTGAATGTTTCTTTCATGTATTGTTCCATGTTCTTGGTTACATTGGATATTGTCAAGTACATAATTTTTCAGCAACATTTTGCTTTCTTCTAATTTACACAAATTTAAGAACAAATGCTACTATAATGGAGTTTAACTCTCCAGTCAACAATATTTTGCTTATATAACACCTGTCAGTTCTGAGCTGGTGGAGAAAACTGAAGTATCATAAGAAAACCACCAACCTTTTTCATATGAACTAACAAACTTTCTTGTACACTAAGATCTGACTAATTGAGATTTGAACCAAGGTGCTGTGATATAGATAACTCGGACATCAAACACACTTCCCCCATCCCACCTCCTTGGGAGGTACTGTGAATTCACTATTTTTCGTTGGGGCTCAATTTTCGTTGTTTTCGTGGACACCCATATCCACGAATTTACATCCACAACGAAAAGTTAAAGTTCAGGTTTGAAAAAATTAAAGTAGCAAGTATACTAGTATATGCCTCCGACGCTGTTACTATCATTCCGATGATTCCGAGGAGGTAAAGATGTGTGGTTGATTAATTTAATTATGAAAATTATTTAAGTAAATATATCATGTTTAATAAATTCTTAATTTATTTTTTAAATGTTTATTTTTAATTGGGAACTGG
The DNA here is from genome assembly GCA_021292105.1 of Anadara kagoshimensis. NCBI lineage: Eukaryota > Metazoa > Mollusca > Bivalvia > Arcoida > Arcidae > Anadara > Anadara kagoshimensis. Next base: position 3,964,405 of record CM037860.1, on the reverse strand, counting down.
TCCGGATGATAGGGACAGACAGGTTTCTAGCTGTAACTTTCATCATCAATTATGACCTTTCTCATTTGAATTTCAATCCGATAACATATTAATTAAATAAACATTTCAACAATCTCTATAAACCTTTTTATATTTATTATTACTAAGTCAGCTGTTTGATTTTTAAAAATGAACCTTCATTCAAATCGTCAAGAGCCGCCATTGTTACTCTCGTAAACAGCTGATCAGGTCATCAGAGGTCAATAATTAGAATGTTCATAAAGTTGCTGATTTCACAGAGAAAAAATATTCTGCGTAAAGGAATTATAAAACACATTATAATTGATGTTCTATGTCTAAATTAAATGCCGCTTAATTGTACAGGTAGATCTACTCAGGCCAGGTGTCACATCGTTTGTAAAGTTGATTGTTACGGATATACTAATTATAGGTACTTAACGCTTACCCGAGACTTAGTCATTAATCTGCGTCTCTGTCACGGTCTATTGTTTTTATAATTCCACAAATAACTCATTCTATAGGTGCCGATAAACAAACAAATGATGACTTCTTACCCCCTTATCAAGGCTCAAAGAACAAACTACATTTTTGACATTTCAGTAAAACCACGAATTTACGTCCCAAGGAAATGCTATTTTTTACCAATTCCACGAAAATTGGGCCCAATGAATTCAAAACCATTCACAGTATACAATTTGTTTTAACATAATTTATGAGACTAACTCATTAACCCCAAATTTGATAATAATAATAATGTTCATCAAAAACCAAAAGGGCTATAACAGTACTGTTTACCAGTAATATAATACCTTATCAAGTTTTGTCTGTAACCTTCTAGCCTCCATCCTACTTTGTAAGGACTCCACCTCCTCATCTTGTGGATTTAAAGGAATTATATCTGTATCTGTGAACTTCTTACCACACTACAAATACAGAAATACAGAAATACACTAAAATAGAAAAATACACTACAAATACATAAACACCACAAATACATAAACACACTGGAAATATACACTATCAGTACAGAAACTCTATTATTGTAGTAGTATACCATTGGAGGAAAGGTAATTTTTTATAAAAAATTCAATAAGAGGGAGTTTAATGTGATTGATAGTCATCCTGTATAGAAGAAATACATTAAGTTTAGACAGTATTTTATCCCTGCAGGATCTACAGTACAATGACAGAATTGTATGAACAACTTCAGGTCTTTTTAAACACAATAGACTGACAAACAAACTTTGTTTTAAGCCTTACCTTATGACAAACTTCCCCTTTGATTTCTTTTAAAGCTCTCTCTGATAAAACACATCCACAATTCCACAGGAAACAAAACCTGTGAATAAATAAAAATATCAGTATTAAGCTCTCTAGACAATGAACACAAATTTATACAAATTGTTTTTAATTATAATTTAACACATGGTGGATTTTGGTGACTGTTTGCATAGATTGAAAAAATATCATGTAATATTGTTGGTTTACATTAGTTTCAGCTTTGATCAAATTGATCACTTTGATGGAGTGGACACAATATGGGACAGATGGACAGGGCGATTCCTGTACAAAAACCCCAAAAGTTTGTTTGAAAGGGGTTTCATAAATTGTATTCTTTGTAATGAATTCTACTTTTTATGTACCACAACTATGAAGACACTTACCTGTATCTACCATTCATCTCTATGCCAACAACTGGACAGATATATTTAGAATCAAGCATATCAATGTAGGCATCTCCTTTCTCTGCTCCAGATTTGTCATATGATGGATTATCTGTTAGACTGAGCTGCTTCAAATCCTGTAAACAAAATATGAAATGCATCAAGTAAATTAAAACTTTCTTTGATAAATAAATGATTTTCACTTTATTTACATTTTGTATTACTTTAATTTTCAGACAAAAAAATCCATGAATACAAATACTGACACACAACATTGATGTTAATTCATCATTCTCTTAAACTTAATAAATTTTAAATGATCGAAAGGAAAGTATTCACTAGTGACTTAGTTCAAGGCAGAATATAACCGCTCATGAATTTTAATTTGGTTACAAACTTAGTTTATTTTCAAAAGTGTATAATTTCTGATGGAAACATTAAATTAAAATTTTATTTCCTTTTATGTTATCAGTAAGAATAATATAAAGGACCTATACTATTATCACACATAGTATTCTACTATTTCCATTTTAAAAGGTGATGGTTTTTCTATCAATCTTACCTTGAAACCCTTTAAATGTTCAAAACTTGGAGCACACTCAAATTTACTTCTGTCAATCAAAAATTCTAAAACAGCTTCCTTGTTGTATAACCTGATAAATAAAAGATAATCAAAATATACCAACATGTTAACATGAAATCAGTGAAATGTTATGCTGTCTCTGTAATCTAAGGGGTGGCACAAGACATTTTATTCACAACTTTCCTATAAACAGACACTTACAGAACAAAAGCTCTGCATAGGGGTGCATAATACATGTACATGGTAACATCCATATCATGTTTGTCAACATTTTATTAAATGTAGTATAGCAATGTAAGACTGTCTTAATTTTTACTGTGCATGTAAGCAGCAGTTTTATTGTGGTGTTTTTGAAACACTTTGCCGCAATGACCTCCTAAACTTCATTGACCTCTGGAAATGAACTTTCAGAGGTTTGATAATTATAAATATTTAATTTCACTTTTTATAGAATCTAGATGCCATTCCTGTATATGATTATTAAGCAAATGACTAACCTGCCTAGTTCACATGCCATTATTGGCTGACAAAGTGGTTCTTGTGTTATAGCACAATGTTTCCATTTTGCTACCAAATCTGCTGCTTTATCTTTCTGTAAAAAGAAAAAAAAATTGCTATTACTTTGAGAATTAATTTGAATAACAATTAAATTTGACAATTATCACATAAAACATATGCAGTACAGTCAATCCTATCTATAACAACACTTGTCCATAACAACAATAAACATTTTAATTTTAATTTCCAGACCTTTTTATTATTACCCTTTTCAAAATCATTGTCTTGTTTTAGAACTTCTATTACCGTCGGTATTATCCATAACGTGGTATTTCATCCTGTGTCTGTGACATACCTTGACAACACAGATATATGTCACAGACACAGGATGAAATACCACGTTATGGATAATAATAGAAGTTCTAAAACAAGACAATGATTTGTTTGTTGCAAAATTTAATGGTCAGTGGCAGGAAGTATATTGCAGTATCTAGCTATATACATCCCTATCGATCCGTTATCGATCGTAATAGAGTAAGTGACACAGTTTTGATTACCCTCAAAACTATATTTACTTTGCATAAAATATTCCAAATGAAGATAGGACAAATAAGTCATGCTTCATTTACAGAGGACATAATTAACATCATGATTTATTTTAATAAATTTTGTAGTGGCCTAGGTAGCTCAGTGGCAAAGCATTTGCCTATAATGCAGGAGGTCCCAGGTTTGATCTCCGGTCTGACCCTGCATTTTTCTCTTTCCTGTTACATTTGGGACTCATCCGACCCTGGGAAGTGGCTGACCAACAGGTTGGTTCTAGGGTGGAACCTGATGGTTTTGAATCAAGGGAGTTGAATCGAAAAAAAGGGAGCTCAGTGGTAGAGCATTCACCTATAGCACGGGAGGTCCCAGGTTTGATCCCCCAGTCTGACCCAGGGCTCAAATTAGATTTTGAAACAGGGAGAAGTGACTTCTCCCTCAGCCAAGAGTAGGGAGAAGTTTTTCAAAACAGGGAGAAGTTTTTCTGGCGCGAAATTTAATGTGTGGCAATGTGTGTTCCAAGCTGTTTGTCTTTATAAATGGGAGCATCCCTTTTAAGGACTTGCATCTTACATAAATATAATATTAATTATTTAATCAAAATAAACCAAGATGTAAAATTCTTCTTAATTATTTTCCTTTTTCAATTTTTTTTTTTTTTTTTTTTTTTTTTGCAATGTGTAGAATTATATATGTATATGAACAAGCTCAGTGCAGCCATACTGATAATAATTTAAATTTAATATAAAATATTGTTCTTAAGTTTATTGTAATTAAAGCCTCTTAAATTATTGAAGCAAAACACATTGATCATAAATAAACATGTCCTAATAGTATTACATTGTCACATCACCAACACTAAATATTACAATGTAAATGGGAAGTACATATACAATTTGTTTTAACCATTAATTTTAAAAATACAATGATTTTTAACATAAAAAAAAAAAAAAAAAAAAAAAAAAAAATTATAAATATATAGGCCCCTATGTGCATTTTTATTTTTTGATTGAGTTATCTCCCTTGTTTAAAAGCACATGTCACATGGATGCTGACTTCAAATTTCTAGAGATGATTTTACTTATTTTCAATCATTTAATCGGAAAATGCTTTTTTATGGATTCCTTTGTGAGGAGGCAACATTCTGAGAAGGTCTGTTATTTTATTAAATTTTCATGCAAAAAACGATCTAGATCTACTATTTTTGCCCCCCCCCTACTGATAGAGACGTTTTTCATTGCAAATATTTGAGGTTCTTCATCAAGACAGCTTCTAATTACATCAGTCAACAGGTTGATGAATCCATGACATGCATGGGTGATCTCAAATTAAGCTAATTATCGGATTAAAACACCTGTAGTTATCGTGAGTTACCTGTTGTTTACCTTTCTATGTGAGGCGCCAGGGAGGGTTAAATACACTTGTCAAAACTTAGGGCGACTAGAACTTCGCTTTTGAGACAGTTTAGGGCGAAGTTTTTTGAAACAGGGCGAAGATATCGCCCAACTTCGCCCTTATTTTGAGCCCTGCTGACCCTGCATTTTTCCTCTTTCCTGTTACATTTGGGGCTCATCCGACCCTAGGAAGAGACTGACCAACAGGTTGGTCCTAGGTTGGAACCTGGGGTGCAAGTCATTTCGGCATCTGTAGAAAAAGTCATTTCGGCACATAATCAATTCGGCACCAGGTCGTTTCGGCACCCACAATAGGTCACTTCGGCATCTACAATCGGTCACTTCGGCACCTCTATTTTATTAAAATTTTCATTTCAATAAAATTACTAGAGAATGTGTTTCAGTAGCAATACTTAAAAATTAATAAAATAAAAAAAATAACAATAATAATAACCAGCCTATCAGTGGTACTGTGATTATTTACTTTTACATATTCTATAGATTTATGTAATAATAAAGAAATGGCGTGGACTGGTGGATTAGAGTGGACAATTGGACAATGTGTTCAAATCTGGGCCGTGTGGATTGATTGGTGTTAACGAAATATGTTTTTACGTGTGTTTAATAGGCTTCTTTTCAAGTTTTTGAATATTTTAATTGAGTAGCCAATCAAGAATATGCCACTTTGCATATTATTTTACTTTCGTAGTTAGACAATAACAAGTCAAAAGTATTGTAACCATATACAATTTCTCAATAGTGTGATTATTATAATTATGTCCTCAGAATTATGACAAAGTTATAGATAACCAATAATTTACAGTACTGACGATTAATCAGCTGTTAATAATAAGTGTATTAGCAAGGTGCCGAAACGATTTGGGACTGGTGCCGAAATGACTTGCCAAGTGCCGAAATGACTAGAATTCGGAACCTGGTGGTTTCGATTTAAGGGAGTTGAATCGAATCAAAGTACTGAAGGCACTGAAGCATCAGCTAAACTGAGCAATTTGATAAAAAAAATGTGCACTTGAAACTGAGATTTGTCTAATGAATCAGTAACAAATGAAAATCATGCAAATAATAGATACTGTGATCGGGAAGCTTTTAACAAGTCTGCTTTTTATGCAAGTTGTTAGGTTCGAACATATAGATATGTTACAATGGTCAAAATGGACATGCCATGCAATGTTTATCAATTGAGTAAACTAAGTAATTCGCATAAATATAAATTTTCAATTTTTGAAAAACCAAGAGAGAAAAATTGTATTCACCCGACCCCAAATCTGAGTGAAATATCTCAAGCGTAACGGAAAACAGTCCAGAGAAACCATCATTTTGATAAAATTCACAAACTGAAAGGGGCATAACTCCACTAAAACGCAGTTGACTGGAAGAAAACCCAAACTGGATCTGTAATCACCACCATCATCATCATTATCACTTCTCATATCACATTTTGATCATCAAAATGAAGATATCATCATCATCATCATCATCGTCATTAGCAGCAGCAGTAGAACCCATGCCATGACAATCACCACCACCATTATAAAAATCATTTTCAGAAATCCTCATGTTACATCATTAATATGGTCACATCTCATCATAGCTCTTTGTGTCACATAATCATCATCATTATCAGCAGCAGCAGTACTGAATGTCATCATCATCATCATGTCACATCATCAGCATGAAGACATTGGCTTTGTCATCATCATCATCGTGAATAATTATCATCATCGACAGCAGCAGAACTGAATGTCATCACCACCACCATCATCATCATCATCATCATCATCATACTATCGGCAGTGCTCAGCAGAACTGAATGTCATCATTGCCACCATCATCATGTCACCATCATAATCATCATCATAGTTCGTCAAATCACATCGTCATCATCACCATCATCATTCATAGCAGCAGAGCTTATTTTCATCACCACCATCACTATCATCTTCTTCATCACGATTATCATTATCATCATCGGCATCAACAGAACTCATGTCATCGCCATCATCAACAACATTATCATATCTCCTCGTGTCACATCATCATCATATCTCCTCATGTCACATCATCATCATCATCATCATCATTATATCTCCTCATGTCATATCATCATCATCATGGTGACATCATCATCATCATCATCATCGGCAGCAGCTAAACTGAAAGTCATCATCATCATTATTATTGGCATAATCTTCACCAGATCATCATGCCACATCATCATCGACATAGTGTCATCATCACACAAAAACTTTCACCATGACCAGCTATTTCCCTTGACTTGCAATTGACAGATTAACCATTGTTGAAGTCATTAATTTTATTCATTGAATTCACAATTAATTTGAAAAAAAAAATAAAAATAAAATTAAAACCTTTGTTTTAGAAATAATTTAAATGTATTTGAAATTATTGTTGAATATATATAAATTGTCCAAGTGAGCTTCAAAAGCCTGAATTGGTATAAACCATCCTGACACAATAAGCTAATAATCTGTACCTCCCAATTACAGAAGTTGTCCAGGCAACTGTCCCTTTTAAAAAAAGTTTGTTGACAAGAATTGTGTACAAAAGGGGGAAATATTTCTGAATACGATTAATTGAAAATTAATTGATTATTATTTAGACAACTAAAATGTTACAATAAAATTACTTTGAATTTAAGAGAAACTGTAAGAGGAGTTGAGTTCACAAAGTAGGTACCCCCATTCTAATACTTGCTAAAAAGTGACTAAGTTTCAAAGTCTGGAAAAATGGAGAAAAAATCTTGAAATATTTCCATAAAGTCAGGTGCACATCTTCAATATATATATATAAACATTCTGTGAAGTTTCAAGGCTTTTGGTTGAAATCTGTAAGAGGAGTTGAGTTCACAAAGTAGGTACCCCCATTCAAATACTTGCTAAAAAGTGACTAAGTTTCAAAGTCTTGAAAAATGGGGAAAAAATCTTGAAATATTTCCATAAAGTCAGGTGCACATCCTCAATATATATAGAAACATTCTGTGAAGTTTCAAGGTTTTTGGTTGAAAACTGTAAGAGGAGTTGAGTTCACAAGATTGGTACCCTATTTTGAAGTATTTTCCCCGCCCTTAGTTTCTGTTCTACTTCACCAACGGTGCTCTAGAAATCGGAAGAACTTAAGAAAGCACAATAACTGTTTTGTTTGTCAGTGGTCACATCATATTTGTTCATTTTATGTGAGATAAAGTAATGTGGCTTCATGAAAAGAAATTAAAAGTTGTAAAAACCATGGATTAAACTACTGATAACAACTTTAATCGGATATCCACTGTAAAAACGATCTAATAAGGACTTGTAACAAGGTAAATAAATTTTATCTGAAAATTTTAAAACATCGTTTTTTTCAGTTTTGTTTAGATTTTGATTTCAAGTTGTTCTTTCTTGCGATTTATTTTGTTGATTCAACTGGAAAAGGTATTTAAATGAACATTGATGATGAAATTGTCTGTCTTTGGAGACATATGGTGAGTAGTGGAGTGTGTGCGGAAGATCGGAAGTATTTGCAGAGATTCGAGAATAAAGCATGTCGTTTTATATTAAACTGATAACTGAAAAGGACAGGGTGTCATGATCATTTTAAAAGAGGCAAGGGTGTACTGGACTAAAAAGGTCAGTCACTACGCTATGTGAATACATTTGAGCAGGGGCATCGGGTGTCAAATGCAGGCATGCCCCCAAACACATGGCTAATTTGCATACGAACTACGGTATTGATATCCAGTACACAACTTCACGAGTCACAAACGATTTATCAACATAGCCAATAACTTGTAAATAAACTTCTTCTTTCAGTTTCGTATCACATTTTTGGGAATAATCTTTGATTTCTACTTTTTTGTTATGCATAATTTCGCTACCGGCAAACTGACAGGAATGAATATTAATACCCAATGAAAGCGGGAAAATCCTCGTGACGTTAAAATTAAAAAAATCCAATATGGCGGCGACTGTGTACAGCACTGTAGGTCAAAAAGAAGAACGTCGGCGCGAACTGACAAGATCGTCATTTTTGTTGGGTTTTCCGAGGGGCGTATACTTTATGGATTTTTATGGTTTTTATCTTAAAATTATCATACAAAAGTGAAGAATTAAATATATATCCAGCAAAAACAATTACGGACTAATATGCGTATGAATACATTTCAGATCGGCAAATGTGTCCATGATGAAACATTGCTTTCGTAACTTTCCGGGAGACCCAATCACTCAGATTAGAGTTTATACATACCTGGGATACCGTATATGGAAATTCCCGTAATTTCAGTCGAAACGAAGGATTTGATTGGCTGTCAAGGTGAAATGAGAGCGGCGCTAAATACGAAAAAATCCAACGATCGCTATAAAGCATTCAGCATGGCTGATGCTTTAAAAAAAGGGAGGAATGTAGCTCAGGGTAGAGCACTGGCCAATAATTTGTGTGGAAGGTCTTGGGTTCAATCCCTGGTCTAGCCCTGCATTTTTTCTTTCCTGTTACAATTTTAATTGATTTAAATTGTCCGACTAATCAACCCACTAAACCCCCATTTTAATTTTTTGACTTTTTGGAGGTTTGTGGTCTGACAGCTTCCATTATTGAATTCTTGAAATTTCTGGCAAAAACGGCAGAAACGAAAACACGCGTCGATAATTTCCAGTATTTCCTTACCTCGCTCTTGCTGACAACATGGAACAATTCCTAAAACATTTTTCTACCGATCCATGCTTAATTTTTAATTAAAATGTATCAATGTTGGTAGGAATACAAGGTTTTCTGATGTCTCTTCAGCCCTCTGTCACTTTCACATCGTGAAGACATTACTAATTTGCATTGACCAATCAGATCGCGCGTTGCATTTGGATGGTGAAACTCGCAGTTCTATCTTTAAAAATTTTAAAAATTTCTAAGAATGATAAATGTAGCCCCTGTGGCACTGAATATGTGCAGTAATGTAACAATATCCGGTATAAACAAATTATATACCACGAACTTGATCCTACCACAAAGTTAGGCGACTTGAGGATAAATTAATTCTGTTTAATTTTAAAATTAGGGCTGTGACGGGTAGAGAATTCTGTACCCGGGTACCCGAAAACTTTTACCCGACCCGGTACCGAGTACCCGATGCTTTTCAACTTCCACACATTTCAGTTAAGGATCTATTTCACAAACCGTGAATAAGTAACCAGAATAAACAAATATTATTAAATAAATGATTATTAATCTATATAGATGGTTTTACGGTAAACAAATGCAGTAAATTGCAGATAAATCCGATAAATCGGCATCTTATGTTTATTATAGACTAATCAGCTAATATAGTAACCTATCGTGAATCCCGGCTCTCCATGATGAAACCTTAACTACGCGTGCGCAATGCTTATACGAGTTACATTCAAAGGTTTTGTCTTGCAATCTAGGTTAAATAGAATCAATAACTGTCATTGTTTTGTTAATGTTATTAAATAAAGTAATTTCCAAATTTCCGATTTTCTTTCGGTCATGTTTAAAGTTGCTTATAGTGGTTCCCCGATAACCAATATCACCATTCGGAACCATATATTGTATTATTGGGTTGGATGTAGTTCCTCAAGGTGTTCCGATACTTACCTCGTGTGTCACAAACTGACAGAAGTATAAACACTGACATGTCGTGTCATTTTTAATGAAAGTCAAGAGTTTAATTGAACTTATATTACATTTTATTTTAGGTCTACAACAATGATACATGTTTTAACGGGTAACCGGTAAACAATTTGTTACCCGGGTACAGTCATTACCCTAACCGTGAACGGGTACCCGGGTACTCGTCACAGCCCTATTTAAAATACAATATAAAATATTCAACTCAATAACATAATTTATCAGTAACATAAACAAGATGCCTATGACCCTTAAAATCGTTCAAAGCTGAATAAAAGTATTTTCTTATAGAAAATTTTGCTGTCACAAACTAAACACTAATGAGTAAACAGTTACTGGTTCTTCAGTTCTTACCACAGAAGACTATCAATCTTATTTATTACATCGACATCTTTACTGGACATATATGGAATATCGGAATATCATACCTGTTCTGGCTTTTTCTTTGTTCTTACTAATTCATTTCGCTTTGGAATAGTTCCACCGTCACAACCCATGACTGTCTTTTACAACGAAGAAAAAATAAACAGGAAGTTGAAAATTATATAGAAACAGAGTTAGTCTTATTTTAGTATTTCAATTTTTTTATTTTTATCCCACCCCCCGATATTTTACTTGATATATCTACAGAAAAGAATATATTTCGTATATATTTGTAACTTTAGAAATAGATCAACAAAGAAAATAAAAACATCCAGTTCTTGGTCTTCATATCAGACATTGTTTCGTACAAAAATTTGTTGACAGACACGCGGCAACTAACTAAGGTGATAAGACATTTATACATTCGACAGGTTCGTCATCTAAATAGCTATATTTTACACAATTACTCATCAGTACACATATTTGTAAAATATTTTGTTCACATGCCGGTCATTATCTTTGATTGTTTAGAATGATTGATTGATTCAGATGCCGGAAAAGGGGGGGGGGGGGGTGTTAAAGTGAAAGTGAGATGATCGTCTGAAAGTGACAACTGGAGGTCAACGTTGAGATCAGCTGGAGTTCCAGTGGGAGAGTTACTAAAGGTTATCATTGAGACTAGAGCTTTAAAAATTCATTATTAGAATAGTCTTTCGGATGAGACTAGAATGTGGAGAGGGATATAAACTGGGAGTTCCAGTTAGGGAAGCCACTAGAGGTCAACATTGAGATGAGATGAGATCTAAGGAAGCACTAGGGATCAAAATTGATGAATTCAATGGGGGTTCCAAACAAAGAGGTCACTATTAAAATAAACTACTGTTTAATTCATGTCTGACATAGCACTTGTTTTTCAAGCTTTTAGATATGAAAATCAATAGATTTTCTATCATGTCACATACCCTTGTGACATATGCATTTTGTCACAATAAATGAGCACCAAGGTACATACCATCTCAGTCAGAAAATAAAACCCAAAACTTTTTGCAATTAGGGGAGCCACTAGATTTCAACATTTAGATGAACTGGTAGTTCTAACCAAGGTGTGACAATAGAGAACAGCATTTTGATGAACTAGATTGTCCAACCAGAGGATACACTAGAGGTCAACATTGTGTGAGCTGGGTGTTCCAACCAAGGTGTGCCACCAGAGGATGACATTGGAGTGAACATGTTGGGGTGGGGGTGTCAAGATTGACATTGCCAAAGTTTTCTATTTTCAGTTATTTAAAGTCACACTATGATAATCACATGGTTTCCAATCAACCCTTTAATTATATTTGGGACAGACGTTGCTATGATTAGAATCTTATGTATTTTAAGTACCAGTAGCTGCATATAACAATTTGAGTTTTTAATGAAAAATATATTTTTTGGTTGTAGAATAGTTCAAAATGGCAACAAAATGTGTGTTAGTTACTGGTGGTGCTGGATTTGTTGGCAGTCACTGTGTGGTGGAACTCATTAGTGCTGGTTATACAGTAGTTGTAGTTGATAACCTTGTCAATGCCAGTATGGGTGAGTATACTGGAGAGTTAATACCGGTACTATCATTGGTTGTATTTTATTGTGTAGCTAGGTGAAAATAGCACAAAAAATATTCTACAGATTTTATCCATACCAAAACTATTATTCTTACCTGTATATTATGTCAGATTTTAACAAATAAACAGTAAGTTTATACAATAGCATTATAAATATATGATAGACACATCTTAGTCATCTCCTTTTCAGTAGAATTCATTAATTGGTACTATGGGAATGATTAAAATTATCCCCCGTTTTACCACAAACATAGTAGGTTTCCACAAATTTAAAATTATTAGTAGCCAAATTTCCAAAATTTGTGAAAAAATAGTCCTTTTTAAAGTTTTTTCCCACAAATTTGCTAAAATAGGTTACTTTTTGAAAGAATTTCTCAGAAATTAGTAGCCAATGGCGATTTTGGCTATCAGGAATGGAAACATAGCACATAGATTTGCAATACTTCAGATGAACTCAATAAGGGCGTTGGAAGACCCAACAAATTTGAAGTTTTTGATTAGGAACAAAACCCATCAATGTTATGTATCAGATATATGGCAGATTGTAAGTCATATTGTATTAAAATGTTTGGAAGTTCTAGAAAATATCTGTGTACAGTATCTTGTGATGCCTCTTTGGCTCTGGCATACTCCAAAGATTGTGGTGTTTATACTTGTAATGTTATAAAAAGCCCTAAACCAGCTAAAGTGAAAGAATTGCTATCATTCCTTTCCCAAGTTGTTGAGCATAATCTGATGTCAAGCCTCCTACTTTCTGTCAAGTGTATCCATAGCCTAGCTCAAGAAGACCATGTTTTACACAATCTTTGCTTCTTCAGCCATATTCAAAACTGGTGTTCTTCCCGTAGTATTGCAATCTAGACTGGTTTTTCTAGTGAACCAAGTCCCTTTTAGTCTGGTCTGAAACATGATATCTACTGGCAGCACCTCTTTTTCCTAGCCCATCTACCTTAACAACATTACATGCATCTGTGATTTTTTCAAAACTGTATAAGTTTTAACAGTTTTGATAACATTATGTTTGTTTCTCATAATTTTCCTCAGCTTCTTGTTAAAGTTGTGGCTGTAGAATGACATTGTCCACTAGGTTCTTCTAAATCTTGCTCTGGCTCTTCAGTTTTCTTGAAGGCAGTGGTTGCAATGTGTGAGATGTATGGGCTGGAAATATTGGCTTAGTAATATCATTAGATTTATTCCATTCTACCAAATCAACAGCTACATGAGTGATATGACCATCTTTAATCAAAAGGAGACATTGTCCTGGTTCTCTATTAGGAATAACTCACCTTACCTCACCTATCCTCTTTGTGCCCACTGTCACATAAGTCCTGATACACAGTCTCCATCTTTGTCTGTTCTTGGCTTCCATCCTTGCTGACACCCAACTGCTCCAGCCCAGTTGTGATCTTTTTTGTTTGGTAGTCCTCCTCCATGTTGTCTTTAGTCGGCCAACTTTTCTCTTTCCTTCTGGATGCCACGTCATTACTGTTGTACATATTCTGGTATTGTCCATTCTTAGCATGCTATAATATCCCTTAATTTTGATGTTCTTGTCTAATGATGCAGGTCTTCATTTGTTATTTTCTCTGGCCATCTTACTCTTACTATTTGTCTAAGGCATCTGTTCTGGAAGGTGTCAAGGTTTTTTGTCTTGCTCTGTTGTTTTCCAGATATTTATTAGTAATAAACTTTAAAAAAGGTGTTCTTTTAAATTGTGTCATTGGACCATCAAGTTGGTGACAAAGCTTTATTGGTTCCTTGAAGAACAATCCTTATTAAGATTAGGTATCATTTATTCTCCAGCAAATATAAAAATAAAGAAGGAGGACAGCAACCCCTGTTGCAGCACCTGAACCTATTATTTTGCTAATATTGATAGTGCTGGTACTGCAACTCCCATTCTCATTATGTGGCTGGTAATGTGTTGATAGCAATGACAATGTAAGACATCAAGAGAATGTGGGGAAAATGGAGCTGAACAATTATGGGACATGAATAAGTTTAGAGCACTGGACAATATATTATTTCCATTGATGTGACATGATACAGATTTGAAATTTCCAAGTAAAAGTAATGTTAAGTAATAGTCAGAAATTGTGAAATCCCCATTTTTATAACCTATAGAAATAACAGCAGTAGTAGGTCAGCACAAAAGTTACTACATAACACATTTCTTCTGATACAATAGTTTATGATTTTTATATTGTGATTCCGTAGTTGAAATTACCTCATAAATGCAAATGCATTTTTTTGTATATCTTAAATTATAGTTAAAAAAACTCCAAATCAATATAAACAAAATAATGTGTAGCATCAGGAATAAATACACATGTCAAGTGTGTGTTTGTATCAGGGACAAGTAAATAAAAGTGTGGAACTTGCCTGATGCATACACATACATACTTGATATTTACACTTGTGTTTATCCCTGATGCATACATATTTTTTACTTTATTTAGAAAGTATCAGAAGAGTGGAAAAGATTACAGGTCAGAAGATAACAACATACAGTGTAGATTTGTTAGACAAACCAGCCTTAAGTGAAGTATTTACTAAGGTATGTATCGGCTTAATTACATTATAATATTGGACAGCAGAACCTGTCAACATTAGCCATTCTGCAACCTTATAATTATACCTACACCTCTCCCCCCACCCCACCCGGCGCAAACTGGTAAAATTGTGTCCGGACCGTATCTCATAATTTCTTTGAACGACTGTCATAAAACTTGACATGGATTTAATCTTCATGGTTGTAAGGTCATATAGGAAAGGTCAAGGTCGTGGGAAAACATTAAATGTTGGAGGAAGGGGGTATTTGACTCTCAAGAGACAGTTCTAGTTTTAATATATTTCCCAGATTTGATACACATGTAGTCTATATATATTTAGGGTAGGGGACATTAAGCCCATCAGAGGCTTATCCAGTAGAATGTAAGTGATTTTGACTGTTTTGACTGGGGATATTTTTCCATTAATTTTTAATTGGTAATAAATTGCTTTCATTTCAACTATGTGATTCAATTTCAATATTCATCAACAATTTACTACTGTGTTCTTGAATAAAATCAATTTGACCCAAAAGTAAAGGATCAAAAGTTAACTAATGCCTGAGGTTTCTAAAAGACCAATTTGTAATGTGAACTTAACACAAATTTTAACAATTCTTTTGTAAATACAGAGTCCAATCAGAAGAATGTCTATCTAATATTTCAGCATAAGTTTTGTTGTGTGATACATTTTGCTGGATTGAAAGCCGTTGGGGAATCATGTGAACTACCATTGTTATACTACAAAACAAATATTGGTGGAACAATTAACCTGTTAGAGGTAATAAACAATGTATACAGTTATATAGTTACCATGGTTACTGTGAATTAATTATTTATAGTATACAAGTAAACATGTTTATTGACAGTTGAATAAGCTGAAATTTAATTACTTTTATGCTAGTTGATGATATTTTTCGAACATATTTTGTTGATAATCATATTGTTAATAAAAATCTTTACAATGCTATGAAAGTTTGAAAATTCCCCAAAGCTTAGGTTTAATATATTACGGTTCAATTTTAAAGTGATTGATAATTGGTTGGTTAAATTTGATTAAAAATTGATCATTGATGATATATCAGAATTTAATAAGAATATCTTCAGATTAGTCAAGTAACAAAACAGGTGTAAGTTTTTTTGAATACTTTACAAATGGAAACAACTAAAACTTTAAAAGTATAAGTCACAGTTTACAACTAGTACAGTACAACCTAAAAATGATGATAAAAAGTAAAGTTTTAAGCTAAACATTAATGAAATAGTTGTGAAGACTAACCAGCACTTTTACTATTTTGACATTATTTTTAAAATTTTAAATATGATTCTAATTCAAGGTTATGAAGGAGCATGGTTTAAGGGAGCTGATATTTTCTAGTTCTGCAACTGTATATGGAACACCAGAATACTTGCCATTGGAGAATCATCCAGTTGGAGGCTGTACAAATCCTTATGGAAAAACCAAATATTTTATAGAACATATCCTCATGGATTTATGTAAAGCTGAACCTGTAAGTAACTAGATTAAATTTGTTAAGATAAATGTTTCATTTTAAAATTTGAGATATGATGTGGTGTGTACATTCTTGTAAAAAACATGATACATTTTGATAGTTAACAGTGTTATAGTCTTTTTGTTAGGGATCTACCTGATACTCTGATTTTTTCCAAGAAAATAACACTGCTTGTATATCACAAGTCAGATTTAACTTTGAAAGTTTCTCTAGTTCAATTTTTCTCAAAAAACTTATTTTACAAAATATACAGTAACTTTGTCGCCACAAATAGGGTTACAGCTTTGAGTGGTGGCCATATGTTTTGCTCAGCAATACTCTTGTTGCTATGAAAATATGTATTGGACTAAATATGTACCAAGTACCTGTGAGGAACATTGTTTGAACATAAACACTGATCTGAAAAATATATTTAAAAGAGCTGTTTGTAGAAAGAAATAAAGTAAATATTAGATATGTCTGTAACCTTTATCATAACACAGTGGAGTGTCTGTCTACTTTGTGACAGAATAAAAAAATATTCATGTTGAAATATACTTATAAATGTTTTACATTTATATCATTTTAGGAGTGGAATGTGATAATATTGAGATATTTCAACCCTGTTGGAGCCCATAAATCCGGGACTATTGGAGAGGACCCACAGGGACCACCAAACAACTTAATGCCTTATATATCCCAGGTAGCCATTGGTAAACGAGAAAAACTTAGTGTATTTGGTAGCGACTATGATACAGTTGATGGAACAGGTCAGAGACATTTATTTCTACTAATAACTTCTATTAACTACTATTAGTAATTATCACTTAATATTTCACCATCTTATTAATAATTTAATACAAATGTATCTATCATTTTCTATCTGTCAATGTTAAGAATTCAAAGGAAATTCTCATAAAATCAGCACTTGCTGTTTGAAGAAAATTTGCATAAAAAATGATAGATTTTATATGATATTATAATTTCAGTGCTTTCAATTCTGGAATTGTTTTTGTGGATTATAAGATATTAGATTTGATGTTTTGTCTAATTGATGCCATTTTGTAATTATTTCAGGTGTAAGAGATTATATACATGTTGTTGACTTAGCACAAGGTCATATATCAGCAATTAAAAAACTAGAAGAGAAATGTGGTTGTAAGGTAACAGAAATTTTAATACCGGTACTATTAGATATGGAAGATTATGTGTAGTTGTCAAGGTCATGTTGGCCAAGTAGTCTCGCCAGGTTGTGTGTTTTACCCCAATTGACTGCATGATAAACAATTATTTTTCTTTCTCTAGACTGGAACAGTTTGCTGGTATAATTGTACATTGATTGCACATTTTTATGTCACTGCAAAATATTTGCAGGACTAAATAGTTTTTAACCTGTACATCCACATTAGGTTTCAGTATGGTTTTGCAGAATTTCAACTCTTGTTAGGAAGGAACCTATTGATTTTGGAGGTGAAATCAAAATTTATAAAACATTTTGCCATTATTGATGACAGAAAAATTGTCAGTGAAAAAATATGAATTTATCCATGCAACACAATTGTCAAAATAGGTGTTAGATGTAGTATCTTAACATATAGGGGTTTCAACAGATGCTTGTTAAACTGTATGGCTTTAAGCAGAGGTTATTGAGTTATCTCCCTTTGGTTTTGAGATGTTAAGGGAAATCAAAAACAGTTGATAATACTAAAGTTATTATCATCAACAAATGTAGTGCACATGTTTTTGTAAATTTTTGACATTTTTTATGCAAAAACTATATATTTGTTCACATTTTATCAATTGTAGGTTTACAATTTGGGAACTGGTAAAGGGTATTCTGTGTTAGAGATGGTGAAAGCTTTTGAAGCAGCATCAGGAAAATCTGTAAGATACTTAGTAGTTATACTGTTTCTTAGTACAGTTAAACCTTGATTCATCAGTTATACTGTTTCTTAGTACAGTTAAACCTTGATTCGTCAGTTATACTGTTTCTTAGTACAGTTAAACCTTGATTCGTCAGTTATACTGTTTCTTAGTACAGTTAAACCTTGATTCATCAGTTATACTGTTTCTTAGTACAGTTAAACCTTGATTCGTCAGTTATACTGTTTCTTAGTACAGTTAAACCTTGATTCATCAGTTATACTGTTTCTTAGTACAGTTAAACCTTGATTCATCAGTTATACTGTTTCTTAGTACAGTTAAACCTTGATTCGTCAGTTATACTGTTTCTTAGTACAGTTAAACCTTGATTCATCAGTTATACTGTTTCTTAGTACAGTTAAACCTTGATTCATCAGTTATACTGTTTCTTAGTACAGTTAAACCTTGATTCATCAGTTATACTGTTTCTTAGTACAGTTAAACCTTGATTCGTCAGTTATACTGTTTCTTAGTACAGTTAAACCTTGATTCATCAGTTATACTGTTTCTTAGTACAGTTAAACCTTGATTCATCAGTTATACTGTTTCTTAGTACAGTTAAACCTTGATTCATCAGTTATACTGTTTCTTAGTACAGTTAAACCTTGATTCATCAGTTATACTGTTTCTTAGTACAGTTAAACCTTGATTCGTCAGTTATACTGTTTCTTAGTACAGTTAAACCTTGATTCATCAGTTATACTGTTTCTTAGTACAGTTAAACCTTGATTCATCAGTTATACTGTTTCTTAGTACAGTTAAACCTTGATTCATCAGTTATACTGTTTCTTAGTACAGTTAAACCTTGATTCGTCAGTTATACTGTATATTAATAAAGTAAAACCTTGATTTGTTGTTTACATTTGTTCAGTAAAGTTTTTGGCATTATAAAGGGGTTTAGTGATAAATTGAGGTAGGCATACATATTAAGGGGAAAAAAGAAAATGGATATTAGGACTTCAAAATAGTTTGTCGAAAAGTGAGGTGCCAAAGTTATTGATGGGCCTTATAATCAGGTTTTACTGTAAATTTAACTATCTATGAAAGTTTAACTGTCACTATACACCTCAGAGAAGTTTGAGAGTTTGTACCTATATTAAAAATATTGGTTAAAGGTATTTGACAGACTAGATGTACTTTGAGCTACA